>OY757931.1:59568367-59570867 GCA_963585895.1 Sepioteuthis lessoniana | reverse complement strand
TATACGTTTTTTCCTCATGTGGGGTAAGATTTTGCATATATATATATATATATATACAAAATTTTACCCGACACACATATATATATATTCATCCCTTCTTTTTGTGTAGATCTAAGGGGGATTTGAAAGAGAATTTGCGCTTATTCCTTATATATATATATATATATATATATATATATGTGTGTGTGTGTATGTAAAAGTTTACTTATAAATACACATATACAATTATCTACATATATATATACACACACACACACGCACACACACACACATATATATAGGGGTGTCCCCGTGGTGTAATGGCTAAAGCGATGGACTACGGAATTGTAGTAAGCTAGTTCGTACAACAGTGGCGCTATTACGTTCACTTTCGGGCAAATACCCTTGGAAAAGGTATGAACCCCCTTATCCTCCCAGCTATGGGTTAAATAGATCCACTGTTCTTCTAGGAGAATGGCTAAGGCATTAAATAACCTAAAAAGAGTTGATATGCCATTAAACAAAGAAACCAAACATATATATATATATATATATAGTCTTTCCTTACTAACGTGTATATATATATATATATAATTTGTACGTATGTGTGTGCGTAGATGCAACGGGAGATTTGAATGCGTATTTCCGTTTGTGTGAATGCGTATAAGTATACATGAACTCTTATGCGCATATATATATATATATATATATATACAGCTACGCTTATGTGTCAACATGAGTGTGTCTGCCTATAGGTATTAAATTTCCTCCTTCGGATCGCATGAACACTCAATTAAATATACATAAATGTCTTCCTATTGGCGCATATGTCAATCAATCATTCTAGCTTTTCTCTTCCCCAACTCATTCTCTAGCTCTTTATCTTTCTCTCTCTCCCACCCTCTCTCTCTCTCTCTCTCTGCTATCACTAATCTCTCTCCCTCTACGTATATATATATATATATATATATTGCCTACAAGATTATTGCCATCGTTTTAATTGCATGAAAAATGGAATTGGTTAACAAAATAACAATCCCGATTAAGTTATTTGCTTATATTTATGTCTCAAAACGAACATTCATAACGTATATATATATATATATATATTGTAAAATTTTACATATATATATATATATATATATATATATATAACGGTTCCGGTAAACCGGGGTTCAATCCTAGGTCGAGTCATACCAAAGACTCAAAAACTGGTACTTGATGCCACCTCGCTTAACATAGCTTAACGCAGAAAAGACGACATGATTCCTTTTCCGTTTAATGAAAACCGCTTTTCTTTTTTTTTTTTTTTTTTTTTTTTTTTTTTTTTGTTGCAGACCATCTACTAGTTTGCCAGTTGTGTACAAATCCCAAGAGCGATAGGAGCCTTCTATCATGTCTAAAAGTGACACAATATTCAACGAGCGAGATCGGAGATGCGCCGCTGTACAACTCATGCTCTCTGCCGATCGAAGTTATGACAACAGGACCGTTGTCAACACCCTCAAAATGCAAATCCGGATGGTTCAATGCTTGAGGGCACAGCTCAACGCATCGGACGACCCTTTGGAGGTAGTGGAGAAGAAGGACATCGCTAGGAAGACCCGGACGAAGGAGTTCATCGAAAAGGTTCAGGCAATCATTGATGAAACTCCCCAGCGACCTATTTGGCAGATTACCAGAGATTTAGGCCTCTCACACGCAACTGTGAATGCATGTATGAAAGGAGGACTTGAAGTGTAGGTCCTACTGGCGCCAGACAAGCCAAATCTTGACTGAGAAGACAAGGAACCTCAGGCTAATCAAATCCATCAAGCCTCCCTCCTCCCCCGACCTGAACCCACTGGACTTCTTCGTTTGGTCATACGTCGAGAACATCACCAACATGACCTCCCACAACACCAAAGCCAGCCTGATCGCCGCTACCCGCCGAGTATTCACCGAGCTCCCACCGGCGCTTGTGGAAAAAGCATGTTCCCAGTTCCGGATCCTTATCGAGGCGGTGATTGAGGCTGAAGGCGGCTACATTGAATAGATGTCAGCTCTACAACATAATCAAGTTACCTAAATTGATTTTTTCAATAAAAGTTTTAAAATAAAGCTGTAGTGTTGTTTTCTTTTATCGTCCCACTGGCGACAACACCCCACGAGACTCCAACTATACGGACACTTGCCCCCCATCACGAAAACTATACAAGTTCGACGAACCAGACACGCAGGACACTGCTGGAGAAGCAAGGACGAGCTCATAAGCGATGTACTCCTGTGGACCCCCACATATGGATGTGCAAGAGTGGGACGACCAGCACGAACTTACATACAGCAACTATGTGAGGACACAGGATGTAACCCTGAAGACCTGCCGGAGGCGATGAATGATAGGGAGAAATGGCGAGAGAGGGTCAGGGATATCTGCGCTGGCGGCGCGACATGATGATGATGATGAGTATATCTATACAATTTATAGATACATTAGCTGTATATATAAATGAAGGGGCCCAGAGAACTTCATCGTTTATGA
>OY757931.1:59555867-59563367 GCA_963585895.1 Sepioteuthis lessoniana | reverse complement strand
TTGTAAACAAATGCTTAATATTAGATAGAGTTATTTGTATTAGATAACAATCCTTGAAAACATTAAACTGTATGCAAAGAAATATTTTAAAATAGATAGTTATTCGTGTTACATAGCAATATCTAAAGCCATATAACTGTAAGCAAAGAAATGAGTTCTGGCTCGTTTAAAAATAATTTTACCTACAAACTATTCACATACATATCATATACGTATATATATATATATATAGAGAGAGAGAGAGAGAGAGAGAGAGAGAAAGAGAGAGATTGATAGATAGATGTTTGTATAGGGATGTGCGTGTGTGTATCGGAACTCGTTTTGACATTGTTTTGTTGGTTCGCTGGTTGGTCATATTTGGTTTTATGGCATATCAACCTTGGTAGGTTAGTTAATGCCAGGTCCTTTTTATACGTATATATCCTTAATCGAGGGTGACACGAAGGCTCCCTTCTCGATAGCTACTACACAAATGTCTAGGGGATGGCGCTACTCTTTTCCTTGGATTTCTCCACTTTACCTTTGATCCGTACCTTATAATGCTGAGTGTTAAGCAAGGAGGCATCAAGTACCATTTTTAAAGTCTTTGGTATGACTCGACCTAGGATTGAACCCAGGTCTCCCGGGCCATTGGCGAACACACTAACCATTATGCCAATGTCCAGTAATACGTATATATAGATATGTGATTTGTGGACGAACATTATGTTGTTAGCAGATGGGTTTTTGTTTGTTCGTTTTTTTGGTTACTTGCTTGGTTTGGTTTGGTTATATGGCACATCAGTCATTGTCGGTTTTTAATGCAAAATCCACTTTTATTCATTTAAACAGCTCTCTTTCAAACTACAGTTTAGCATTAGGACACAGTTTAGTTCTTTTTGACCCATAGATAGGACCCTATCAGATGCTACAAATCTGGGTCAGAGTGGACCTAGGAGCAATGGCAGTCGGTGTATTCTACAGCCTCCGCCAACTGGGCCGCATGGGTTTTTATGGTATTTTAGCCGAACTGAGGTCGCACTACGCCCAGAAGTCAGTGAGTGCACCTGATAACATGATAGAGAGGTATCCATCATATTCTTTTGTACAACACTAATCTAGCATTGAGTAACCCTCAAACGTTTATAATGCCATAAACCCTAGTTTAGTGCAAATGTGTGATGAGATTAAAACTTACCACATGCCAAAATTTAAGGCGCTTGTGGTTTAACGAGTTTCATTGTAGGAAATGAACAAGGCAACTCGAGTTCAAACCCAGAGCGTGGCAACTTGCATTTCACATTAGGCTGATATTTCCAGGAAAGGTATGCATTCAACAATTCTCCTTCCAGCTATGGATATATAGCAGGGCAGACTGGTCTCTTTAACCTAGGTATGGCAACTGGTTTTGTAGAATGAAAATTCTAAATTCTTAGCAGCGGTTCTTGGACCACATGTGACCCTCAAGCTGGTTTTAAGTGACCAAATGACAATAATTATTTAATTGCGCACAATTACACGGGTTTCAGTGTTTCCTTGGTCTCATTTTTCTTTGATTGATGGCATACGAACCTTCAAGAGTTATTTAATGGCACAGTTATCCCTGTAGAAGAACAATTGTGGAGCTATTTAACCAATAGCAAGGAAAGATTATGAGATTCATCCCTTTCTCACGGGTATTCGTCTGAAAATCAATGTAATAATATCCTATTCACCAAACCCTCCACTCGGGCAGGATATGACACAAGGTCAATTTTTAAGCGGAGTTTGAATTCAGAGTTTTCCTTCTCCTAGACTAGTTGCCTCACCAAGGCTGAAGAACATAGTATACCCTACTATTTACCCATAGCTGGAGGGAGAATAATTGGATTCATACCATTAGTGCTATGTGAAATGCAATCGGGCTCGTCCAGGATTTGAACTCGTGTCGCCGTGTCCATTTCCTACGACGATAACGACTACACCACGGGCACCTACATGTAATCAATGTAATAATATAACTGAAGTTAAATTGAACAACAGAAAAATATTTAAACCAGTAAAGAACTCGAATTTGTGTTTGGTCGATATATTAAGTGTGTCTAAGGGAAATTATTTTCTAAATCAATTTCTAATTTTTATATACATTAAAAAAAAAATAACTACCAATAACAAGGTTTTATATTCTATGAATTTTGGCTACATGAAATTAGTTGCGTCCATAAGGTTTTTCAAATGTTCCAATGTGACCGTGGCCCTGTCGGATAGGGTTGCAGAATACACCGATTATATCTCTGCAGAGATATAAGACTATCTCAGCGAATGTCCTGTTTATGACACTGATCAATCTGAGGCTCCAGTATTGCTGGAGCTTTAACTGTGTACAAACAAAAACAAAACTCATACTTATACCGACTTGTTTGAAATTTAATTCAGTGTTAAATGACCTGATAAGGGTGGATAGGCCGTAAAACCAACCAACCAACAAACCAACCATCAGCAATACTCTCACTCTCCTTGCCACCGAGTTTTTTGAAGGTGGGGATTAATGTCGGAACTGTTGGGCAAGAATGGGGTAGCAAGAATTGACATAGTTTGAATAAAATTCAGCTATCGATCTTAAATTAACAGATATTTTCTAAGGATTTCTTCTTCTAGTCTGGTGGTTAATCAAGGCCTGAGAACACGATGTGCATTAAATTTTAACCCATAGTTAGATAATTGGTTCACTAAGCATCGATCATTTGCAAACTGATTTTCTGAAAGCTCTTCTTGTTCCTATCTTTCAGATAGGATCCAATTCTGTTTTTTAAATCAAAATTTATGGTGAGAGAGTTAGCAACTAACGTTCTTGATTGCGACATCATAGTAAGCGGTTCAATCTCTAGTCCCACTATTTTGCTAACTTTTGGACTTATATAGAAATGTATGACGCCTCTTACTCCAAAAAATTCTAGATAATTAACACCACAATTGTTCTTCAACAAGGACGGCTTTGGCATTAAATAACCCACGAAAGGTATTATGCCATTAAACAAAGAGACCAAACCATGGACATTATCATTACTATTTTATTTTTGTGGTCTGCCCCGACAGCAAAGTCCACGACACAGTAAGTTCTTTTTTTTTTGTGGTTGACTCATTGGCCTAGTGGGAGACCTGGGTTCAATTCCAGGTTGTGTCATACCAAAAACTTTTTAAATGGTACTTGATACCTCCTTGCTTAACACTCAGCAATAAGGTACGTATCAAGGGTAAAGTGGAGTAATCCAGGGAAAATAGTAGCGTCCTCCCCTACATGACGTTGTAGTAGCTATTGAAAAGGGAGCCTTCGGGTTGCCCTCGACAACTGTCGCCAACTTTACTTACTTATCTCTAGGTCTGGTCGTATGACCGAGATTAGCAATCCATTTGTATCTCAAAATTGTAGCGGAGTTTGTGCGTCCCATTCTCCAGGACAGATGCTGGGTTTTGCATATAACATTTGTTTTATTGATCAAATTAAAATGTTTTCGATATTTCCTCGTGGATCACCTTCCCCACCCAACATGTCTAGTTTTATACTCTTTCTGTGCTAATTTGCAGCATTCACTTATTACGTGATTGATCCTTTCGTCTCTATCACCTACATTTGCAATTTTGTTGCGTCTTTTCCAATGGCCCAGGAGACCTGGGTTCAATCCCAGGTCGAGGCATACCAAAGACTAAAACATGCTACCTGATGCCTCCTTCCTTAAACCTCAGCATTATAAGGTAGGGATTAAGGGTAAAGTGGAGCAATCCAGGGAAAGGAGTAGCGCCCTCTCCTACACCTAGGTGTAGTAGCTATTGAAAAGGGAGCCTTCAGGTCACCCTCGACTAAAGGGAGACAACTTTACTTACTTACTACTTATAACTTTATAACCAAGTAACTATTCTTAGTACAGTCAATTTACAGTTTCATGGCATCAAGTATTATTATCTAATACTAATCGTCCTAAACTGATCTATTTAAACCACACATAGGACCCTAACAAGTACAATTACTCCGGGTCTGAATGGACCTGGGAGTAATGGCAATAAAGAGGCACTCCATACTTACCAGATTTTAAAGAATAAATAGAGCCTCACCATCGGTTACAATTTACCATTTAACCCATAGTTGTGAAGATAAGGGGGTTCATACCTTTCCCAAGGGTATTTGCCCCAAAGTGAACGTAATAGCTCGACTGGAGTACGAACTCGCTTACTACGATTCCGCAGTCCATCGCTTTAGCCATTACACCACGAGGACACACCCTCAAAAAACTTTGTCTACATAATCGAATGTAACAAATACAAAAAATGTTTACAAAGGAACTACCCAAGCTCTCCAGAATATCACACCGCAAAGTAATGTTAAATCACCAGATATAGAAAACTAAATGTATCTAAACATCAATACAAATGTAGAAATGGATCATTCAAAACAATGCTAATATACCAGACTGACAATTACACATTACTTCAAATGAAAGAAAAAAACTTAATAGAAAAGACTAAAGCCGACACTGAATAGAACTGCTGAAATTAAATGTAATATTGTGACTGGAGTTTGAACTTGCTTACTAGCAAGCTGCAGTCCAACACGTTAGTCATAACGCCCCAGGGACACCCCTGAGATCCTGTGAAGAGAGAACAGTGAAGAATGATGTCAGTATAACAGAAAGAAAAACACCAGAAGAAAATGATGAACTGAAAGAATATGTATACATTTTAAACTTTAATAATGTCTGTGTTTGGACTATCAAAGAAATATATACCATACGGTAGCCTCTAATTAAGAAAGAAAGGAACGAGGTTTAAAATTTAGAAATGCAACCATCTTGCTACTCAGCGAATGGTACAAAACATATAATGAGTCTCAATTGAAGAGGCAGAAAAATGACACTAGTTTGAATGTTCCAAGCTGCCAACACTAGATTTTTCTATGAGATAATAGTGCAGTGGTTATTTAATGTTTATGAGTTAAATCCCTCGTCATAATAAGCCAAGCTACATTTCAAAGACGAATTCGTGGACGTTCGTGGATCTTGGGTAAAGTGGAGCAATCCAGGGAAAGGAGTAGCGCCCTCCCCTACACCTTGGTGTTGTAGCTATCGAAAAGTTAGCCTTCAGGTCACCCACAACTACGATCACCAACTTTACTTACTTAAATATTCTTCCTTTGATAGAATTATCCTCATGGCGTTTTTTTTTTGTTTTTTTTGTGCTGCTATTAGAAGAGATTCAGTTTCTGTATCAAGTTTTGTTTTTAAAGCCACGTCCAAGTATTCTCAGGTGAGATGTCGCTTGTTTTATTATTATTATTATTATTATTGTTGTTGTTGTTGTTGTTGTTGTTTTATACAGCGTTAGCTGATGGTTTTTCACTGAAGTCTGGGTGACAGCAAGTCTCCTCTGGTCTCCAGCACATTTTTTACTTCTCTGGCCGATCTCAACAATGCTGCAGTCTGATTGGTCACGGCTCGTGCTCCGATTTTCAACCCTTCCAGCCCACATTCAAAGCCTTTAGTGACTGTTCCAAATGCGCCAATTACGTTCCACACCTTTCTTAGTTCTCTAATAAGGTTCAATATTATTTTTATTATTAATATTTTTACAGGGTGCGGAAGCAAAATATGGAATTAGTTTTAAAACGTTTTTTAGTCTGATTAGCCCAATTTTTGAAAAACAAAACACGAAAAATCTAAATTTTCACGATTAGTTCTATTATTCAAGGACTTTTTGAATTAAAATTAAGTCCAATATGAGTGAACAAGAAAAGGAATGACAAAGAATCTATGATTTATGTAACGCCGAAACCAAGCCAAAGTTTCTTTGTCTACCGTACACAAAGCAATGAAAAAAATTTACCGAAAAATAGCTTTTTAAGGAAAAGCGGGAGTGGAGAATTGAACAAAAAACGAAAAGAAAGCTTTTTAACTGCTTTCGCCACGGCGATTAAGAAGGACCCCAAATTATCAATAAGAAATCACGTTAATGAATTGAAAGTCCGTGAGGACAGCAATTAAACAAGGTTTAAGGCCAGACCTTAACCCCCTTGATTATGCTATATGGGTCGTTTTAGAAAGCAAAGCAAATTCAACTTCCCATCCAAATATTGGTTCACTTAAAACTGCTATTGAGGAGGAATGGAATGAAATATCTGAAGAATTTATTTCGAAGGTATAGAAATCATTTTGAAGGCGTGTTGATACAATAAATGGAAAAAACGGTGGCAAAATTGAGTAAATTTACTGTTTTGTGTCTATCTTTTTATTCTGTGGTTGATCTTTTAAAATCAAAATTAATCTTCTTTTATAAAAGAGACGTTTAATATTATACTAGAAAATTACTAATTTTGCTTCCGCACCCTTTCTTACATTAGTGCATTACTATTATTACCATTAGTACATTACTATTTTCCCTCTATGCAATTTTTTTCAAATCCATTCTAAATGGTGATATTTCACTAAAGTCCCACTACAGATAGACTTCTCAGCTCTCATAGATGATTTTATCAGTGGTGTAGTCTGGGTGGTGACGATTCTTTCTCTGATTTCCAGTCCCGACAGGATCCTTTCCAGGCCTATAAAGACTATATCATCTTTAATGACAGCAACTCACTTCAGATCTCCGAAACTCTTTTAAGTATTCACGGTGCTTTGGTTGGGAGGGTCTAAATTATTCCTCTGATATCCAGTTCTCTCTGTCCTCCTTTTCCTCCCTTAGGAGATCGTTGCAAGGGCTCCAACTACACCGTCACATTCATATTCTAGAGCTTTCTCAGGCCTCTGGCAAGATCCAGATATTTGTCTTTCGCTTTTTGCTATTTCTCCCTTTATCACCCGCTGGAAGAGCAAAATCCTCTAGATTACAAGTTATTTTCTTCTTGTCAATTAACACAAGGGCTGGTCTTCTGTCCGAGTTTTGGTTATCCATTTTTATCTCAAAATCAAAGAAAATTTTACGCATCTAAACTAATTAACCCATGCACACACGCACATGCATGCACCCCACCCCACATTGCACACGAAAAAAAAAAAAAAACTCACGTATATACTAAGTTGTATTTCCTGAGAAATCTTTTTAGATTGTCGGGTTCACTTGGGTTCTTTTTTGACCTGGTAATAACGGAGACGAACAGTAAATAAGCCTCCATATAAGCGCTCAATACTAATATAATTATCCAAGTCTACTCCTCTCTCTCTCTCTCTCTCTCTCTCTCTCTCTCTTGCTCTCTTTCTCTATCTATCCATATATCTATCTGAGCCTGTTCCGATCTTTATGTTTGTCATCAGTCTCTCTCTCTCTCTCTCTCTCTCTCTCTCTCTCTCTCTCTCTCTCTAAGAGAAAGCTGTGTTTTCCAATCTCTCTCTCTCTCTCTCTCACACTTTCTCTCTCTCTCTTAAGTTATGAAAACATATCTCGTAGTGTTAATATCTCTTTATCTATCTATCCGTATATCTATCTGAGCCTGTTCCAATCTTTATGTTTATCATCAGTTTCTCTCTCTGTCTCTCTCTCTCTGTCTCTGTCTCT
>OY757931.1:59503367-59553367 GCA_963585895.1 Sepioteuthis lessoniana | reverse complement strand
ATCGAGATAGTTTTTGTTTTGTTATGTTCCAAATATTTTCAGATGGATTTAAATCGAGACTCAGTCCAAGCCAAAACATCACATGTAATGAGTTTTCTGGAAAAAAAAACAAACATTAATTTAGAGAGGAAGATTTGATTTAGTTGGTTGGGTTTCATCGCATATCGACCACGGTAGGTTATTTAATGCTAAATCCTCTTTGTACATATTTATTAAATATGTATGATTTTTAAACACATTGATAAAATCTTTAACTGAGTCTGAGCTCATTTTTGCACTCAGTTCAATAGTTTCAAGTATTGCTGTCAAATATGAATAATTCTATTTACAATGAATCATTTGTCTGCGCAAACTTAAATGTTTTCAGGTGTTGCGATATCAGTTACAATTTAACACCTGTCATTTATTTGAACAAATTTAAACAGATATATATGATATGTAAAAGATTAGTATATAGGTAATTCTATTTTTAAGCGAGTTAGAACTAATTTGTTTCCAACTAGTATTGCTATTGTTTCTACTAAGTTTAACGTTTTCAATTATTGCTAACATTTATAATTTTATTTGATATCAATTATTATAGTGGTATCAAGGAGAACTGCTTACCAGCAGTTGGTAATAGTCTATTCTCAAGAACCGGGCCATTGCCCAGATGAGTAGAGTGTTCGTCCATGGTCAAGGAGACCAGGCTTCTATCCCAGGTCAAGTCATACCAAAGACTCAAAAATGGTACTTGATGCCGCCTTGCTTAACACTCAGCATTATAAGGTAAGAATCAAGGGTAAAGTTGAGCAATCCAAGGAATGGAGAAGCGAACACCCCTACAAATCGGTGTAGTAGCTATTGAAAAAGAAACCTTCGGCTCACCCGCGATTAAAGTCGCCAACTTACAACTTATTTAGCATTAAAATACTTGTCGCGTCCGTTTCACTTTCTTAGTTTAATGGAATATCAACCTTCGTTCGTTATTTAATTTATCTGAGGACGCCTCATGTCTGTGTTTTACCATTACTTTCGGATTCTGACAATACTTTCCCCTAGTGCCGTAAGGTTTGTTACATTTAGATACAAATTTCATATGCTAAATATAACAAGAATTATGTGGCAGAGACAACTATCAGCTGCTTAATTTTTCCCATAATATTTGCTACATTTGAATATAAGTTTCATATGTAACAACTATTATGGGACGAAAATTCATGAATTATTATTTCTATGCCATAATAAAGTCTCTCTCTCTCTCTCTCTCTCTATATATATATATATATATATATATATATAAGAACGATTATGGGCCAAAGGGAGAAAATTGAATTCTCAGTCCCGTAATTGTTGTTTTATTTAATCTTAGAAACTTATATTCAAAGGTACCACTTATTATAGGACAGAGGTAGTCGTTGGAGGAATCTTACCCCTCTGCCAAGGTGCAGTGTATTCTGTATCCCCAGCTGATTGGTCCAATATATATATATATATATATATATATATATATAGAGAGAGAGAGAGAGAGGAAAGAGAGAGAAAATGGAGTAGGATAGATAATATTGATAGATTAAACCGCCTCTTTCGCCTAATACGTTCATCCTAATCAAATGAAGCTGTTAACTAATCCTCTATAATCCGCTGAAAGAAACGCTAGAACGATCAGTTTATTTCTATTCTTACATTTCTCTTTGTCGGAAAAATAAAATCTGTATTATTACGAAAGACTTATTTTGTGTGTGGAATGAGGGGTTGTAGTGATTGTGTAGTGTCGTACCACAGCGCACATTCCACAATACAGCTTAGTTTTTGTTAGGACATTAGCGTTTAAGTGTCAAAGTCAATATATATATATATATATATATATATATATATATATATATATATATATATCCTCTCATGTTTCTGACTTTATAATCATCATCGTCATTATGATGTTGTGCTGATAACACAGAGTCCCCGGACTCTCCCTCTCTCTCTCTCTCTGTCTCTCTCTCTCTCTCTCTCTCTCTCTCTCTCTCTATCTATCTATCTATCTCTCTCTAGCCCTCCGTCCCGATCGTCCATCGGTCTTGACATGTGCTCTAGACTGCATCCGGTGTCTTCTCTCTCTCTCTCTCTCTCTCTCTCTCTCTCTCTCTAGCTTTCTCTCTCTAGCCCTCCGTCCCTATCGTCCATCGGTCTTGACATGTGCTCTAGACTGCATCTAGTGTCTTTTCTCTCTCTCTCTCTCTCTATATATATATATATATATATATATATATATATATATATCTTTCTCTCTCTAGCCCTCCGTCCCTATCGTCCATCGGTCTTGACATGTGCTCTAGACTGCATCCAGTGTCTTCTCTCTAACTCTCTCTGTTTCTCCCTCTCTCTCTCTCTCTCTCTCTCTATCTTTCTCTCTCTAACCCTCCGTCCCGATTGTCCATCGGTCTTGACATGTGCTCTAGACTGCATTCAGTGTCTTCTCTCTCCCTCTCTCTCTCTCTCTCTCTCTAGTCCTCCGTCCTTATCGTCCATCGGTCTTGACATGTGCTCTAGACTGCATCCAGTGTCTTCTCTCTCTCTCTCTCTCCCTCTGCCCCTCTCTCTCTCTCTCTCTCTCGCTCTCCGTCCCTATCGTCCATCGCTCTTCACATGTGCTCTAGACTGCATCCAGCGTCATCACATAACTGGAACTTCATATGTTATACTTACTGATAATAATGGGCGTGGTCGATCAAGCTGAGTCTATCATTATAATTTCTTAAGTGTGTGCGCGTGTGAGCGCCTATGTGAGCGCATGCGCGTGTGTGACAGCAATGATTCATTCACCCAATGTGGTTTAAGCCTGTTGCACACATTGACCTAACGACGTCTCTGATCACCGTGCCCCATTCTTGACCAGAGACAAGCATCAATTCTCCCGATATCCAGCCATTGATGTGTGAAGGCTCTCATGGATTGGCACCCGAAAGTCGTCCCCAGCCACATTCATGAAGCTTACAGCCCGCGACTATTCATCAATTCTGTAAACGAGAAATTTTCACAGTTGCTCAACTTATCAATCGTGGCTTCTATGATCGCACACAGAGATGGTGGGGTGGCCTGCAGGCGGGGTACCAATAACTGGCAAGTGACGGACGCAGAGGCCACCACCACCAGAAACTCGTGGTTTTTGGATAACGGTTCCGGATTTGTGATCATTGGAACTGTTATGGCACCAAACACTTACTTTCACAATGTTTTCCATTTGGTGTCGTCCCGTGTTGCCACGTGGATACATGGGGGAAAGTTTTTGTAGTAAAACTAGAGAATTAGCACGCATCTGAGTGGTTCATTTTGTTGGTCAGTGGGAGCTCATCGCCTGAGCCCTATGCCTGTTAAATACCTAAAATTTAGGATATACGCTTATCTGGTTGGTTTGGTTCGGTTTCTTTGATATACCATTAATGGCATATCAATCGATGTGGGTTATTTAATCCCAAATACATATCTGCAGAAGAATATTAATTGTATTATTTCCCAAAGTCAGAAAGTGAACGTAACTGCGTGAGTGGAGTTTGAAATCGCATACAATGATTTCACAGTCCAGTACGTTAGCCACTACACCACATTAAACTTTAAAAAGAAAAACAAGCTTTGGATATTGAAGATAAGGAGCCTTCAGAAAGACAGTTCACAAATAATCGATACTAAGTAAAAAAGAATCATTATTATTCCAATGAGAGATAGATAGATAGATAGATATCATCTGTGACGGTTGTGTAGAAGTCCATATCATTAACTGAAGAGTTAAACCCTCATACTCCGAGATATAACATGAATTCTTCCGTGTATCTATGTAAGATTGCCCAGCAATATATATATATATATATATATATATATATATATATATATATATATAATGGAACTGAAAGAACTCTCAGTCACGGTTAAAGTGCCATTATAAAGGCGTATATAATAATAGTGATACATCGGACACTCTAATAGATTAATTTGAAATCCCTCATATATTCTATATACGAATATTGCACACACAGTCTTTGGATATTCCTGATATATATATATATATATATATATATATATATATATATATATATATATATATATATTTACTAATCAATTATCTACCAGTATTCACGGTACCAGAAAAAAAACAAAAAACCCCTGGCCAGGAACAAGAGAAAAAAATATCTCGAATCACGGTCCAGAGGAAAAAGAAAAAAGTTTTTTGGGGTAAAAAAGAAAGAAAAGACCAACCTCGTCCTACTCCTTGAAAAAAATCAAGGGGTACTAAGTCAGTGGCCAAAAGAAAACCAAAAAACCCTCCGCGAATACTGCAATGCTACAATTACTAAAGTGCTCAACATTAAACAATGGAGCCAATTATAGAATTAACTTAAATCGCTAGTCGAAAATCTTCTACTAAAGTTTCACCTTAACGGATAGTCAGGAAGTTTCGCCTAAACCATTCTAAGGAGAAAGGGTTTGTTTTTTGTTTTTTTATTTATTTATTTATTTATTTTTTTATTTATTTATTTTTTTTTTTTTATGCAAATTCTAGGATAGGTGGAGGTTTTTGGTGAATAAAGGCAATTTCTCCTTAGAATGGTTTAGGCGAAACTTCCTGATGATCCGTTAAGGTGAAACTTTAGTAGAAGATTTTCGACTAGCGATTCAAGTTAATTCTATATATATATATATATATATATTCTCATCCACAGACAAACTATTTCGTTGTATCACCATTCTTCAGTGTGGCTAAACACACCAGACGCCTCAATCCGGGATCGACACTCGCCTAACTTTACGTCAGGTTGATGACATACCCCTTAGCCATCACGTGAATCAACGTCAGCTCCGGAATTTAGCACATATGAATCAAATTTCGCTTGTTTTCATTTTACGCTATCAGCTACCGAGTTGCTCAGTTTGTTAGAAGAGCATAACATTACGCGAGTGCCCACCATTAACTCCTTGGCCTTTCCCAAACCCTCGTAGTAGGGAGTGTACATATTGTCATCCACAAACAGATTGTTTCCTTGTATCACAACTTTTCAGAGTGGCTAGGCACGTGTTACGCTTATGAACTAAAAAGATAAGACAATGATATATATACATATATGATATGTAGAAAATTGGTAACATACCCACATACCCACACGTGCTCACAAACATACACACACACAAATATGAATTATTTTATGGCATAACATCCATAGAAACAACACAAATATTTAGGATATACTTATGGTTATCGTCATTGGGAATAGACATGGTTAATGGACTGTGGAATCGTAGGAAGCGAGTTCGAACTCCAGTCGCTCTATTACGTTCCCTTTCGGACAAATACCCTTGGGAAAGGTACGACCCACCTTATCATCCTATCTATGGGTTAAATTGTACCACTACTGTTCTTCGAGAAGTATGGCTTTGGTATTAAATAACCCACGAAGGTTTATATGCCATTAGACAAAAACCCCAAACCAACTCTAGACGGGGATTTTTAACGTTGGTATTACAATCGGTCAAGGAGAAGGAAAACCCTGGATTCAAAGATTGAGACGCACCCTGTTCGTGCAGAAGGATAGGTAAATATATACATACTACGCAAATGACACAATCCGGCCAAATTGTTTAGGAAATTTTAAAACTCATTACATAATTAGTTTAACTTCAATCCGAACATTTTACAGCTGGTATAGCCCACATTGTTACTGACTGCCATTTACTATATGATCAAGTAAAAAACAAAACTCAGGTGTCGTAATTAGACATGTAGGTGCATCGAACAGCATTCAGAACTCTCTGGAGAGTGGCCTGAAGATGTTTCCTAATGCCTATAAACTACAAGGTGTCCGAAAAAAAAAACTAACACAGGAAAAATTTTTATCCTTTAGTCTTTAGAGTCATATAATATAACCCAAGGAAAAATCGTGTTGAGGGCCTCCATCTTCAACATACAAAGTTACATCCTAATTCGACCACTTTGTATAATTTTACTCAAATTTCCTGTAGTTATGTTATATAATTAAGGAATGACTTTTTTATATTAATCATTTTTCGTTAATTATATTCTATCATTCAGTTTAGTTGGGCTTGGAACTATTCGAGTTAACAGTTCAGGTTCGTAGTCATTGGATACAGTTTTATGCTCGTGCACAAAGGATATGACAATCACCATTGTCATAATAAGTGTGGATGACGTCAGGCCCGGAAGAGATGGTCCTGAGAATTTGAGGATTTTGAAAAAGAGTCAGTTGAGATTGGGCTGTGGAGACAGACAGTTGAGTTTCTGCCATTGTAGCGGTGGCTAAGTTTTTCGGGTCTCGACCGGCGAAGATGAATTGAGATCTTAAACATCACAAGATGCGACGCGCGTTGGGATGGGATTAGTAGAGTAAGAATTGTGTCTCTCTCCTCGTATCGCCATGAACCCAAGTCAGAAATTAATAAACCGTTCGTACCTGAAACGACAGTGTCCGCTTGTGTTGGTATCTGTATTATCGTTATGGCTATACAACAGTTAATCATCTTCTTTTTCCATGAATATTATCCGTCAGCTATTGCAACGTCTTCGGCTTATTCAAATATACATGCTCCTTTGAATAACTCCACAAAAAAGGTGTCGGGTAGATAAAGCCTGCGAATGGGGAAACCATTTAGATTCTAAATTTCTTAAAATTATTCTCACAACTAAAATTTTTTTTTGGTTAAATTTATAAACGTCTCAAATAATAAAAAATCTTTTATTTTAATTAGTTCTTTTACATTGTAACTTGATATTTTCAATTTAATCAGGTTACTTATTATATCTGGCTTGAAATAACCCGAGACATGTTGACATGTCGTTAAGATCATTCTATACAATAAAATCATAAACTTTCTCCATGCACGAAATAAAAAATGCATTGAATGCTTCAAATTCTGCAGCATTAATTGGTGTTTCAAATAAGAAAATAAATTTATCCTCTTCGAAAGGAATATGGTTTCTTCTTTTTTATAATAGTTTAATTCATCTGTCTTATCAAAAACCTTATACATGCCGGATGCCACAGGTATTTGTCGTGAGCCCCAACAAACGGGTGATTGTTGCCCAATGCTTTTTTAAGATGGGTCCGAACGCAGGATTGTAGCCCAGACATGCCCGACATTCCCAAAAATGCCTCAGGCCCCGTCGGCATTCTCCTAAAAAAAGGCTCTTCAAAGGCCAGTTGATAAGCCTAGCCTCTCCAAGGAGGGTTAGAACCTCGAAGGATGGCCCCTTGAGGCTCGAGAATACTGGTCTTAGCGCGCGTGACCTGAGTGCCGGCTTCCAGGAATTAATTCCAGACCGCTTCGACAGACTGCCACCAGAACAAAGACACACCTGACCCGATCCACGTATCAGGGAATTCGGCTGAAGTGTGTCCCAGCCCAGCTATTTCGTTTAATGCCATATCAACTCATGTGTCTTATTTAATGCCAAATCCTAAATGTATGATGAATATATATATATATATATATATATATATATATATATATATATCGTGTGTCCGTGTCCATTTCCTACGACGATAACCAATACATCACGGGCACCTTGTGGTATATATCAATACTTAGAACCATTTAAATGTGTGCAAGCCAATGGTTAATGATGAATAGAAGAATTAGTGTTAGATAGCAATACTTGTAACCACTTCACCGTGTGCCATCAACAAATTAATACTTATAGAATTATTAGTATTTTATAGCAATAATTGAAAACATTTAACTGTGTCAGTAGAAGCAATAGCAATGCTAGTGTGCGAACACTTTAGTTTTAACTCTATTCAAAAATTAAATTCCCTGGAAATTAATGTCTTACAAATTATATGTATATCCATTTAAACGTGTGCAAACAAAATGATTGATGTAAAATTGTTACCGCTACATATCAATACTTGAAAGCATTTAAACCTGTGCGAAGAAATGAATAATAGTAAATAGAATTATTCGTATTAGATAACATTTCTTGAAACCATTTAACAGTAAAAAAAAAGGTCAAGCTGGTTTGAAAATGCAAACAAGAAAATATGTTTACAAATCATACATATCAAATATATATGTATAAACAGGATGCCATAAAACCCAAACATACCATATACATTTTATATATATGTATGAACTGGATGCCATAAAACCCAACCATGCCATATATATTTTATATATATGTATAAACAGGATGTCATAAAACCCAACCATACCATATATATTTTATATATATGTATAAATAGGATATCATAAAACCCAACCCTGCCAAATATATTTTATATATATGTATAAACAGGATGCCATAAAACCCAACCCGACCATATACATTTTATATATATGTATAAATAGGATGTCATAAAACCCAACCCTGCCAAATATATTTTATATATATGTATAAACAGGATGCCATAAAACCCAACCATACCATATATATTTATATATATGTATAAACAGGATGCCATAAACCCAAACCTACCATATATATTTTATATATATGTATAAACAGGATGCCATAAAACCCAACCATACCATATATATTTATATAAATGTATAAACAGGATGCCATAAAACCCAACCCTACCATATATATTTTATATATATGTATAAACAGGATGTCATAAAACCCAACCATACCATATATATTTTATATATATGTATAAACAGGATGCCATAAAACCCAACCATACCATAAAAGAATTTATATTTATGTATAAACAGGATACCATAAAACACAACCATACCATATATTTGATATATATGTATAAACGGTACGATGCATTAAATACCTAAAAACCAAACAAAACCAAAAAAACTTTGTGGTTTATGGTCTTTAAAAACTAAGGCATCATTTTATAGAATAGTTGATGTACTTAGGGAAATGATCCGATGAAGGGAAAAGTATGTACGCAGATATCATTGCACTTGTGAGCCGTTCCACGCCAGAAAATCCACTAATTTACTACTCAAATTATTTTACCCCAAATCATCTGATCTTATAACTTTTTAAACTTATCCAAGCTGTTGATTCAAATTACACCTGGAGTCACTATCTGACACTCACACAAGCAGACACTCTGTCGTATATTACCATTTGAGGAATGGTTTGACTTATTTATGGCAAAAAGCGGACGTTACCCTGCACAAACTATAACAAACGACGTCTACGCTGATTACATAGCGCTTCTGGCAAATACTCCCACCCTGGCCGAATCCCTGCTGCCTAGTCTAGAGCAGACATCAGTTGGTGTACGAAGTCAAAACGAGTACATGTGCTTCAGTCAAAGAGACGATATCTCCCCACTAAATGGTGGCTCACTGAAACAAGTAGACAAGTTCTCTTACTTCGAAAGCAGCGTCCCATCTACGGAAAATGACATAAATACGCGACTAGCAAAGGCATGGGCTGCTATTGATAGGCAATCGATCCTATGGACGTCAGCTCTATCCGATGAAATAAAACAATATTTTTTTCAAGCAGTGGTCGTGTCCATACTACTGTATGGATGCACTGCTTAGGCGTTGACTAAGTGTATAGAAATAAAAGTTGATGGCAATTGCACAACGATGCTATGACCTATATAAAACAAATCTTAAAATCAGCATCCCACAAAACAGCAGCTGAACGGCCACCTACCACCCATCTTGAAGATCATCCAAATTACACAAAGCATGCGGGACACTGCTGGAAGAGTAAGGACGAACTCATAAGCGATGTTCTCGTATGGACCCCTTCACATGGACGAGCAAGGGTTGGACGACCAGCAAGAACTTGTCTTTAATATCTCCGAACGGACACATGATGTAGCCTGGAAGACCAGCCGCAAACGATGGATGATAGAGATGAATGGCGAGAGAGAGAGAGAGAGAGAGAGTGTGTGTGTGTTAGGGAAATCCCTGCGAGCATCACGGCATAATGATGATGATATGTCAATAATAGATGTGACCAGTGTATTATTTAATAGGTGGATCTATGTTTTGTGCAGCAGACGTAGTATTTCGGTTGCAAGAACATCTATAGATATTCAATAAAATTTTCCTGTGAACGAACATGGTAAAATGCCAGGGCCGGTCCTTTATAAGATCTGTCAATTTCTTTGTGATTATTTCCTCTCAAGACTTAGAGCATAGGCTGCAGATTTATCTCTTTGTGATTATTTCCTTAAGAGACACCTGAAGGCTCAAATCTTTGAACATGGATAGCAGACAACGGAAAAAGTGAAAGACTTTATTTATCGTGAAATTGCAACTTGACATAGGGGTACGACTTAAGCTGTGTATGTCTAGCGAAGTTAAGCATTTGGACCATATAATCTTCAAAGCAAATTGATAAGAATAAGAAAAAATATGGGAAATTATTATTGTCATTATTTTACACCTTTGAGAGTTTTTTTCCCACCAGCGTCAGCGGATTGTTCTCATTGGAGTTTGAATAACAAGTCGCCTCAAGTCTCCAGCACTTTTCTTAGTATTCTTGCTGATCTTAATAAAGGTGTAGTCTGGATGGTCTCTCTACTTGCCCTCTTATTTCCAAGTCTTCCAGCACCTTTAACAATCATTTGGTTTGGTTTGGTTTCTCTGTTTAATGGCATATCAACCTTTGTAGGTTATTTAATGCCAAAGCTATTCTCCTTGAACAGTAGTTGTACTATTTAACCCATAGCTGGGAGGATAAGGGGGTTCATACCTTTCCCAAGGGTATTTGCCAGAAAGTGAACGTAATAGCGCGACTGGAGTACGAACTCGCGTACTACGACTCCGCAGTCCATCGCTTTAACCATTACACCACGATGACACCCCCCCAATCATTTGGAGTTTGTCCCAAGCGCATAAACTACACTTGGTATAATCGTCACTTTGATGTTCCAAAGTATTTTTAGTTCTGTAGCAAAGTCTTGGTACTTACCTATCTTTTGACTTTTTCAAATTTTACTCTGTGGTCTGGCGAAGCGGCTAAGTCCAGAATTCGGCAGATCCTTTCTTTCTTGTTGTTGTTGTTGACAATCATTTGGTCTTGTCTGACTGAGATTAGGAGATCCATTTGCATCTCAAAGTCACAGAGAAGTTTATGCATCTCATTCTCCAGACAGATTCTGGATTGTGCATATACCACTTGATCACTTGTTTAAATTCAAATTTCTTGCACAATTCCCAGTGAATCACTTTCCTCACCCAGTCATGTCTATACTCTTTCTACGCTAATTTACTCCATTCGCTTATTATATGGTTGATAGTTTCTTCTCTATCATCCCATAACCTACACTTACTATTTTGTTACGTCTTATCTATTATCATTTCGCCATATCTTGTTTGAAACTCTTTCTGTGCTAATTTGCTGCATTCACTTTTTACGTGATTGATCCTTTCGTCTCTATCATCTGCATTTGCAATTTTGTTGGGTCTTTGCCAATGGCCCGGGAGACCTGGGTTAAATCCCAGGTCGTGTCATACCAAAGACTTAAAAATGGTACTTGATACCCCATTGCTTAACATTCAGCATTATAAGGTACGTATCAAGGGTAAAGTGGATCAATCCAGAGAAAGGAGTAGCGTCCTCCCCTACACCTTGGTGTTGTAACTATTAAAAAGAGAGCTTTCGGGTCACCCTCGACTAAGGTCAACAACTTTACTTACTGACTATTACTCCTACGAGTTTTTAACAACAGTGTTAGCCGATGGTCTTTCCCTGGAGTCTTCAAAATCTTCCAGGCCTCTTACTAAGTTTTAGGGGATTGTTGCGAGTGCACCAATTACAATTGGTATCACTGTCACCTCCATGTTCCATGTATTTTTTTTCGTTCTCTAGTAAGGTCTTGATACTTATTTAACTTTTCTATTTCTTCGATTTTCACTTTGGTGTCCACCAAAACAGCAAAGTCTTCTATTTGGCAGGTTCTCTTTTCTTTGTCTTTTTTGTCTTTGTTGTTGTTATTGTTGAATATCCTTAGGTCTGGTTTTCCGGTCGGGAGTAGGTGACCAGCTTGTATCGCAAAATCCTCGTGAACTTCGTGCATCTCTTTCTCCTAGACGGATTCTGGTTTATGTATATACCATTTGTTTGTCTGGTCAAATTAAAATTTCTTGCACAATTCCCAGTGGATCACCTTCCCTACTCGGTCGTGTCTAGTCTTTTATTTTTTACGCTTCTACATTTTATCTGCTACATTCACTTATTTTGTGATATAACGTTTTGTCTTTGTCACTACATAACCGGTTTGCCCAATCAGCTGTGGCTGTAAAATATACCGACAGCACCTCTGCAGAGGGATAGGAACCCACCCAACGAATATTCAGGATATAACATTAAACAACCTGATGGTGATTTTCCAGTAATGCTGGAGCTTTGCGGAATGCAGAGTACCCCTTCATTGCCATTGCTCCCAGGTCCACCGGAGTGGTAGCACCTGATATGGTCCAATCTGTGAGTCAAATAGAACTAAAATCCGTACTTATGCTAAACTGAATTACTTTAAATAGAACTGTTTTGATATCTAAACTGCGTACTTATGCAAAACTGAACTGTTTTTGGCATTTAAACGGTAATTACACTAAACTGAATTGTTGGAAATAGAACTGCTTTGGCATTTAACCGTGTGGGGACGTAACTTATACTTATTCTAAACTGAATTGTTTGAATTAGAACTGTTAGACTAAACTTGATAACTTGAAATAAAGATCCCTTTCACAATTAAAGTGTGTACTTAAGCTAAACTGAATTGTTTTAAACAGAACTGATTTTTTGTATAAAAATGTATTTGGCGTTAAATAACTAACAAAGGTTCATATGCCATAAAACCCAACCATCAAACCAACCAACCAACCACATTACCGACACTTGCTATTTAGTTGCGTTTTATCTATTTTCGCTTTAACATAGTTGGTCCTTATGGCGTTGTTTTGTGCTGCAATGAGAAGAGGGTCAAATACGAGTTCACTTGAGGATCAACCACATGAAACAGAGTTTAGATTTTTTTCCCCTGTCTCTACTTTATACTTGAAAAATATTATATATATATATATATAATCTTTTATTCAATAAAGTCTTCAGAAAATTTTGATTTAGGAAATGGTTCTAGCATGGGCCGTAGAAAAAAACTGTATGCTTTCGACCTCAAGTTTAGCCGTCGGTACAATAACTCATTCACTATTTACCCCCATGAAATACAACTTCAGATTCCTAAAAATAGACCATATGATTTTAAAAGTATTTTCACTCCTAATCTCTCTCTCTCTCTCTCTCTCTCTCTCTCTCTCTCTCTCTATGTTACTTATACACACACACACACACACTTTCTCAAACCTCAGTAGATTTACAATTTCTCTTCTCTCATCTCTCTGTCCTATTTTAATCTCCTCTGTTTCCCAATTCACTACCTTATTTTCTTTCATGTAGTAAAACAAACTTAGCCATCCTCAAACCATCGCTTTTAAATAGATTGGGTTGCCATATAAACATCTAAATTAACAAATGTCTAAATTGTATATTTGATTAAATCAGTCGCTATAAATTTGAATCAAATCTTTGGCTGTACCTAAGAGATTGCATTCCACGCGTAACCCTGAGCGTCAGTTGGTCACGGTGCATAGAATTTATTAAAAAAAAGCCAGGTCAAAACACTCCAAAGCTAAAATGTAATCTTTATTTAGTAAACGGATATTCAACGTTACTGGTTCCTTTTCCGTTGTTATTTTTGTGGCATATCAGCTTTTGAAAAAAATATTTTAAACGTTCTCAGTTCATCTATTGATGGCAGCCTACGTTCAAAAACTTAAGCCTTCAGGTACCTGCAGAGGAAGAAATTACAAGAGGGTAGATCTATGGCCTACTTTTAAAAACTTGAACCTTAAGATATCTCTAGAGGAAGTAATTACAAAGAGGATATATATGGGCTACTTTAAAAGACTTGAACCTTTAGGAATCTCCAGAGGAAGTAATTACGAGGGAATAGACAGATCTGAGGAGTAAATCGATTTCTGCATGTTACACAATAGGTGCGTTAGAAAATTTTCTCCCAGAGCATGCGTAGATGCTCTTGCAACGGAAATGGCATGGCTTCTGTTCAAACTTAGGCCCTGCAGTAACACTCTGGATCCTTGACATGGTAGAATAGATTTAGACATGTATGTGTACGTGTCACAGTGGATGTATGAGAGGATTTTGTTACATATATACAATCTTGAACAAGAAACATCAGGACCTTGAATAAGAGCAGAACTAAACAATGCGTAGGAGTAAAGTAATTGGAAAAGACTAAGCATATTCATCATCATCATCATGTCGTGCCGCTAGCACGGATAAGCCCTGACCCTCTCTCGCCACTTCTCCCAATCGTTCATCGCCTCTGTCGGGTCTTCAGGGCTATATCCCGTATCCTCACATAGCTGCTGTATGTATGTTCCAGCTGGTCGTCCCGCTTTTGCTTGGCCATATGCAAGGGGTCCTTTGGAGTACGTCACTTATGAGCTCGTCCTAGCTTCTCCAGGAGTGTCTTGCGTGTCTGGTACGTCTAACTTAGATAGTTTTCGTGATGGTGGTAGGTGGCCGTATAATTGGTGCCTTGTTGGGTGTTGCCGCCAGGACTTGTTCAATATTGCCCGCAAGTTGTCTGAATTTCTTAGACGAAGAAGGACACAGAGCGTAATGGTTATAGGTGTTGATTCCATAAGTTTCTAAGGAGACAATTATCTGGAAGTTGCTGGTTCAATCCTGACGGCAGGCGAGTAACAATACAGGAATACTTAACACTTGTACTCGGTTATGGCTAACGGAATCAGAATAGGCGACCCCCGTGGATTCAATAAAGGACGTAGTTCGAAGTTCTTTGAAGGTTCCGGAGGACATATCAGCCAAAACGTTGTGGAAATAGCAATAAAGGTGAAGACAATAGTCCGAAAACCCTTAATGATAAAAACCCAATTAACGTGTTGGAGTCTTTTTTGTCAGTCGAAAGCTGCAAGAGAATTCAAGGAAGGAAAAAGACAAAGATACATTTTAATTCGAAATGACAAAGCACTTTCAAGTTTTCTCGAAATATTGGAGCCCGGATCGAAAAGAGTGATTTAGTTCGAAGAATCAGTCGGAGCGAGTTGGTCAGAGAAAGTAACCGGAGAGATGTGCTCAGAAAATGCTGACTCCCCTAGAGCTAGGAGGATTGGTTAGGATCCGGCTTGGCAGAAATCGAACACAAAGCATGCGAGAGATTGAGACAAAGAACCGAGGTGGCACAAACCTAACTTTTTTCGTCTTTTGTGACACCTCGGGCCCTGTACAACAAAGCCCGGAAAGGAATTTTGACGAATATATATGACATTTCTTCTCGTTTGTTTGCGCATGTGGTATAACGATTATGATCATGAGGAAATTGTGAACTAGGTGAATCAAGTTCAGATCTTGGAGGAGACTGTTTAAGTTTTACTTCGTCCTAATTCCTTTGGGCAAAATCTGAGGACAGACAAGGGTCTCTAGTCTTGGTAGGGCAACCGATCTAAGAGAAGGACAAAAACCAAAGAAGGATGGTCTATGAGAATCCATAGCATTTTTCGGCACTTTAATTTTGTTATAAACTCATCCGAAATGTGCGGCTTGCCCTACACCGGCTTTTACTATTATCAACCCTTCTAGATCTCACTGGTCTAGTGGGTAGAGTGTTCGCTAATGATCCGAGAGACATGGGTTCAATCCCAGGTCGCGTCATACCAAAGACATTAAAAATGGTACTTGATACCTCCTAGCTTAACACTCAGCAATATAAGGTACGTATCGAGGGTAAAGTGGAGCAATCCAGGGAAAGGAGTAGCGTCCTCCCCTACACTTCTGTGTCGTAGCAATTGAAAAGGGAGCCTTCTGGTCGCCCTCGACTACGGTCGCCAACTTTACTTTTTACTATATATATATATATATATAAGATAAAGACGCAGTGAAAATTGCCAATGATAACATTTTATAGTTATCACCGTTAAATCGAAAATTTTGATGATTAAAAGATGCCTTTCAAAATGAAGGTAGACCCCACAAATTTAATATTCGGTTGCAAATAAGACGAGAAATGACGTTATTCTATTTGGTACATGATGTTAAGTGCATTTCTCTAATAAAAGTCTCGCTAACATGTGCCGTTTTTGCTTAACTACGGTTGAATACATATAAATATAATGAGATTCTTAGTAATATATATATATATATATATATATATATATATATATATATATATATGTGTGTGTGTGTGTGTGTGTGTGTGTGTGTGTGTGTGTGTGTGTGTGTGTGTTTATCCCTGTATGTGCACGCTAGCATGTGTGTGTGTGTGTGTGTGTGTGTGTGAATATATGTTGTGTAGATATATAAACTGATCTGATACTTCCACAACGTTCCTTGCCTAAATAAAATCCGACATACACAAACAAATTATGTACAAAAATCGTTTCTCATATTTCTTAAGAAAATACAACATACACTCATCTATATATATATATATATATATATATATATATCAGACACTGCCTGATGACGAGTGGAAACTGGTGCAGATGAAACAAACACCCAGACATTTTTATCATTTAATTGAAAGAGATGATATTCAAAGCCGCCATCTTCTATACGTCCAAATGGCGCGGTTTCACATGAAAGGCTGAGTCTCGTTTTGAATTCTCGTATTTTTCTTAGCGTTTAAAATAATTTTCTTAATGTGAATTTCATGTCTTCCTTCTTCCTTCTTTCCTTACTGACTTCCTTCTCTTAATTTTTTTTCATCGTCTTCACTTCTTTTTTTCTTTTGGTTCTTCTTAATTTTCTTCTAGTTCTTCTTTATTTTCTTGCATTTTCTCTATTTTTCCCTTGGCCCAATCGGCCGAAGCTGTAGAGTACACCGACTTTCTTTCTGCTGAGGGATAATACCCCTCCAAACGAATGTCAAGGATATGACACTAAACAATCTGATGGAGAGGCTCCAGTAATGCGGTAGCTTTGGGGAATACGGAGTACCCCTTCATTGCCATCGCTCCCAGGTCCACACTAGCTCGGAGTGGTAGCACAGGATAGGCTCCTATCTTTGGGTCAAATAGATCAAGACTGAATACTCATGCTAAACTAAACTGTTTAAAATGGAACTGTCCATATGAATAAGAATGGGTTTGGCATCAATTACCTACAATGGTTAATGTGCCATAAAACCAAACCAAACCAAACCAAATCTATTCTTCACTCTTCCTTCCTTTCTTTCTTTCTTTCTTTCTTTAGACATTTCCTTTCTTTTCTTTTCTTTTTCTGTCATTCACCTTTTTACTCACATGTTTTTTTTTATATCTCTTCCTTGCTAAATTCTTAATTTTCCAATAACCGATGCTCCATACTTATTTTAACCCAATGGCTTGTCGATGAGGCTAAGAATATGTGATTGTATCTTTTGCAGTAGGATGAGGCCAGCCAAAGGGTTTCCTGGGTATGACCCTGAACTGCATATAGAGTCTCCACTTCTGGAGATGCAGTCTTACCTTACTGCAAGGGATAAAATCAACATATTCTAAAAAACATGTGAAGAAAAGAGTGAACGACGGAGAGAAAAAAGAAAAGAAAAGAAAAGAAAGGAAATGTCTAAAGAAAGAAAGAAAGAAGCTTAGAGAAAGTGCAAGGAAATAAGGCAGACTAAAAAGAAGGACTAGAAAATAAAAAAAAGTAAAAGCGACGATAAAAAAAATGAAGAGAAGGAAGTCAGTAAGGAAAGAAGGAAGACATGAAATACACATTAAGAAAATTATTTTAAATGCTAAGAAAAATACGAGAATTCAAAACAAGACAAAGCCTTTCATGTGAAACCGCTCCAGTTGGACATATAAAAGATGGTGGATTTGAATATCATCTCCAACTGAAGTTGTGTGGACTTCATTATCAGCAATCTAGCTTATTATGTGTTTAGATAAGACAGGAAAACGTACAATAGAAGTCTGGTAAATCTGTCCTCAGGACACCATCAAACCATTGCACTAGATCAAACAGTCAATCTGATATTTGCAGCATTAGACTATAAAACTGGATTGTTTTTGCATGACACTCAATATTCTAAAATAAAAGTATTCTAACCAACGGTTTTCCCAGTTGGTGAGGCTTTGATAGATTATAACCACACACACACATATATGCACTGACACACATAGACACATATGGCGTTGTATAGTCATATGCATATTCATGCAGAAAGAATCATAACGACTCAATAACAAAGACGAGAGAAGACTTCTTTAAAAAAAATATACCTCTCACTTTATTTGAAAGGTTGCGTGTGAGAAGGAGTTGAAAACCGAACAAAGACTCCAACATATTGACCTCCCCAGCTCCTCCGGACATCGCCGTGTGTCGTTCTCTTTCCCCTGGGCTGCTCAACCGGGGGCCTGGGGGCCCGGCCTCTCTGGGACATGCTCTCATTCCAGCATCTTCTCACCAACTGGTCTGATCTCCAAAACTAACTGACTTCCTGTCTTCACCGAGTTTTATAACAGTTCAATCGCCCACTCAATATCTTTGGAATGGCATGTTTGATTGTCATCAAGCAGAAATAACAGTCATGCAGTTCACAGGTCACTCTCTTCCGGTGCATCAGTCTATGACTGTAGCATGGGATTTTACCTTATCCCATATTGTCAACCAAGCCCGTCTACGTGATTTCTTCCCATAACTGCCATCGGGATGTGTCACGTCCGCTGTCTTTGGAATGACATGTTTGGCCGGGTCGAAGGTCAATATACAACAATTCCTGTCCAATCGGCTAGAGTGTTGTAGAATACACTGACAACATCTCAGCTGAGAACTAAGACTCCCACCAACGAACCTCCTGATATATGACATTAAACAATCTGATGGTGAAGCTTTAGTAATACTGGAGCTTTGGGGAATGCTGAGTACTCCTTCATAGCTATCACTCCCAGATCCACTCTGACCTGGTGTAGTGGTACCTGACTGGGTCCTATCTATGGGTCAAATAGAACTACTTGACATTTAATCTGTGTACAAACAAATGACTTATGCTAAATCGAATTGTTTAAAATAGAACTGTCTGAACATTTAATTGCGTGTAAACAAATGGCTGATGTTTAATCGAATTGTTAATGTCACATAGCAATACTTGAAATCATTTAACTTTGTTGATTTATACTAAATCTAATTATTAGAAATAAAAGTGTTTGATCATTTAACAGTTTGTATCTCAAAATGTCTTTACAAGTTACATATTTAATATATAGGTAAAAAAGGGATTTGGCGTTAAATAACTAACAATGGTTGATACGAATAAAACTAAAACAAACTAAAGCAAGAACACACACACACACACACACACACACACATATATATAAATATATATATATATATATATATATAAAATTAATTTAGGTCATTCCTTCTTACTGTTGTTTTAAAACTATTAGTGTCAATTGTTTTTTAAAAGATGCAGTCATTAAAAAAACATGTGTCCTGGGCGTGACATTAAACTAAATCCAGTGTTGAGGCTTCATTCGGGAGGTCTGTGTGGAGTACCCCTTCACTGCCATTACTTCCAGGACTACTCTGACACGGAGCGTTAATAACTGTCTGGGTCCTATCTACATGTCAAATAGATATGTTCGAAAAATATTTCTATTAGATGGGAATATTTCATATCATATAACTGTATAAAAAATGGTAGGCATAAAATAACCCAAATGGTTTTGACACGCCGTTAAAATCAACTACTTAATCTGTTAGTTACTTCTAGTCTTCCCACAAGTTTTTTTTAAGTATAATTTGGGGTTATTTGTCAACTTTTCGCGCGAATAATCTAGTCGTATGTTCCCTTACCTTTCTTGGACGACCAAAGCTTTTCAAGGGACAAATGGAATGAGATGTCTTCCAGTGAAGAAATATCGTACCAAAGGAACTTAATGGCCTATTTAACCAATAAGATATCTTCCTATAACCAAGTCCAACAATATGTTTACGGAGGTAATGATCAATTATTTTGCTTTTTCCCATTTTGCAATGTTTAAAAGACATATGAGAAAAAAAGAATGATGCAGTACTTTTAAACATTTTTCAAAAGGAATCATAATATTATGGAACGTTCTAAAAACAATACTATCCTGATTTGGAACATTCTAGCAAAATTTGAACATTTTTATAAAAAGAAAAAGGCGTTGTAAACTTTTGCGTTACAAAATATCGGTTTTTCTTCGTGGAATACTTTTTTAAAAGTTTTTTAAAAGTTTGTTTGACTAAATACCCAAATAAATGTTCAACAAGCAGTAAAGGTTTCATAAATTTAACCAAAAAAAAAAATAGAAATACCTAAAAAAGTTTCATAAGTTTAGAAATACCTAAAAATGTTTCATAGAAATACCTAAAAAAGTTTCATAGACATACCTAAAAAAGTTTAGAAATATATAAAAAAGTTTCATAAATTTAGAAATACCTAAAGAAAATTTCATAAATTTAACCTAAAAAAATTTAGAAATACCTAAAAACCATTTTTTCTAATGTGTTAAAAACTTTTGCATGGTATTATATATATATAAATAAATATTATTTTATCGATATTTTTAATAGTATGGGAGCTGATCTGCGACCACTGGTTTCATACCGTCTTTAATAGACAATCTTCAGGTAGGATTGTCGTATAAAGACGGCATAAAACCTGTAGTCACAGATAAACACCCATGCTATTAAATATATATACAACATAATATATTATTATTATATTAGATAACTGCTCTATCACCGATATTGAGCATTCACCAAATCATACCCCATTTTGCTTCTTTGGTTTAAAGGCATATCAACCTTAGTAGATTATTTAATGCCAAAGCAATCCTTCTAGAAGAATAGTAGTAGTACTATTATTTAACTGATAGGTAGGAGGATAAGGGGGCTCATGCCTTTCCCAAGTGTACTTGTCGGAAACTGAATGTAATTGCGTGACTGGAGTTCGAACTTGCTTACTACGATTCCACAGTTTATCGCTTTAACCAGTGCACCACGAGGACACCACCCTCCACATTTGGTCTACCACAATCCCACTAAGGGAGATAGTGACAACCATAAACAGTTGTAATATATATATATATATATATATATATATATATATATATATATATATATATATTATTATTATTATTATTATTATATAATAACTCTATTCTAGATATTGAGCACTCTCCATATTATATTGCACTTGGTTCGACACATACCAACAAAGTGATTTAGTGACAACCAAAGTCTTATAATATATATGTATATATATATATATATATATTTATATATTACAACAGTACATGGTTCTCACTATCTCATATATATATATATATATGTGTGTGTGTGTGTGTGTGTGTGTGTGTGTGGCAGGTATTAAAATCTGATAATCTTATGGGCTATTTAGTAAAAAAAGAATTAGTATTTCCTATTTTATTATATTATTGTGGTGTGAATTATTGTGTTAAAATAAAGCGCGTGACTAAAGACTAATTTTACTCAGCTGACCAACTTATAAAGTAACGTTATCTGCACGTCTAGACTGCAGTCTATAACACCGCTTCTCAAACGTTTTACTTGATATATCCTTTGAAACTAAATCTAATTTCTATTCATCCTTAAAAAAATTAATTGAATATCAAATTATAAAGCATTACTAATTTACTAGTCTGAATTTTTGTTTTGTTTTTTGTTTTTGTTTTGTTTTACGGCATATCAACCACAAGGGGCCATTTAATGCCGGGGAAATTTTTTAGATGAGATTTTTAGTGTATCGTTCAGGTTGTGATATTTCGGACAGTTGTCTTCATCTTTATTGTGGTAAGTTTCGGCCGCTGTATTCTCCGGCCTTCCTCAGATGTCCATTGTTTATCTGGGCATAGAAATGACTCAACCTGAGAAATGATTTCTAGAATTTAACAGTTGATCAAACAAAAACTATGAAGATCTTATTCTGGGATTGAAAGGAGTGAAAAACAATGACATCATTATTTGCATAAGATCTTCACAGTTCTTGAACGCCTTGTTTGATCAACAGCGAAACTTGAAAAAAAATTCCCAGGTTAAATCATTTCTGAAACATGAGGAAGGCCAGAGGATACAGCGGCCGAAATGTCGTGTTTCAACTTATCACAATAAAGATGAGGACAACAGTCAGAAAAATCACAACCGAAATAATTGACGTTTTTGATAAAATTTACAAGAGAAAATAATCGGTAAACTACAAATGCAAACACATCATTAATTCTTGATTATTCTTTTAATGGGAAGAATGGGTTTATTTGGTGTAGCAGCAAAATTACTCGATAGCAATCTTATTCTTTTGTTATAAATGGAATAGACGTAATAGACGACTTTCATTTAGCATATAAGCAAACGGATTAGTGTCATACTAATTGTGATATATGATTAAGGTTTTCATTAATTATATTAATCTTCTTTCGTTAATTATATTTTATTATTTAGTTTAGGCTTTAAACTACTCGGTATTTCTTGGTTCAAGTGTCGTAGTCAGACGGTGCACTCGCATTCCCACGCGAAAAGGATATGACAATCATCAATTGTATAAATAAACTCCCAAATAACAAATGGGAATGGACGAGCCGTGAATTGAGTAGGTGGGTCACGTCATGTCCGGAAAAGATATCCTGAGAATTTTAGGATTTTGAAAAGACGGTGAATTGAGGTTCGACCGTTGAAGCGCGCGGTTGGTTTTTTTCGGATCTGTTCCGAGCAGATCATTTTGGGTCACGACAGGCAGAGATGAGTTGAGATCTTACACACCACAAGATGCGCTGTGTGTGTGTGTGGGGGGGGGTCAGTATAGTATGGTTCACATAGGCTTTTAGGATTTGTGTCTCTCTCTCCTCGTGTCACCAAGGGCTAAAGGCTGAAAGAAATAAACCCGTTCGTATCGAAAACGACAGAGTTGTCAGTACTATTATTGGAGTTTTTCACATCAGCGTTAGCTGATGGGTTTTCACTGTAGTTTGAGTGACACCAAGTCTCCTCAAGTCTCTAGGACTCTTTTCAGTATTCTGGCCGTTCACAATAATGTTGTTGCTTGGATGGTCTCTACTCGTCCGCCAACTTCCAAGTTCTCCAGTCCCTTTATTAATACTTTAGTTCCTGTACCAAAAGCACCATTTACAATTAGTATAATTATCACCTGTATGTTCCAGTTTTTTCAATTCTTTTGCAATGTCGAGATATTTATCCTTCTTTTCATATTCTTTCAGTCTTATTATTATTATTATTATTATTATTATTATTATACAACGAGTGTATATTTGTCTCTTCCTGCAACTAGACAGAATTTGACACTAGGTCAAATGACCTGAAGGTCGGATTATAGAATGTCATCGGCCTACTTAGTCCAATGTGGACCTGATGAGCCTAACTGGACATGGACCCAACATGGGTCCAGGCACGGATTCCAGATCATAGCTTAAAGTGGACAGCGAGGTCTAGTGCTATAAAAAGGTATCAAAGGTGTCAATAAGGCAGCTATCTCACCCGGAGGTGACCCAGCCGAAGCTGGAGGCCTTTCGGTATCAAGTCTGCCACTGAGAATTGACCGTCCGGCACGAATGCCAGACAGGACGCAGAAAAGCCACTGCACTAGGCAGTGGTGAATCATGCTTCCATTCTCTACAACAAGCACCCAAAAAGTAGAATAAAACTTACATTTAAGTTTTAATTGTCTTCTGTTTTTATTACACTGGCTGGATTTTTTGAAAATATTTTTGGTTTCAGGATCAAAATTTTTACAAAATTCCTAAAAATATTAATAGTACTCACATTAATAAATATCTTGAAAAAATGAAACCTACTTAATTGTTGAAAATCAAGGTCTTCTCGGTCTGAACGGGATTTTTTCTTATTGATAATTTTTGTTAATAAGTTTTGATAATTTAAATTTGATTCATTCATTCAAAATCTGTTAAGAATAAGAATATAAATTTCAAACATTGTCGGTTAATTTTATTTGTTTGTTATTTTTCTTTTTTTTTTAGATATGCATTTTTATTATTAAATAATCTTTATCTGAAAGACACCTCAAAATTTACAATACAAAAAGATATTTTAAATTCTGTATTTTTATCAAATAACTAGTTCAAAACATAATTGTCTTTCAATGTTTCCTTAAATAAAAATTGGATTATCTGCGCCGTTAGCAATGTCGAAAACACCCGGGTCTTTTCAGTTAGAGCCAGATCGTTCGTTCATTTTTAGCAAGCAGAGGCAATCTTTTTCTAGAAGCGGGCCACCAAAGGAGATATGGCTCATCACCAGGCGGGCTGCACAAATAAAAAAAAAAATTCAAAGTAATTTTTCGTCAAAGGTACCACAACCATTTTCATAACCACGTGTGTCACCATCTGCTAGAGAAATAGGGAAAAGTAGTTTTTTTAACTTCAGTAAAAGGATCAATTCTATTAAAAGTCGAAATCTTAGTATAATATTATCTCTGATATAGATGTGATTAAAACACGCTTCTTCTTTGATACGTTAGGGAATAGTCAAAAGAAAAAAAAATGAATACTTGAAAAAATAATTGATTTATTAAGAATATGATCCGTGTCTCAAAGAAAAAATAGTTTGGTTTGGTTTTTTGGGTTTTATGGCATATCAACCTTTGTAGGTTATTTAACGCCAAATCTATTTTTATGTAAATAATCTGTTCTATTTAAAACAATTCTGTTTAGCATAAGTACACAGTTTAATTGTCAAAAACATTTCCATTTCAAACTATTCAAGCAGTTATATGTAACAATTCAGTTAAGTGTAAATACAGTTTTAATGTCAAAAAGCAGTTCTATTAGAAATAATTCAGTTAAGCATAAGCACGCAGTTTAAATGTAAGTACAGTTTAATTGTGAAAAACATTTCTATTTCAAGCCATACAGTTTACCCAAACAATTTATTTTAGCATAAGTATGCTGTTAGTTCTATTAAACCCATAGATTGGGCCCTATCGGGTACTACCACTTCGGGTTAGAGTGGACCTGAGAGTGATGGCAATGAAGGGGTACTCTGCATTCCCCAAAGGTCCAGCACCGCTGGAACCTCACCATCAGATTATTTAGTGTCATACCAGGACACTCGTTAGGGTGGGATCTTACCTCTCTGCAGAGGTGCAGTCAGTGTATTTTACAGCCCCAGCCGACTGGGCAATACACAGAGTTAAATGTCAAACCGTTTTATATCAGATAATTCAGTTCAGCATAAGTACACAGTTTAGACGTCAAAAACAGTTCTATTTGGAGCAATTCAGTTCAGCACTAGTACGCAGTTCCAATGGCAAAACAGTTCTATTTTAAATAATTCAGTTTAGCATAAATACGCAGTTTAAATGCAAAAATCAGTATAGTGAAAGAAGCACGGTCTAGTTCTATTTAATCCATAGATAGGACCCTTATCAGGTGCTACTACTCCGGGCCAGAGTGGACCTGGGAGCGATGGCAATGAAGGAGTACTCCACATTCCCCAAAGCTCTAGTATTGCTGGAACCTCACCATCAGATTGTTTAGTATCATATCCAGGACACTCATTGGGGGGGGGTCTTACCCCTCAGCAGAGAAGCAGTCGGTTTATTCTACTGCCCCAGCGGACTGGGCAATGAAAAAAATGGAATATTTTCATAATCCGTGGATCAAAAGTTTATTAAAACTATTTTCTCTAAATTGCAGGTGAAGATTTAACAATCCGACGATTAAATAATTTCATTTTTCTCTTTGTAATTGAACGATAAACTTAAGTTGACTATGTGAAAAAAGTCAAAATAAAACGAGGTAAGCAAAATTTTGATCAACTTTATATTCTTTGTGAATATAGGTGGGCCATTCAGAAAGCGGAGTAGGACCCAGTTTTCCCATGACTTATTTAAATGAGCCGTATGTTTTAGGTTGGTTGGTTAGGTCTTATGTCATATCAACCGCTATTGGTTGTTTTATGCCTATACCTTTATATATATATATATATATTGGACATATGTGATTTGCAAAAAAAAAACATTTTAAAACGGAAATATATGAAAGAATAAAAATCAGAAAGAGAAATTCCTGAAGATTAAAGAAAGAGAAAATTGATGAAAGAAAAAAATGAAGAAAAAAGAAAATATATAAAAAGAAAGAAGAAGGAAGAATGAATGGATTACTGATTAGGAAGAAAAGAAAATGATTATGAAAATGAAAATAAACGAATAAAGAAAAAAAAAACAAAGGAAAGAAAATACACGAAAAGAAGGAAAATGAAGAAAAAAGAACATATATAAAAAGAAGGAAAAATGAAGAATGAGCGGAGTAGTGATTATGAAGAAAAGAGAATGATTATAAAAATAAAAATAAATGAATAAAGAAAAAACAAAGGAAAGAAAATACGCGAAAAGAAGGAAAATGAAGAATGGGTAGAATACAAATAAGAGAAAAGAAGAGAATGAAAATAGCTGAATGAAAGTAAAACAAACAATAATATAACATGAAAGATAGAAGGAAAATGAAGGATAAAAGAAAATTAGGCGGAATAATGATTAAAGAAAAAATGGGTATGAAAATAGATGAACGAAAAAGAAAATAAAGAAAAAGGGAGAAAAATATAAAAAATGAAAAACTAAAAGAAAATGAATGAAAGAAGGAACTTATAAGATTCAATGAGGTGTTAAATGGTATATAACACCGTTTCTTAAAATGCGTTAGGTAATCCAAAAGAGAGTAACTTAACATAGAATATTCGGCAGGAAGAAGAACAGACAAATGAAGTAAAACTATATAACATTTATCCTACATGTAAAAACTTAGTTCCAGACCCAAGCTACAAAAGAGTCACAATGCGTTCGAGAAACACAGAGAAAAGCCCCTACAACAAAGATGTGGAAGACCCTGCTTCTCGGGGCCGGTAAAAATGCGGAGTCACCATGTGTGTCGCTGCTGAGTATGAAACGACTACGTCTGCCGCTTCTGAAGTCCTATTCGTAAAAGAGGTGAATTCCCCGGGTCACCTTGTCACATAGCCAAAAAGGACTCGTAACGTAATAGAGTTCCTCACACTGTGACAAGGGAGACCACTTTATTCAGTCTCCCAAGAAAATAAACAAGATGATAAAGAAAAAGACAAGATGGAAGAAGAAAAAACAGAATAAAACTGTCAAGGAGACACCAAATTATCTAAAGTCATAATCTCCCATTCCGTAATATGTTACTCTTCTATTTCTGTTCTTTATTTCTCTCGCAATCATCTACTTTCCAGCGCCCAGCTCTTCACTTTCTCGACTGTTGTCTTGTCTGATGCCGTGTTTCATTCAGTCGGTATCTTCTTCTGGTCATCCATCAAGATAAACTTAGACATGTGCTCATAATATTTTAGTTTTTCGAGACAATCATTTTATATCGCTCGTTTTGGCTGCAAGGGTGCCATTGGAGCTTACACAGAACTTTGTAACTGCTCAAGTCGAGTTATTATTCCTGACACAAGTTTCTATCTAACTTCTAAATTTTCTAAAGTAACGCGTTCATGAGACCCTTTCACATTCAATGAAAGCCAAGCATTCAAATGATGCCAAGGTCATCACACATTAGTCAAACTGGGTGACTTAAGTTAACTATTTGAATTAATTGGAACTAAGCTATACTTCATCATAAAGAAAAGATTACTTTTATTTATCAAACATTCACGACAAGAACTTATATAACGTTAGATCTTTCCCAGCCACTGCACTTAAGAATAATACTTCTATTTAGGTTAAGAGTGTAGTATCTGTGCACTGAGCGTCTAATCAAAACGTCACTATCTACTACTTCAGCAAAGGATTAGATTTGGTTTAGTTTATTTGTTTAACGGCATATCAAATCTTCATGGAATATCCAAGGCTTCGATTCTATTCCTTTGTAAAATTCGATTATAGTAAAGAAGAGCAAGAGAGAGAGAAAGAGAGAGAGAGAGAGAGAGAGAGAGTGAGAGAAAGAATGAAAGAAAGAGACAGAGAAAGAGTTGGTTGGTTGGTTGGTTGGTTGGTTGGTTTTAAGGCATATCAACCTTTGTAGATTATTTAATGCCAAATCCATTTTCATACAAATGATTAGTTCTATCAAACAATTCATTTTAGCATGAGTAAGAGAGAGAGAGGAGAAGAGAGAGGGAGAGAGAGAGGGAGAAGAAGAAGAACATTGAAGCCAAAGAAAGAAGAGAAGAACGTAAGAAAGAAAAAAGGATTTGAGAAAAAAGAGAAAAAGAGTGGGAAACAAGAGGAAACAGAAAGAGAACAAAGAAGGGAGGGCGAAACAGAAAGAAAGTAGATAAGAGAGAGAGAGAGAAAGAGAGAGAGAGAGAGAGAGAATATAGAAGAGAAGTGATAGAAAGAAAAAAGTTGATAGAAAAAAGAGAAAAAAATAGAGAAAAATAAAGAAAGTGGAAAGAGAGACAGAAGGGAAGAAGAGAATAATAGAAGAGAGGGGAGAGAGAGGTTGAGAAAGAAAATAAGAGGGGAGAGAGAAAAGGAGAGAGGAGAAGAGAAGAGAGGAGAAGAGAAGAGAGGAGAAGAGAAGAGAGTAGAAGAGAAGAGAGGAGAAGAGAAGAGAGGAGAAGAGAAGAGAGTAGAAGAGAAGAGAGGAGAAGAGAAGAGAGGAGAAGGCGAACGTGAGAAAGAAGAGAATTCTATAGAAAGAAAGGCTTGATTTGTTCTGTTCCTTTAACGACATATCAACTCTCTATGGGTTATTTATTAACGAAATTCGATTTATTTTCTAACTGTTTGATTTTAATCATAAATATATTTTCAATGTTTCATTTGCATCTTTTTAAATCACACTTGTTTTTATTTATCAACAATTTTTATGCACACAGTTATATGATATCAAGCAGAGGTTAATAGGGCATATCTGGTGGTGTAACGGTTAGCAAGCTAGACTAGCAAACCTACACGAGTGAGTTCAAGTCTCATTGGGCACCCCATTCATTCGGCATTGTGCCACATCGAATCAAAGAGCTTTGTAAATTTCTATAAGGCAGAGGTAATTCAATCCAAGATTTGTGACATTTTAGAATGGTTTGTTTTTCGTTTTATGGCATATCAACCTTTGTAGGTTATTTAATGCCAAAGCCATTCTCCAAGAAGAACAGTAGTGGTACTATTTAACCCATAGCTGAGAAGATAAAGGGATTTACACCATTCCCAAGGTTATTTGCCCGAAAGTGATCGTAATAGCGCGACTGGAGTTTGAACTCGCTTACTACGATTCAGCAGTCTATTACACCATGAGGACATCCTTCATTTTGGAATGTTTAATTTCATTTATAGATATTTTTAATGTTCAATTGGATTTTTTCAATTTTTTTCTTTATAATGATTTCTTTACACAATCACATAACATATGATATTTTTTCTAGTACCAATAATTGATAGATGACGTTTTAAACTAACTATTCCTATCAAATAATAATAATAGTAATAATAATAAATAAAGGAAAGCGAAAAAAGAGACTAACACTTAGACGTTGCTAAAGAGCAAGAAAAAAAAATTGTGGAACATGAGGCTTACGGTGATATTAATTGTAATTAGCTCGCTTGGAACGGATCCCAAAGGCCTAGAAATTGAGCTGGAAAAGTTTGAAAAATGTAAGATCGAATACTTGACGAGACTTGCTGTCACTTAGACTCCAGTGGAAAACTATCAGCTAACGCTGGTGTAAAAAACTCTCAAATGAGTGAAAAAATTGACAATGCTTTATCTCAATTGGCCCATTGGTCTAGTGGGTAGAGTGTTCGCCAATGGTCCGGAAGATCTGGGTTCAATCCCAGGTCGAGTTATACCAAAGACTTTAAAAATGGTACTTGATACCTCCTCGTTTAACACTCAGCAAGGGTAAAGTGGAGCAATCCAGGGAAAGGAGTTGCGCCCTCCCCTACAACTCAGTGTTGTAGCTATTGTAAAGGGAGCCTTTTGGTTGCCCTCGACTACAGTCGCCAACTTTACTTATCTCAATTGTAAAAATAAATGATAAATGTCTTCATTGATATTGAAGCACCGGCTGAAATTGTGGATGAAAAATATCAGACAATACGAGGAAGGTTTAAAAGCAGACCAGATGAAAAATAAATATCAAAACGATAAAGACGAATATTCTGGTCCAATTATTTGTTAAATTATTTAGTAATTAATCTCATAATTTTTTAGTATTATGTGACGAATATCCCGCTTAGAAATTTGTGATACTCTTCATACTGACCAAATACAACTTGACTAAAATGCAGCAACCGTAACAAGTGATTATATATATATATATATATATAGGTGCGCGTGTGCTGAAGGCGTGCATCTGTGCAGTGCCCTGTGTGGTTCCACTGAAATGCTACAAGTATATGAACAAAAGTAAGAAAAATAAACAACTTCAAATGAAACCGTCGTTTCTTTTGTAAAATTATATCTTTGAAGTTTGCCTCTTCATATCTTGGAGCATGTGCGCGTTTTTCTGTCAAGCGTTTTGTCTACCTCGCCACATTATCGGCAGAACCATCATTTTTCCACACTTTTACAGCTATATCGAAAACTAGCTATATATATATATATATATATATATATATATATATATATATATATATATATATATCGTTAGTTCTTACCAAACTTAATTTATTCATCTATAACTCAGATATTTTTCTTTCTCTCTCTCTTTCTCTCTCTATATATGTATACGTATATGTGTGTGTGTGTGTGTGTGTGTGTGTGTGTGTGTGTGTGTGTGTGTGTGTGTGTGTTTGTGTGTGCGCGCATTAATAAGATTAGAAATTTAAGAAATTCTAACCTTTGATTACTTTTTCAAAGATGTCTTTGTCTTTCTGGAGACTTTTCGGATCTTTTGTAACATAAATATGATTTTATTTTATCGTCCGTGCTTTCGACCCATCATTCTACAATAGTACTTCAACATTATCATCAAGCACAGATTTTCCTTCCACACTCTTTCTGTCTCTGTCTGTCTGTCTCTCTCTCTTTCACTCTCTCTCTTCCTGTCACTCTCTCTTTCTGTCATTCTCTGTTTCTCGATCTCTCTCTGTCTATATCGGTCATCACTCTTAGTAATTTCTTTAGACGGCATCTAGTGTCTGCACAAACTTGATGAATGTTAGCTGGTCAGTCAACTCTGGTGTGTCCATGTGTTGGAGTTCATAAAAAACCTCGCCGATAAATTCGTTCTTTTTTCTCCATTAGTTCCAAGCTCATCTTATTTGGATTGTTTGTGAAATGGGAGGAACGTTGCTATACAGCTGCTGTTTTGTGGAGTGCTGCTTTCAGGATTTGGTCATGTATTTCAATCGAAACGGTGCCAAATCCTCATTAAATGGCAGGACAATTTCATGTAGCTCGGCAGCAATATCTCATCTATTGAAACCAATATCAACATACGCGTCGGTAAAGCATTATTAACGACTCTAGAAATATGATCCCTCATAAAAAAGAATATAAGAATTCTTCAAAGCTGTAACCGTGTCAGTACTGATGTATAGTTGCACCACTTAACTTTCGTGATACGATTGAAGAAAAAACTTGATGAGAACGACAAAGAGGATGCAGCTTGATATTTTGAACCGTAATACTTCCAAATCTTCAAAGAGCCTGAAAATAACGAAGGCGTGAAAATAATATTTACAGCATGGAGTTTTAATTTCTGTATCACATAGCCAATTTACATGTGTTTATGTATAGGGTGCGTTGTCACCATTTTAAACAATCAATTTAGAGTATGCGCTTTATTTATATCAGGTTTTGTCTACTGTGTAGCAAACTTGAGTCAGTTGGGCACTCTCTTAAAAAAAGTAGCATTATCACGCAATTTATTATACTAGAAATTTAGAAACGTGGTATTCACGACGGAAGTCCCTATACAAAGAATTAAAAGAAATATCAAATATATTCATCCAACGGAAAATCCTGTTTTAATTCAATGGAGTTGATTAAGTTTGCTATCTATAATTAGATAAAGTTTGGCAGGCCCTGTTTGCCAAAGTTTGGCTTCAGGTTACTTTTAAATTTTCCTTAATTTGTACTATAAGGTAACTTACTTTTTAAGTGTTTAGGTATCAGTTTGAGGAGAGATTTATATTCATACAGCCGAAAATCAAACATTTAGTCGATATTTTGGTATTTGGGTGGGTTAAAACAATGGTGAGGTTATGACTCCATTTATTTTTCCCTCGTGGCCTCAGACTCAACACACAAACCTGCATCATGTGCCTGAGAAAAGTTGTGCTACCTTGAATAAAGACTGTGGCTGCTGAAAGACTCTTCGTCTAGCAACTGGAATTTGCACCATGCCACACAAGCAGCAGAACCCAGTGTTGGCTATGAGAAAATATCTGCGACCAATTCACCCCCAAAATCTGGTCGCCTAACTCCCCATATCGTAATCCTCAAGATTATTAAGTGTGGGGTGCAGTTGAACGAGAGATAAAGAAAAATCTTTGCCACAGAAAAAGATTAACTGTAGGCGATAATAATGGCAGCATCTCTTAATTGAAACTGGGAGTCCGTCGGAAAGATTTGGAGGAAATTCCACAGTGGTTCACGGACCGGGGTTGAAGCCAAACAGCTATTTCTTTGAGTAGATTTAATTTATAGGATTTCAAGATATTTTCATGTAAATTTAATAAATCTCTCTGATATAGTAAGAGGCTGTAATATTTTCATTTTTACGTCACTTAGTCGCACACCCTTTCTCTCTCTATATATATATATACATATATATTCATAAACAATTTGTATCGATACTGAAGTTGTATTAAAGAAGACAGAAATGACCAGGCTCTTAAAAGTAAATTTTCTTTAGATATACATATTTCACAGACTCATTGGCTTAGTGGGTAAAGTGTTCACCAATGGCCTCGAAAACCTGGGTTCAGTAGCATGTCACGTCATACCAAAGACCTTAAAAATGGTACTTGATACCTCCTTGCTTAACTCTCAATATAAGGTACGTACGTATAAGTGTAAAGTGGAGCAATCCAGGGAAAGGAGTAGAATCCTCCCTTGTACCTCGGTGTAGTAGCTATTGAAAAGGGAGCCTTCTGGTCGCCCTCGACTACCGTCGCCACCTTTACTTATTTTTACCAGGGTCGTGGTGCTTTTAACTCATAGTTGGGAATAAGAAATGTTTTTGATACGAAAAAGAACATAATGGCGTTATGGGATTTACGACGGCACAGAACGTTGGAACTCCTCCAGTAAAAATTTAGAATTCCTTTTTAATGACTGAAAGAAAAATAGTGGTATACGTGGCCTTTCTCTTTGACGCTGTCATGGCAACGTAATTAGTTTAATTTGGTTGGGTTTTATGGCATATCGACCATTGAAGGTTATTTAATGCTAAATCCTCTTTATACATATTAGATATATATGATTAAGTTGGCTTGGGTTTTATGGCATATCACCCATTGTTGGATATTTAATTCCAAATCCTATTTAAACATATATATTAGAAATATATGATTAAGTTGGCTTGGGTTTTATGGCATATTAACCATTGTAGGTTATTTAATGCCAATTCCCCTTTATATATATATATATATATATATTAGGTATATATTATTTGGCTCGGTTAAGTTTTATGGCACATCAAACTATTGCAGTTATTTAATATCAATCCCTTTTTTATACATATATTAAGTGTATATGAATTTTGAATACATTTTGAAGATAACATTTTGTTGGGGGTGTCTCCCCTACTGATGGACTCGCCCTCATGTGACATATAGCGGCTAAGCTCTCTTCTGCGCAGTCTCGGCGAGCCGTCACCAAGAACGGTAATATTCATGATTGTGTTAAGCTGAGGAGGGGTTCCTCCCAGCTATCGTTTATGTATGTACTATTTTCTTTCAATCTATTTCTTATCATTCATTTCCGAGTCGTGTTATCATTTGAACCCCTACCTTGACAATAACAGATTTTTAAATAAGCCTAGACTCGTTATTTTTTTTTTTTTTTTTGCAAACAGTTAAATAGTTTCACTTAATTTCAAACAATTCTGTTTCGTATAATTACAGTCTTTTTATTTACTCGCCGTTTTTTTTTTTCACACACAGTTAAATATAAAAACAGTTACATTTCAAACAACTCAGTTTAGCATGCCAACAAAGTTAACTTGTTTTAAGTGCTGCTAATCATCCCTAACAATTCAATCAAACACCAGTCATTTGTTTATACAGAGTTAAATGGTCAAACAGTTCTATTTCAAACAATTCAGTTTAATTAAGTTCAGTTTTTTTGTTTACTCACAGATAAATGTACAAACAGTTCTATTTCAGCAATTCAGTTTAGCATAAGCACTCAATTTAGTTCTATTTGACCCATAAAATAGATCCTATCAGGTGTTAACTCTCCAGGCCAGAGTGGCCCAAGGCAATAAAGGGTTACTCTGCATCCCAAAAGTTCCGGCAATACTGGAGCCTCACAATCAGATTGTTTATTATTATATCCAGAACCGCTGTTGGGGAAGTTTAACCCCTTTTCAGAGATGCAATCGGTGAATTCTACAGCCTCACCCTACTAGATCAATAAATAGTTTTGAAACTTTAAAATAAACTAAAAAAAAATCAAATTATGTTTAGGACTTTTTTTTTTTTCGATAGTTCAAGGATTTGCAAGTATCACTATGAAGTAGGAAGTGAAATATCGACAGTTATAAATTATACAGCCCCTTCGGCGGGAGCTGTTAAATACACCGACTGCATCTCGGCAGAGCGAAAAGACCAACCCCCAACGAGTGCTCTGGATATAGCATTAAACAAGGCTCGAAAAACGTGTCAAATAGAACTGTTTGACATTTCAACTCAGAGCGAACAAATGACTTATTCTAAATTGTCCTGTTTAAAATAGAACTTTTTGGTTGAGTGTAAATAGATGATTGATGTTTAAATGAATCGTCAGTTATACATAACATCGAACCATTAACCTGCGTGCAACCGAATTAGTAATGTTGGATAGAATAATAAGTGTGAAATAGCAATACTTGTAACTACGCCGATGACATAGCGATTCTGGCAAATACACCCAACCAAGCCGAAACACTACTGCGTAGTTTGGAACGAGCCGCCGCAGGCATTGGCCTCCATGTCAATGCACAAAAAACTGAATATATGTGCTATAATCAAACAGGCGACATTTCCACACTAGACGGAACCTCTCTGAAACTGGTACCTGGGAAGCAGTGTCTCATCAACCGAAAAAGACATCGACAGGCATTGACAGCTATCGATAAGCTATCGATCATATGGAAATCAGACCTAACCGATGAAATGAAACGCAGTTTCTTCCAGGCAGCGGTCGTGTTGATACTGCTGTATGGATGCACTACATGGACGCTAACAAAACGGCTGGAGAAGAAGCTAGACGGCAACTACACAAGAATGTTGCGAGCAATATTGAACAAGTCGTGGCGGCAACATCCCACAAGGCACCAACTATACGGCCGCCTGCCTCTCGTCACGAAAATTATCCAAGTTAGACGAATTAGACATGCAGGACACTGTTGGAGAAGCAGGGACGAGCTCATAAGTGAGACACTCCTATGGACCCCCACGTATGGCCGAACAAAAGCAGGACGACCTGCTCGAACATACATACAGCAGCTATGTGAGGATACGGGATGAAGAAACTGAAGACCTGCCAGAGGCGATGAACGATAAGGAGAAGTGACGAGAGAGGGTCAGGGATATCCGTGCTAGCGGCACGACATGATGATGATGTAACTACTTCACTGTCTGCAAAATGATTAATATTGAATAGAATTATAATGTGTTTGATAGCAATAATTGAAACCATTTAACTATGTAGTAATAATATCAATGATAGTGTGCAAGCAAATTAGTTTTAACTCATTTAAAAATAAGACTACAGACAAATAAATCTTTTAAATATTATGTATATCTATTTAAACTAATCCATTAGCCTATTGAGTAGAGTGTTCGCCAATGGTCCGGGTGACCGGGGTTCAATCCCAGGTAGAGTCATACCAAAGACTCAAAAAATAGTTATTGATGCCGTATTGCTTAGCATTCAGCACTGTAAGGTAAGGATCAAGGGTAAAGTGGAGTAAAACTCTCCCCTACACATCTCTGTAGTAGCTATTGAAAAAGGAAGCCTTCGAATCACCCTCGACTAAGGTCAACAAGTTTACTTACATCTATTTAAATGTGTAAAAACAAATAACTGAAGTTAAATTGTTACTGTTACATAACAAAACTTGAAACTAATAAACTGTTTAAAAATTAATGAGCTCAGGCTCATTGAATAATGTTATTAACAAAATGTGTTTACAAATCATATATATTTAATGTATATGTATAAAGAGGATATGTCATTAAATAGCCTACAATAATTGATATGCCATAAAACCCAACCAAACAAAATCACATATCTAATATATATGTATAAGGAGGATATGGCATTAAATAACCTACAATAATTGATATGCCATAAAACCTAACCAAACAAAATCATATATATTTAATATATATGTATAAAGAGGATTTGGCATTAAATAGTCTACAATAATTGATATGCCATGAAACCCAACCAAACAAAATCATATATATTTAATATATATGTATAAAGAGGATTTGGCTTTAAATAGCCTACAATAATTGATATGCCATAAAACCCAACCAAACAAAATCATATATATTTAATATATATGGATAAAAGGGAATAGATAAGCAACAAGGGTTGATATGCCATAAAACCAAACAAAACCAAAACTTATAATTCATAGCCAAACGGAGCCTTAAAATAAGTTGGGGATATGATTTTCTTTTTGAATTTGTTTAAAACAGTGCAAAATTACAAAGAATATTGTTTTTTTTTTGATTTCTTAGTTTAATGGTATATCACCCTTCGTGGGATATTAAATGCCGAAACAAGAGAGTTTATACCTTTCCTTTGTCTAAAAGTAACCGTAACAGAGCGACTAGAGTTCGAACTCGCTTACTAAAGATTAGCAGTCCAGCACTTTAGTGTCGCGGATAAAATTTAAAATGATTAAATAAAAATCCGATCTTCAAATTTCCGCATTATATATATTTTCTGGACACCTACACATTTTTCCCTCTTGCTCAATTCACATGAACCATTTCCGCTAACAAAGGAACATCATCTTCATTGTTTGAATCAGTTAGATTCAAATATTATTTTGGGCCAAAAAACTGTCTGCGTTCTACGGCCTTCCACGGATGTTTACTGCATCCGTCATAAGAATTCAGAATATAGTTGGATGATACATACTCGTGAACAGTTGATTTTTCATTGATCTAATTTATATTGTTCCACACGAATGACGTATAATAAGGATATAATTTTTTCTTCAAATTTTCATCTTAAAGCGAAATAATTGAGAATGATGTCATGCGTTCTAAAATATTGGGGATTTGAAAATGTATAGATAAGTATTTGGAAATAACGAAAATTGTAGGTTTATATTCATATTTCTTATGTAGTTTTGTAAGTGGTTTTGCACAGTAATCAGATATAAAAAATTCCTACCCAATACAAATGATTTTTACAGATCTATTGAGTCCAGTCGGTTGGAGCAGTAGAATACAGTGATTGCAGCACTGCAGAGGGATAAGACCCCCTTCCAATGAGTTTCCTGGATATGACACTAAACAATCTCTCTGGGCTTCATTGCCATTGCTCCCAGGTCCACCTTGACCTGTAGTGGCAGCACCCGATTTAAAATGTGTGATAACAAATACCTTAAGTTAAATTGAGTTGTTAGAAATAGAACTTTTTGACCAATAACTGTGTGCAGACAAATGATTGTTTAATTGAATTATCAGGGATACATAGCAATACTTGGAACCATTTAACTGTGCTAACGAATGAGTAATGTTGAATACAATTATTTGTGATGAATAGCAGTACCTGAAACAATTAATCAGTGTACCTAAATTAAATTATTGGTATTACGTAGGAGTACTTGTAACTATTTGACTGTATGCAAAAGAATGAATAGTGTTGAATAGAATTAGTGTTAAATAGCAATACTTGTAACAACTTCACGGTCTACAAAGAAATGATTAATATCGAATAGTATTATAAGTGTTAGATAGCAACAATTGAGGCCTTTTAACACTGTGCAAACAAATGATTAATGTTAAATAGAATTATTCGTATTAGATGGAAATACTTGAAAACATTTAATTGTGAGCAAAAAAAAAAAAAAAAAAGCCAAGGCTCGTTTAAAAAGGCTATCAACAAAATTTGTTCGCAAATCGTAAATATCAAATATATATGTATAAAAAGGATCTGGCATAAAATAACCAATAATGGTTGATATGCCATAAAACTCAACCAAACTAAATCTCATATATTTAATTTATATGTATAAAAAGGATTTGTGATGAAATAACCTACAATGGCTGATATGCCCCCCACCACCAAAAAAAAAAACCAAAACAATCCACACCAAACTAGATCTGTTGGATATATATGTGGAATGATAGCAGGTTCATAGGGTGGGCCTGGGAGTATTGACAATAAAGGCGTACGTAGAGTACTTCACAGAGCTACAGAACTGTAGCCTTACCCTCAGATGTAGGTTAGTGTCATACCAAAGACCTCTTTTTTTCGTAGTGGGGTGGTGGTTGGGCCTTACCCATCAACAAGTATATAAACAGCCTATTATTGCTCCGCGGACTGAACTTAAATTATAAAATGTTTACAAGTTTAAAATGATTGGGAACTACATTTAATTGCTTGCAATTCAGCTGTATGAGATAAGAATATTTGAAAAATAAACGAATATAACTTATAACATAAAAATAATTAATTGTCGAATTGGCAGAAAATTATCATTGAATACGAATACCTGAAACAATAGAAATCTTTTCAAGCAAAACGAAAAAAAAAAAAATAGCAACAACAACAAAAAACACTTCAATATTAAATGAGCTGATGACAAGTGGCAATGATAAATACACAGTTTTTTTTAGCTACTTGTTCTTAAATCTTTCAGCTGTACTTCATTTTATTACCTAATTCTGGGTACGACTTTAGAGCTCTGAAAAGCGTGCAGTCACCTCTTCGTTAACATTACTCCCTAGCCGACTCAGACACTTCAGCCTGTTACTGTTCTATCTATATGTCAAAAAGATCTTAATACACATTCTAGTCCTTTCGACGCGTATTGTTCAAATTTGAAATAATTTGAACGAGAAATACTCAACTTATTATAAGGTCATTCGGAAAATAATATCCTGAATTCCCGAATAAATTAATTTAAACAGTATTTAATCAAACAAATTATTATCCCTGAATATTAACGCATTTCAGGCAGCGATTAACAAGGTTATTTATGCTTGTATGATAAATCTCTACAGGTTTTGATTGTTTGCCTTTTTCTTTTATTTGTTTTATGACATATCAACTATTGTGGGTTATTTAATGTCAAATTCAGTTTTTACATACATATTAAATATATGATTTGTAAACACATTTCTAGATACACTCTGTTAAGTGATCAAACAGTTCTATTTCTAACAATTCAATTTAGCAAAAGTCAACAAAATTTAATGGCTACGTATCACTATCAATTCAATTAAACATCAAACAGTTCTATTTCGAACAATTCAAGTTAGCATAAGTCATTTGTTAGCAAACACTTTAAATGTCAAATAGTTCTACTTTATACATAGATAGGACCCTATCAGGTGCTACCACTCCGGACCAGGGTGGACCTGGAAGCGATGGTAATGAAGGGCTACTCCACATTCCCCAAAGCTTTTGCATTACTGGAACCTCACCATCAGATTGCTTTATGTCTTATCCTGGACACAAGTTGAGGGAGGTCTTAGCTCCCGACAGAGATACAGTCGGTGAATTTTACAGTCCAAGCCGACTAACGGTTTTGAGGCCAATGAAAATTTAAATGCAGTTTTTACTTCTCCTTAGGAATGAAATTTTTTTTTACGTAAAATGCGTCTAAATGCTGGGGAAAATGGTAGTCGATAGATAAAAAATCAGGAGAATATGGTGGATGTAGAAAAGTCTCACATTATAAGTCAGCGAGCTTTTGCAGTGTCATCCTGTCAACATTCGGCCATTTTCAATTTTTTATATTTGGCCATTTTCATGAAGTAAAAATGAACGCTGTCAATAAACAAATGACGGTCGCATTTTGCTTAACCGAACATGTTTTTCTACCCAGTTGATCTTTGTTAAAATTCTTGTCACCATTGTTGAAGTTCAGTTGTTCATAGAATTCATTGTTGGTAATCCAAATCTATAGATTTCCTCTGATATTAAAATGCAAAAGATACATCTTCCTGACAGAAAGTTTAACTTGCAATTGCATTGGAGGATAGTCGCAGACGATCTTAACTACTTTCAGTCCTCGTCTTTCATTGGACAACTGTTACCGGAAGTGCCTGCAGTTGTCGGGAAAATTCACGAAGTGAAATGCTAATTTTGCGTACAGCTTATACCAGGAGAAGTCAACAATCTTCAAGATTTGTATCCACACTAACTTCTTGATTATGCTAGATTATTAGTTGTCTAAATTTCTGAGACGAAGCTTGATGATTTTTATCAAGCGATTTCGGACTATTGTCTTCATCTTTATTGTTATTTCCACAATGTTTAGCTGGACTCATAGCGTAATGGTTATACACGTTGGTTCCCTAAGCTTCTAAGGAGACAATCATCTGGAAGTTGCAGGTCCAATCCTGACTGCAGGCGAGTAACAATACAGCAATACTTAACACTTGTACCCAGTTATGGCTAATGGAATCAGAAGAGACGACCCCGTAGATTCAATATTCAGTTTAGTCAAACAGTTCAGTTTCGCATAAGTATGTCGTTAGTTCTATTCAACCCATAGATAGGGCCCTATCAGGTGTTACCACGCCGGGCCAGAGTGGACCTGGGAGCAATAGCGATGAAGGGGTACTCCACATTCCCCAAAGCTCCAGCATCACTGGAACCACACTGTTAAACGGTTTCAGAATATTAAATGATTAAATAGTTCTATTTGATTCATAGATTGGATCTCAACATGTACTACCACTCCGGGTCAGAGTGATTGCAATGAAGGGGTACTCCACATTCCCCAAAGCTCCAGCATCATTGGAACCACACTGTTAAACGGTTTCAGAATATTAAATGATTAAATAGTTCTATTTGATTCATAGATTGGATCTCAACATGTACTACCACTCCAGGTCAGAGTGATTGCAATGAAGGGGTACTCCGTATTCCCCAAAGCCCTAGCATTACTAGAACCTCACCATCAGATTGTTTATTGTCATATATAGGACACTCATTGACCGGGGGTCTTACCGCTCTCTAGAGGTGCAGTCAGTGTATTCTACAGACCCAGCCGACTGGGCAACGCAATAATATAGTTTAAAGTAACGAATGTGAATTATTTCTTTCCACAAAATCATATAGTTTCAAGCACCCCTATCCAACACAAATAATCAATTTGGAGTAATAGATAAAAACAAAAATAATTTTTAAAAAATCTATTAAGAATTTTTGCCCTTGGTGTAATGGTTACCGTCGTAGGAAATGGACACGGCGACACGAGTTCAAATCGTGGACGAGCCCGATTGCATTTCACATAGCACTAATACCCTTGGGAAAGGTATGAATCCAATTATTCCCCCTCCAGCTATGGGTAAATAGTAGGGTAGACTATGTTCTTCAGCCTTAATTCAGACCTGTTAAAATCCGCTTAAAAATTGACCTTGTGTCATATCTTGCCCGAGAGGAGGGTTTGGTAAATAGGATATCATTACATTGATTTTCAGACGAATACCCGTGAGAATTTTTGCCCTTGGTGTAATGATTATCGTCGTAGGAAATCCAAACGGCGACACGAGTTCAAATCGTGGACGAGCCCGATTGCATTTCACATAGCACTAATACCCTTGGGAAAGGTATGAATCCAATTATTCCCCCTCCAGCTATGGGTAAATAGTAGGACAGACTGAGTTCTTTAGCTTTAGTGAGGTAACTAGTCTAGGAGAAGGAAAACTCTAAATTCAAGCCTGTTAAACTCCGCGTAAAAATTGTCCTTGTGTCATATCCTGCCCGAGCGGAGGGGTTGGTAAATAGGTTTAAGAATTTTTTCATTCCTTGATGTAACCCTAATATACACTAGCTCAGTCTGCATTTCTACAGAGGGGTAAGACTCCCCACCGAGTGTCCTGGATATGACACTAAACAATCTGATGGTGAGGCTCCAGTACCCCATCATTGCCATTGCTCCCAAGTTCACTTTAACACGGAGTGGTATTACTTCATAGCCTCCTATCAATGTGTCAAATAGAATTATTTGATATTTAAACTGTGTACAAACAAATGACTTATTCTAAATTAAATAATTTGAAAAAACTCTTTGATTATTTAACTGTGTGTAAACAAATGACTGATATTTAATAGAATTATTAGATACAGAGGAAAACTCGGAACTGTTTAACTGTGAGCGAGCAAATAATTAATAGTAAAATAAAATTATTCGTGTAAGATAGAAATATGTTTACAAATCATATATTTAATAGGACGTCATATTTATTTTCTTATTCAACTGAACTTATTTACTCATAGGGAAAAGTATATTAGGAGTATATAATAGATTGGTTTGGTTTGGTTTTAGAGCATATCAACCATTTTAGATTATTTAATGTCAAATCTTCTTTATAAGTAGATATTAAATATGATTTGTAAACACATTTCGTTGAAAATATTTTTAAATGGGCCTGAATTCTTTTTTTACACAAAGTTAAATTGATTTAAGTATTGCTATATAATAATAAAAACTTAAATTAACCTCAATCATTTGTTTTCACAAAATCCGATATGATTTTTAAGTAATTTATATTTAAAGGAGTTGGAACCAACTTTTTTTTAATACTGAATTGCTATTCTTTCCACACAGTTACTGGGTTTCGACTATTTTATCATTAAGGGTTTTCCGACCATTGTCTTTATCTTTATTGTTATTTCCGCTACGTTTCGGCCGATATGTCCTCCGGCCTTCTTCGGGTGTTTGTCGAACTTGGCAACCTACGCGTGACTTCGAACTACGTCCCTAACTGAATCCACGGGGGTCACCTGTTCTGATTCCGTTAGCTATAACCGGGTACAAGATTTAAGTATACCTATATTGTTACTTACCTGCAGTCAGGATTGAACCTGCAACCTCCAGATGATGGTCTCCTTAGAAACTTAGGGAACCAACGCCTAAAACCGTTACGCTACGTGTCCTGCTGAACAGTTTAGAGTGTAATTCACGAAAACTATCCAAGTTAGACGAACCAGACATACGAGACACTGCTGGAGAAGTAGGGACAAACTCATAAGTGACGTACTCCGGTGGACCCCTTCACATGGACGAGCAAAGGCAGGACGACTAGCTAGAACCTACATACAACAGCTCGATACAGGATGTAGCCTTAAAGACCTACCAAAAGCGATGAACGATAGAGAAGGGAGGCGGGCGTGGGTCAGGGATATCCGTGCTGATGGTGCGTCATGATGATGATGATGATTTTGTAAAGAATGAAATCGTTTTTTATTTCCATAACGTTTCGGCCGATATGTCGTCCAGCCTTTCTTCACGTGCTTGTCGAACTAAAATCTTTAAAAATTGCCATACATTTCTGCGTATAAATAAACTTTTTAAGCTGTGAAAAAAATCTCTACAGAAATTGGGGTCAGCTAAATTGGGTAGGGCTAAAAGAATTTAAATCTTTATCACTACGAGGTCAACCAGCGGTAAAGTTTTAGTACATAGGTTTGCCATATAAACCAACCTTTAGTTTTATAAAGATTTCATTTTTAGCTGCTTAAAACGTCAACTTATACACCACAATGTTCGGTAGTTAAAGACAATTTAAGTAAGTATATTTTGAAGCATGAGGGAGTTAAATTTTCGGACACTTGATCGAGAACTTGGATAGTTTACAAATATTGCTAGTCTTGCCCCTTTTGACCTAGTAGACTTTCATTTTTAAGAAACTCAACGACTGAAATTAATCTTTTAAGGAAGTGCTGATTGAAAAACTGAATGTGGAGTATCCCTTCATTGCCATAGCTTCTAGTTCAACTCGGGTTCGAAGTGATAGCACCTGGTATGGAAATATCTGTGAGTCAAATAGAACTGTCTGACATTTAAACTTAGTGTAAACAAATAACTTATTAGATATAGAAATGTTTAATCCACATTTTTAGTGATACATAGTAGTATTTGGTACCATTTAATTCTGACTTGGGCAAAACTGAATTGTTAGAAATAGAAGTGTTTGATCATTTATCTGTGCGTATGCGCAAAATTTGTTTACAAATACATTTCACATATTTCATATATATGTAAAAGCAGGATTTGGCATTTAATAACCAACAATGGTTGATGTGCCATAAAACCAAACCAAAATAAACCAAACAAAATAAAATACACCCGACGTTGGAAATCAACATAAATGAAACCAAAAGTGAAGGGTACTCGAATATATATATATATATATATATATACAAAGGGAGAGATATTGTTATTTACAAAGATTAGTTTAGATGTGGTACAAGGCCAGAAGTATGGGACTTCCATTGAAATTTAAAGTTAGTAATAATGGTCTGCTAATATATATATATATACACGCGTGCGCGCGCGCGCACACACACACACACACGCATATACATGTGTATATATATATATATATATATAGCATTGGAAAAGACAAATAACTTTCATAAAAAAATTGAGGACAATGACAACTGAAGTAGTTTATTACAAATTAGGGCAAATAATCACCACTTTATATTTTGGAGGGTATCCGTTATCATCAATTAATGCCAAGCATTTTTGGGTGCAGTGGTCTTTCTGTTAAAGTCACAGCCTTCTTTTTGATAATAATTTCTTGTTTTCCTATGTTTTTAGTAAACTATCTATTAATGAATGGTAGGATTCAATTTCTTTACAATATCGCGAATTAAAAGTGTACAATACATTGTATGCCACAACTTGGCCTTTTTCAAATACAAACAACTGCTTTTTAGCTATATGAGAATATAAGATCAAATCAAAAAACTTCATAGAAATTTTCGATTTTCTGGTATTTCTGAGAATTTTCTTTTTTTTTAAATCCTGATTTTTGCTACACCTAACAGCAATAATCAAGGAAAATTTTTGCTAGACCTAACAGCAATAATCAAGGAAAATAATCACTTCATATGTGTGTCTAAACCATTGAAACATTTTTAATAATAAAAAGTGTTTCTGCTTTTTTTTTCTTTTTTTTTTTGTCTGTTTTGTATGTTCGGTTTTTCTCATCCACTCCTGTAAATTTTGTTCTAAACAAGATATTGGTGCCGATATATATATATATATATATATATATATATATATATATATATATATATACATATATATATATCTGGTGTCTCAATGTACATGGGACCCATGTGACAGTTAATAACTCTACTACTAATGTTGTGTTTTTAATCCTCGATCACAATGCCTTAGACAAGACAGGAAAAATATTTTGCGTCACAATTTATTTGGAGACAAAATAATTCAAAACTGTCTCCAAAAATAGAAGCAACCCACAAATATGATAATGATTTATTACTGAGATGAGAAACCCAAAAACAGATCGCATGTCCTAGAAGCTGATATTATAACAATCTAAAAAACATTGATTTGATGAGGTTTCTGGCTTAAAGGATATTTTTTTTTTTTTTTTTTGCAGAGCGGGTTCCCAATAACCACCATTGCACTTTTCTCAATAATAAATCATTATTATGTTAATAGGTTGCATCTATTTGGAGACATCCTGTATATATCTTAATGATGCGGTATATATATATATATATATATATATATATATATATATATCATCATGTCGTGCCCTCTCTCGCCACTTCTCCCTATCGTTCATCGCCTAAAGCAAGTCTTCAGGGCTACATCCCGTATCCTCACATAGCTGCTGTATGTTGGTTCGAGCTGGTCGTCCTGCTTTTGATCGGCCATATGTGGGGGTCCATAGGAGTACATCACTTATGAGATCGTCCCTGCTTCTCCAGCAGTGTCCTGCAAATATATATATATGCTTATATATATATCCTTGGTTGTCCTAAAAGCAATGCCTAATTGCATTTTTAGACTATAGTGATAATTAGAAATATTGTTAATTTGTGTGATTAACAAAGTTTTTGGCTATTGATGCAAAAACGTGTTTTAGATTAATTTTAATGATCTGATTCTGAAACTGTGTTTAGATTTGTTCAAGCACGTTAGGATTTTGTCAAATCTACATGATATGCCTCTCGTATACCCGTGAACGACCCTCTTTCCACCCGTTTACATGGAACACAGCATCATGAAGAACTTCGTATAAGCAACGACATAAGATCGTTGTTGATTCTCACACTTAAAAGTATCATCTGGCGAATAGAAAAGTGATACAAAACTGAAAACAAATATTTTCACTGGACCCAAGATCAAAGAATTGATGTCTGACGGCAAGTTTACGATGTTTAATGCTGCCAAATAGCAGGGATTCTTTAATAAACATATTCTTGGTTGGTTGGTTGGTTGGTTGGTTGGTTGTATTTTACGACATATCAAACCTTGAAGCCTATTTAATGCCAAATCCTGTTTATATATATATATATATATATATATATATATATATACTCAGTAAAGATATATGATTGGCAAAAGAATAGTTTGTTGGTACCATTATTTTTAAACGAGTCATAGCTATTTTGTTTGCAAACATTTAAATGGTTTTAAGTACTGCTACACAACACATATAGTTTTAATTGCACACAATTAAATGGTTTAAAGTATTTCCATCAGACACTCGTTATTCAATTGATAAGTATTCATTAACTTAAATGCTCCCTCATATTGCAATGAAATACTAATTATTCAATTTAACATCAGTCATTTGTTTGCACATTGTTAAATAGTTTCAAGTATTACACTTTGTTGTTCGCACACTGTTAAACGGTTTCAAGTATATTAAATTATAAAATAATTTTATTTGATTCATAGATAAGAACTCAGCATGTACTACCACTCCGGGTCAGAGTGATAGCAATGAAGGGGTACTCCGCATTCCCCAAAGCTCCAGCATTACTAGATAATCACTATCAGATTGCTTATTGTCATCATCAGGACACTCGTTGGTGAGGGGGTCTTACCCCTCTGCAGAGATGTCGACTGGGCTGAAGTATATTTCTCTAAGTTTCCGAAATACATCATTTCAGTGAAAAAAAAAGGATCGGGGAAATATGCAAAAACTGTTTATGATGCAGACTACACAGATGATCTAGCGCTTCTGAGAAATATGGCTCCAAAACTGGAAACCTTTACTGTATACCCTGGAACAGGCAGCAAAACGCAAGATACAAGAGGCTTATTTAACTCAGATTAAACTGAGTAAATGGGGTTTAAACAAAATGGAGCCACCTCCACACTGAATGGCAAGACTCTGTAATTCGTAGACCAGTTCACACACCTCGGCAGCAATATCTCATCTACAGGAAGCGATTTCAACGCTTAGGGAAGGTGTCGACTGCTATGTTTATTATATGGACATCTGATTTCTCTGATAACACACGAATTCATCCAAGCAGCAAGGGTATCTGTACAAACAGGAAGCAAAATTAAGAATATTCTAGTACAATAATAAACGACTCTGTAATAAAACAACATCAATTTTTATTTTAAAAAAGAGACAACAAAATAGTAAATTTACTTAATAAGGCCACCATTTTTTTTTAAATTATTGTATCGAAACGCCTTCGAAACGATTTGTATGCCTTGAAAATAAATTCTTCACATATTTTATTCCATTCTATAACAGTCTCTAGAGAAACAGTATTTGGATAGGTAGTTATATTTTTTCCCCTAAAACATAGCGTAATCAAGGTGTTATGGTCTGTGTTTAAATCTTGTTTAATTGCTGTCTCCAGAGTTTTCTCTTGGACTTTCAATTCATTAACGTGCTCTCTTATTGACGTTGTGGGGTCCTTCTTAATCGCCATAGCAAGAGCAGTTTTTTTTTTTTCAATTCTCTACACCCTCTTTTTTTTCCTTTAAAAGCTCTTTTTCGGTAATTTTTTTTTCTTTGCTTTGTAAACGGTAGACAAAGAAACTTATGTTTAGTTTCAGGTCTAAACAAATCTTAAATTCTTTGTTGTTTCTTTTCTTGTTCACTTACATTAAGTTGAATATAATTTTTTAAAAAGTGCTTGAATAATAGACCTAATCATGAAAATATGAATTCATCGCGTTTTTTTTTTTTTTTTTTTTTTTTACAAAAATTAGACGAATCAGACTCAAAAAAAGAAAACGTTTTAAAAATTATCCCATATTTTACATCTGCACCCCGTTGCGAAGCGATTCAAGGAAAAAGTTTGAAAGGAACTACACGAGAATACTGTAATATCACAGTCCAACACGTTAACCACATTTCTACGGGGAAAATCCCGGTATAAATCATTAGTATTACACAGGAAGATTTAATACTGCATAAATGTATAAGCAAATATTAAAAAGGCAAATAAATAATGCAATGAAACACTAAAAGTATCATTATAATTACAATTAAATAAATTATTGATGAATTAAATTTCGACATTAAATAACCCATAAAGAGTTGATATGCCATTAAATAAATAAACCAAACCAAACAAACAAATAATCATGATTACAATCAAACATTTATAAATACCTCAAATTTCGGCATTGAATAACCCATAAAGAGTTGATATGCCATTAAATAAATAAACCAAACCAAACAAACAATCATGATTACAGTCAAACATTTATAAATGCATCAAATTTCGGCATTGTATAACCCATAAAGAGTTGATATGCCATTAAATAAATAAACCAAACCAAACCAACAAATAATCATGATTACAATCAAACATTTATAAATGTATCGATTTTTGACATTAAATAACCCATAAAGAGTTGATATGCCATTAAATAAACCAAACCAAACCAAATCAAACCAACAAATAATCATGATTACAATCAAACATTTATAAATGTATCGATTTTCGACATTAAATAACCCATAAATAGTTGATATGCCATTAAATAAATAAAACCAAACCAAACCAAACCAACAAATAATCATGATTACAATCACACATTTATAAAGGTATCAAATTTCGGCATTAAATAACACAGAAAGAGTTGATCTGCCCTATTGGACAGGAGAGGTACTATTTGACTAATAATTCGGGAAAAAGGAGGTTTATACCTGTCCTAAGGGTATTAGTCTGAGAGTTCGGAGTAGCTATCTACGATGAACAATAGGTTAGACTCTGCGTCATGGCTACTCCCCGCTTAAATGAGTTGTTGATATGCCGTTAAGCCAATAAGCCAGTTTCTCCCTCTTTCACTTTCTCTCTCAAACACACACAAACACACTCTTTCTCTTTCTACTCTTTTATTTCTCTCTCACACACTTCCACACGCACTCTGCCTACCTCTCCCCTTCCTTTCTCTTTCTCTTACACACTCACTCTCTGTCTCTGTCTCTCTCTCCTCTCTCTCTCTCACGCATACTTAGTATGTCTGTCCATCAGTCACTGTCTGTCCGTCTCTCTTTCTCACATACTCACATTCTTTCACACACACTTTTTCTCTCTTTCCTCTTCTTCCCCCTCTCTCTCCTCTCTCTCTCTCTCTCTCTCTCTCACGCATACTTAGTCTGTCCACCTGTCACTGTCTGTCCGTCTCTCTTTCTCACATACTCACACTCTTTCACACACACTTTTTCTCTCTTTCCTCTCCTTCCCCCCTCTCTCTCTCTCACTCACACACACACACACACACACACTATCTCCTTTTCTTTCACGCATGGACACTTTATCTCTCTCTGTTTTACTCTATCTCTCAATCCCTCCCATCATTGCAATCATTTCCTGGTCCTCTAAGGCCCGGAGTAGTATCACCTGATTTGGTCCTATCTATGGGTCAAATAGTACTGTTTGACCTTTAAACTGAGTGCAAATAAATGATTTAT
>OY757931.1:59385867-59498367 GCA_963585895.1 Sepioteuthis lessoniana | reverse complement strand
GATAGTTCCAATCTGATACCTTTCGCTTTCTTCCAGAGTTTTGCTTCAGTGAGGAGGTTTTTCCTTCTTTCTAAAATGCTGCCATTACTTTCGAGACAGTACTTGCTAAACCAAATAATTCAGCAGTTTTTTTGTTACTCTTGCGCCTGCCATACGAGCACTAACAATTTGACTTCTTTTAATGTCTGATAGATCAGCCATTTCAATGAATTCTGAGATCTTTAAAACGATAACAATTTTAGTAAAAGTAGACAACAAAAATTGATCCTAAATACAAAAAAAACATGACAATGACAAATGTTTGCTGGTTTTATAGGAGTTGCAATGTTATGATTTTAAAATTTCAGATGTTTAAATTATATTGTACAACGCCTGTGTATCAATGAAACAATTAATATAATTCATTTTAAAGATCGCAGACTACTATTAAATGAACGTAACGAGCTTGTGTTTAAATGGAGACATAAAAGTAAATTTAAATTATCCTGATTGGAGGCCACCGAGGCTCCTACTCTAGACAATAGCAGAGATATTGATGCTGGCTGATTCTGATTGGAAATAATAACATTTATTTCAGTAGTTGATAATATTATATGACGTGGAGATTTATGTGGAGGAGGAAATTCTTGGAATTTTAGATATTAATTCAAAATTAGGGTTTTTAGTTTCGGGAGTAGTTAAATCCCTTTGACCATTTTGGGGGTTAATTAAAGGTAACAAGTGGTTGCCGAAAGTTGCTTTTTTTAAGGAGGAAGTCTAAGAAAACATTAGCTGAGGGAATTAACACATGTATAAGAAGTAAACAAAGACTATATAATGATAATCGACTAGTTTACAAGCTTACATTATTCATAAAATTCCACCTGCTACAAAAAAATCTAGCATATATTCAAATTAGGACGGGTTAATTTTCAGGAACACCATTTTTCTGGTTTCTTAATTTTTCTAATACTTTATTGTTTTAATCATCTTACTTTCGCGTGAGAATTTAAATTTATATAGGTTTTCCTCCTTTTTTTACCATACACATATATAGATTGTAATCCGTATTTACTGTTTTTCAACCTCAAATTAAACGTGTTGAATCATCTGGTGAGACACAGAGTATAATAATATTCTTCGCCAAAATGAATTAATAATGACAATTTTATCAGGTTTGAGTTTCCTTCTAATTGCAGTATATATATATATATATATATTTGATCCAGCAAAGCAGGGACGAACTCATAAGTGATGTACTCTTATGGACCCCCGCACATGGCCGTGCAAAAGCAGGACGACCAGCACGAACATACATTCAGCAACTATGTGAGGATACAGGATGTTGTACTCAAGACCTGCCTAGGGCGATGAACGATAGGGAGAAGTGGCTAGAGAGGTTCAGGGATATCCGTGCTACCAGGACGACATGATGGTGATGATGATGATATATTTGATCATCATCATCATCATCATCATATCGTTTATAAACACTATGGAACTGCAGCACTTTTTCCCATTTTTCCTTATACATATGGGGAAAATGTTGTTTTTTTTTTATTTGTACAGGGTGTGGAAGCAAAATAGGAAATAATTTTTAAAGTTTCTTTTTTAGCCTTACCCGAATTTAGATTTATCACTCACCCACCAAATTGTCAAATTTTTGGGAAAAAAGCGATAACTCAAATTCTTATGGTTAAATCCATATGAGTGAATAAAAAAAAAGAAACGACAAAGAATCTATGATTTGCTTAAAGTCAAAACCAAGAAAAAATTTCCGAAATTGAGTTTCTTTATATTCTCCACCAAGCTCAGACCGTAACATCCTTGATTACACTTTATGGGGAGTTTTAGAAAATAAAACAAATTCAACTTCCCATTTAAATATTGGTTCACTTAAGACTGCTACTGAGTATGAATGGAATAAAATGTCCGAAGAATTTATTTTGAAGGCATGCAAATCCTTTCGAAGGTGTGTTGATAAGATAATCGGAAAAAAATGGCGGTCATATTGAGTAAATGTACTGTTTTATGTTTATCTTCCTATTTTGTTGTTTATTTTTTAAGCTAAAAATTAACCTTGTTATATCATAGAATCATTTATTATTATCCTAGAATATTCCTAATTTTCTTCCACACTCAGTAAAAGTTATTTAATACTAGTATCGGAAATTCTTATACTTGAAGTCAATGGTCAAGCTGTCATATCTTGAAAACGAAACAAAAAGAACAAAAAACAAATTGCCGTATCTGAAACTATCTAATTCACAGTTCCACTTGGCCCCTCTGTAGGTGTAATGTTTAACAAGCTAGAAGAGCAAGCCTTCACGAGTGAGTTCGATTCTGATTGGGCGCTCAATTCATGCAGCCTTGTGCCACATCTGAGAAAACCGCTTCGGAAATTACTACTTCACTGCTCCAGTGATTCAACTTTTACTTTGTTTTGTGCATTCTGAAGAATTATCGATCCAAGGAAGGCATAGCACCATGGTTCCTGCAGAGCAGATCTATCTGTGTAGGATATTATATTTCCTTGTCATCTCATGTTTGGTGCTTATGTGTTAATTGCTATATTTTGCCCAAGCGGCCGAGGGTGTAGAATACATCGACTGTTTCTCTGCAGAGGGGTAAGACCCCTCTAACGAGTGTCCTGGATGTGACACGAAACAATCAGATGGTGAAGTTCCAGTAATGCTTGAGCTTTGGGGAATGCGGAATGGAAATTAACTAAATTGCTTGAATTAGAACTGTTTGACTAAACTGAATAGATGGAAATAGAAATGTTTTTGACTATGAAATTGTGTACTAATGCTAAACTGATTTATTTGAATTAGAATTGTTTGACTTAACTGTCATCGCTCCCAGGTCCACCCTGGCTCGGAGAGGTAGTACCTGATAGGGTCCTATCTATGGGTCAAATAGAACTAAAAAGGGTACTTATGCTAAATTGAATTGCTTGAAATAAAACTGTTTGGACATTTAAACTATGTACTTATGCTAAACTGAATTGTTTTAAATGGAACTGGGTTTTTTTTATATTGAAACTGTATTACGCTTAACTGAATTAATGGAATAAGAACTGTTTGACTAAACTGAATTGATTGAAATAGAAATGTTTTTGACAATGAAACTGTGTACTAATGCTAAACTGAATTATTTAAATTAGAATTGTTTGACTAAATTGGATAGCTTGAAATAGAAATGTTTTTGACGGACGGATTGTGAACTTATGCTAAACTGAATTTTTAAAAATAAAACTGTTTATTTGTATAAGAATGGATTAAGCATTAAATAACCTACTAATGTTGATAATCCATAAACCAAACCAAACGAACAAACAAGCAAACAAACAAAGCACATTGCTATATTAATTCAAGTGTATTTTTATTCCTGAATGCGATAGATTGTCAATGATTTAATATACTTAATTATTTTATGTTTTTATGCTTATAAATTTTTTGGTGTATACAAATTTGATTTAATCACTCATGGACTCGGTGTTTCCAAAACAAAAAATAGTGCAGTAACCTGTGTGAACTTCAACAACATAATATTTTTCAGAAAGTCACACCCATAAAAATAAGCCATCCCTCATCAAATATCGCAGCATGGAATAGGCAAAAATTAGGGAGTATATTCTTAGCTTTAATTCAGAATGGTACCTGGAGGAAATATACCTCTGTGATCGTTTGCTCAGTCGGTTGGGGCTGTTGAATACACAGACTGGACCTCTGCAGAATTACCTGGATATGATACAAAAACAATCTGATGGTGAGGTTCCGGTAATGCTGGATCTTTAGGGAATGCGGAGTACCCCTTCATTGCCATCGCATCCAGGTCCACTCTGGCCCGGAGTGGTAGCACCTGATATGGGTCCTATCTATGGGTCAAATAGAAAGTGTGTGCAAACTGTGCACTTATGCTAAACTGAATTGCTTAAAATAGCACCGTTTTGACATATAACTGTGAGTAAACAAAAACTATACTTATACTGTTAGAAATAAATATTCCTTCAATATAATTTTGCATTATAAAACAAAATTACAAAATTAAAATAATAAATAAAATAAATATAACTCCTCACAAGTATTCATTTTTAAGAATGATTAAAAGGACGTTTTTTTATTGGTTGAGAATAAGAAGCTGTCTTTGTGTAAATATTAATTTTATAACAATAAATTAGCAGACGTTGTTTAAAAGACACGTATGACAAACAACGTCACAGTCAACAAAAACTTTTCGACATGGAATGACGTCGCTTCAAATAACCAACGTTACACACCTGAAAAGTAACGAATCTACGAAGACAACTATTCTTTGAAAGAAAATCAAACAAAGAAACTAAGCTAAGTATTAATTTGGTTGTGCTTTTATTTTGTTCTATATATGTATATATGTGTATAATTGCTTAAATATGTGCAATATAAATTTGACTTTGCTATGTGTTCACTTTTCTCATAAAACTTCCCACAAATAAAAGTAAGTATTACGTTGGTTGATAATTAACATAAATATTTTAAGTTGAATTAAATAGATTTTCCAATAATACTTAACTGAATTGTTTGAATTAGAACTATTTGACAAACTGAATAGCGTGAAATAAAATGTGTTTGATTATTATACTGTGTATTTATGCTAAACTGAATTGTTTGAAATAGAATTGTTTCTTTGTATAAAATGGATTTGGCATTAAATAGCATACAAAAAATCTGTGATCATGAAGTAAAAAATTTGGCATTAAATAGCATACATAAAATTTGGCATTAAATAGCATATATAAAATCTGTGATCATGAAGTAAAAAATGTCTTATTTTGCTTATACTTTTAACCTACTTTTTTATATTCTCTCTCTCTCTCTCTCTCTCTCTCTCTCTCTCTCTCTCCCTCCCACTGATGCAATATATAAAATGGAACATAATTCGTTCCAAAATTAGGTTCAGCTACCGATTTGTTCGAAAGTTGAAACAATGTTGCTCGGGTAAACTCGGCCAGCCGTTCGGCTATGTTCAGTTTCCCTCGGCAGTCATTCGGGCGCGTTCTGTCTTCATCGGTTCGACTCGTGTGTTCGAACTCCGAACATTTGATTGATCACTGAAGCATTTCATACACAAATTGCTTTGGTCCAACTCTGAATTGTTTGACTTGAGAGTCGTTCGATAACCGAGAATATACATGTATATAAGTTGGTCGACCCAAGTCGAGGGTGACCCGAAGGCTCCCTTTTCAATAGCCACTACACAGAAGTGTAGGGGAGAACACTACTCCTGTCCCTGTATTGTTCTTCTGACCTTTGATCCATACTTTATATTGGTGAGTATTAAGTAAGGAGGCACCAAGCAGCATTTTTGGAGTCTTTTGTATGACTCGACTTGTGATTGAACCCTAGTCTCCCGGACCATTTAGACAATAATCAAACTATTATATATATGTATATATATATATATATGTGTGTGTGTGTGTGTGTGTGTGTGTGTGTTTAAAAAACTAAAAATTTAGAAATAGTATTCCACAGTAAAATTATTTAGCTTAGTAAAGCTCATCAGATGGATTTCAAAAACTATTTCTGAATTTCTTGTTTTTAAAACAAAAAAAAATATTTTGCTCTACAGGTATATTTTGCATTAAATTCTTTGGATATTCACTGTCCTTGTTTACCTTATATATATATATATATATATATATATATATATATATATATATATATATATATATATATATTGCTGTAGGGCCAAAGAGAGAAAGAAATATTTTAAAATGAGTAGGTCTACAAAAAGATTTATGTTCTTTTTACTGTAAACATGAATGACTTCAAGTCTCATTGAGTACGCCATTAACATAGCTTTGCGACATATATGTTCTCTGAAGAAAGCAACAAGCTATAAATATACACGTATGTAAGAACAAAATAAATAAATAAATAAGTCCTAAAAAATACAAATCTCTTCGGGGACCTACTCATTTAAATATATATATATATATATATATATATATATATATATATATATATATATATATATATATATATTTCTTAGTGTATTCTACATAATACTAATATCATTTTTATATATTTTCTGAAGCAGCATCCCATCGAATTTATTTCATTACCTCCCACTGCATCCAGAAGTGTGGTTGGGTCAATGTATCAAGTTGGATCGAAGGTAATGTCCGATATTAGAAGATACATTATCATATTTACCCAACCCCTCTGCTCGGGCAGGATATGACACAAAGTCAATTTTTAAGCGGGGTTTAACAGGTTTGAATTCAGAGTTTTCCTTCTCGTAGACTAGTTGCCCCACCAAGGCTGAAGAAGCCAATCTGTTCTACTATTTACCCATAGCTGGAGGGAGAAAATTGGATTCATACCTTTCCCAAGGGTATTAGTGCTATGTGAAATGCAATCAGTCGCGTCCAGGATTTGAACTCGAGACGCCGTGTCCATTTCGTACGACGATAACCATTACACCACGGGCACCTCACAGAAGATACATTATAAACGATAAAACTTACTTGAGAAATATTTCTTCATTAATAAAACCTCTATAGCTTCCTAGAATCTTATCTCATCTGTTAACAAGATTATGAAAAACGTCGCTTGTAAAATTCTTACGGTTTGAATTTAAAATATGAGATCAATTCGTGTTCAATCTCTTCTCTTGATGTCAACCTAATACCATCCAAATAATTATATAATTCCCTAAACAAGTGATTATCAAAAGGAGCTAAGTCAGAAGAATTTAGAGGATAAAGCAATTTTTCCCAACTGAGCTCCTCTAAGAGATCTTTAGTCAACTGAGCTGTTTGAAGACAGGCATTATAGTGGTAAAGGGTGATACGTTTTTTGTAAATTAAAGAGGAATGTTTTATGTTCTAAGCTGTTTTTAGCTGACGAAGTTAATCGCAATAGAGATTAGAGGTGATTGACTATTTTCTAACTGTTCGTAATAGACAATTCCTTGAAAATCCCGCCATACAGTCAACATTATCTTCTTTAGATGAAGTCCGATTCTTTGTTGCTGAACTGTTCTGTATTCTCGACTGATCCACTGATGACGACGTTTAACGTTTAGATAAAGGATCTTTTTCTCATCACCAATAACGAGCCAGTCTAAAAAGAGGTACCTGTCGGTATTATGTAAGCAAAGTATCACAACAAACGAAACTTTGTCGTAGATTCTCTGGGAACATATTTTAAAACATGTGTTCTTTCGTTGAGACGAACACATGGGTGAATTCCGAAGATGACGAATAATATTCTTATATTCTAAAGGAAAAAGAAAAATTACTGGTTGTATCATTCATAAACGATAAAAAAGGAATACTTAAATCAATGTTGTCAAAAATATTCATTTAGAAAATTGGTCATTACAAATGTTCCAACATAAACTTGAGAAAAAAAAATTGAAGCCATTATCAATATCTTTTAAAAGGAATTTTTTTGGTGAAGCACAATTCAATAGCGTCCGTAACTCAGCAGAATTAGTTCTGTGTGACTAATTCTTTTTTGTCCAAAACCGAAAACTCATTAGGTGACAAGGAAAATTTAAAGAAAAGGAGGAGCATGTGTCATCGCTGTATCTAAAATAAAAAAAATTCCGGTTGCTGGAGGGAATAAGTGTATTGATTGCCGTGAATACTATTTGAAAAAAAAATTAATTCATTGTTCACATCTGTTTTCGTAAATACAGCTTCATATCACGATACGCTTTGAAAGTATCATATATATATATATATATATATATATATATATATATATATTGTCATCCCAAGACAGACTGTTTCTTTGTATCACAAATCTTCAGTGTGGCTAGACACGCAAGTCACATCAAGCCAGGATCAAACCCGTCAAACGTACGCTATATATATATATATATATATATATATATATATATACTCGATATTCCCCCCCCCACATATATATATATATATTATTTGTTATGAGCTCTCTCTGTCTCTCTCTCTCTCTCTCTCTCTCTCTCTCTCTGTATATATAGTTTTTGTTTTGTTTAGTTTTATGACACACCAGTAATTGTAGCTCATTTAATGACAAATTTTTATATATATATATATATATATATATATATATATATATATATATATATATATATATATATATATATTTATATATGATTCATTTATATCTAATATGAATACTCAATTAAATGTAAAAAAAAAACAAAAAAAACAACAACAACAACACTGGGGATATCCTCGTGGCGTAATGGTTAAAGCGATGGACTGCGGAATCGTAGTAAGCGAGTTCGTACTCCTGTCGCGCTATTACGTTCACATTCGGACAAATACCCTTGGGAAAGCTATGGGTTAAATAGTACCACTACTGTTCTTCAAGGAGAATAGCTTTGGCATTAAATAACCTACAAAGAGTTGATATGCCATTAAACAAAGAAACCAAACCAAACCAAAAAAAAAACTATTTCAAACAACTCTGTTTAGCATAAGTATAGTTTAAATAACACATTCTATTCGACCCATAAACAGGACCCTATCAGGTTATATCAATCAGGACAGAGTGGACCAGGGAGCAATGGCAATGAAGGGGTACTTCGCATTCCCTAAAGCTCCAGCATTGCAGAAGGCTCTCCATTAGATTGGTTAGTGTCATATACAGGACACTTGTTGTGAGGGATCTTAACACTCAGGAGGGATGCAGTCGGTGTATTCTACAGCACCTGCTGACTGCGCCATATATATATATATATATATATATATATATATTGTAACAGTGTTAGTTGTCACTAATTCACTTTCTGGGTTTATAGCGAACCAAGTGTGATATAATATGTAGAGTTCTCAATATCTATGATAGAGCATTTATAAAATAATGATAAATATATATTTATATATTAGATTTATATATTTAATGCCATGGAAGTTTTTTCTGCGACCTTAGGTTTCATTAAGTTTTACAAACAACAATCGTCTTGCAGATAATAAAGGAAATAAAGAAATCGAAAAAATGGATACAGTCAAAAACCGTTGGAATTGTGTAAAAATCTTTTTGTATACTTGTGTGAGTGTGGAGGGGGTTATATTTGCGTAATAGTGTGTTTGGACGTGTCAAACACATATACTAAATACCACTTACATGTCAACACACGATAATACGCATCTGTAACCCACATAAACACACACACACACACTCACAAGCACACATAAAGATTTGAGCACAATTCCAACGGTTTTTGACTGTACTTATCGATTTTTCGATTTCTTCATTTCCTTTTGTTATCTGCCAGACAATTGTTGTTTGTTAAACTTCATGAAACCTAAGGTCGCTGACAAACTTCCATGGCATTAAATAGATAAATCTAATATATATATATATATATATATATATAGTCTTTGCTTATGGTTAATAGGAATTGTTGCAATTCCTTACATTATTGTTAAAGCTGAAAAATTACGTTAAAATGTTAGTGTAGTTTACTGTTGGAAGTGAATTAGAACCTACGTCTAGTTATTTTATGATCCCGACCGGTAACGAAAGAAAAACCGGAATTGCCTGAAATGGGGAGGAAAATTTTCACCCCCCCCCCTGCATTCACACTCCTCACTCCTGTGCCCGTTCTGGCTGTATTCATTATATCCATTAGGATCCAAAGAATACCTGTTAAATTTGGAGTTATTGATTCATATCAATACTCATAGCAGGATGGAAATAGATTTATAATCCTAAAGTGACCGAATTTTATTTTTATTAAAGGTATATATATATATATATATATATAGTGCATATATAATCATTAATGAACTATTTTCCATTTTCTCCTAAAACTACAAAATGGAATCTAACGAAAATTTTACAGAATGATAGCAACAGTAAAATGTCGATACCGCAAGGTTCTGTAAAAATAAATAGAAACTGTACTCATTTACTTAATTTACTAATGACTGTCCCAAATTATTAGCAGGTGTTATAAAAATCCTGAAATTGTTTTATATACAGATTGTGATAGATGTTTACAGTAACCAACATGACATAAACAGAAATCGCCAAGTAAACAGGATTGAAAAAAATTTGATAGCTGAGTTGATTTATTAGTGATGTGTGATTATTTTATCAAGATGACTTGGATTAGGCGGTGGTCCCTGGAACACGTCAATTACTGGATATCCTCTGAGGTAATTTTACGCGATACATTCAATAAGACCTGCAACCAGTCTTCCTTGTTTCTAGATTGAGGTTCATTCAAGTAAAATCGTCGCTTCAGAAAGCCCCACAAGTTTTAAATTGGGTTTATGTCTGAGGAATTGGCTAGCCACTTTATTTTCAAAGGTCTGGGATGTAATTTTGTTTTTTTAATTCGGGTAATTTTTTTTTATAGATCAATTTTCGTACTAAAAATTATATATTTTGTGTGTTTGTGTGAGTGTGTAAACATTCGTATACACATTATTGTTTTTTAATCTTTTCTTTCTCTATCTCTGAGTGAAATGTGTAGCTGAACGTATTAATACGTATTCAATATATATATATATATATATATATAGTGGGTAGAATGTTAGCCAATGATCCGGGATACCTGTGTTCAATCCCAGGTCGCGTCACACCAAAGACTTTAAGAATGGTACTTGATACCTCCTTGCACTCAGCAATATAAGGTACGTATCGAGAGTAAAGTGGAGCAATTCGGGGAAAGGAGTAGCGCCTTCTCCCACACATCGATGTAGTAGCTACTGAAAAGGGAGCCTTCTAGTCGCCCTCGACTACGGTCGCCAACTTATATATATATATATATATATATATATATATATATATATATATATATATATTGTTTAAGCAAGTTTGATTTAAAACCTTGGAACTTTCCTTTCTATGATTTTATTTTATTTTCTCTATCTTGCGATTTTCTTTGAAACTAGCAAGAAAGCTAGCAGGCCAATTGATAAAGATGTCCGCTGTTTGTTTGTTTTTTGTTTTTCTTTCTTCCAAGTGCTTGTGATCAAATCTAGTTATAGTCTTCAAAGGAATGTAGTAATTGGTTGCCTGTTTAGTTTGAGTGCGATTTTCTTTTTGGTGAAAAGTTTTATTATCGTTGCAGTGCTAAAATAGGTACGTTAGTAGTTAAAGATAATTAGGATATTTGTGCCAATGTGGATTGCAAATTTATTCATGTTTGTTTTTTGTTCTTAATCTTTAATACTGAAGTCTTCAAGGATTTGTTGGTTGTTTTTTGTATCATTTTTATTGACGATTTCGGTGTCATTAGTGTGGACATTTTATATATCAATAGAACTGAATTTATTGATGACATTGCAGTGTGTTATAAATATATCAATCGATATAACTGAAACTTAAAACATTTATATTGATGACAATATATATATATATATATATATAAATAATTGTATATATATATATATATATATATATATATATTAATATATATATATATATATAGCATATAAATGACAATATATATATATATATATATATATATATATATTGATATACTTGAAACCTAGAGCATTTTCTTTATTAACTGGATCTTTACAAAGAAATTTGTAAGAAAGCGAAAAAACATTTTGTTTTTTTAACAAATCCACGAATTATAATCGATTGAGTGGTAGCTTGGTTTCATGATTTTCAATCGCCTATACGGCCAGACATACAAACGGGCCTTTTTTCTTTTTCTTCTAAGATGTTATAATAAAAGATTGTAAAAGACAAACAATTGTTTGTTCAAATTACATCAGCCTGTTAAAAATCAACCTGTTAATGTAACATGCGTAGCCGAATTTACTAATTGGCCGAACTGGGCCTGTTTTGGCAGTATTTTTTCGTGGAGGCATATTTGATTGAATTGTATAGACCTCTTTTTTCTATTTTTTTTTTTTTTTTGTTTAATCCTTTTGTGTAGCTGTATGGATTTTATAATATCCGGCCGATATTGGCTAATCAATTTTCCGTAATTACTTTTTTCTTATAAATTTAGGGTCCATCTTGGGCTACCATCAGGAGGTGAGTATAGTGCAAAAACGATACAACCTTTGCAAGCACATAACATTTTTGTGAGAATTAAGCGTTTAAATTTTATTGATATTATCTTTTCAGAGTGTAATTTGTCTCTTCACGATATCCCATCAGCATTCCAAAATTGTATTATTTTGTATCATGCAAATTCCTATTTGGGTTACATTTCTTCTTTGAGAGATATTTGATTAAATAGTATACGCCGCTTTTATTTAAATATTTTTATTTTAGTATATATATATATATATGTGATAGAAATATGTTGAAAGTTAAATAAATCAAACACTTAATTCAGATTTAGGTGTGTGATATTTCGTTATTTATTCATCCAATTTTCCACATATTTCTATCATACTGTCAGATTCATTACAAATCTATCTTTTCAATATATATATATATATATATAGTGAAGTAAAAGTACTTCCCATATTTTAAACTGTCACCGGTATGGTGCAAATGAACTAAGGCAAATGGTAATAGTAGCTACTTTTCTCAATATTTTTTAGATACCATCAGTTACGATCATGGCGAGGACCGGTGCATAAAATCTGCTTGTTGTTGAAGAATGGTGAATCTGTAATTGATGCACAGAGACCATTTCGTACTCCTTTCATGTTTCGTCGAAATGATGCTGTTTTGGATTGAATTTTCAACCCGTAGCAGTATCGATTTTTTAAAATCTGAAAAAAAATGGTTATAATGTTTCTATTTCTGGTTCATTTGTTATGATTCTTTGTTTAATGGTATATAAACCCTCGAGGCATATTTAAAGTCAAAACCATCATTGTAGAAGAGCAAAATATTATTGGGGGAAGTTCCCATAGAACAATGGCTAAAAAGCAGTACTGTGGACTTGAAATAAGCGTATTCGAACTTCAGTCTCGCTTTTACTTTCACTTTCGGAAAACATCCTCAGGAAAAATAGAAACCCCATTATCCCTCCAGCAATGGGTTAGCTAGTACCACAAGTTTGGTTTCATCCTTTAATGGCATATCAACATTCGTGGGTTATTTAATACCAAACCCATCCTTTCAGAAGAAGATGTGGTACTATTTAACTCATTGTTGGGGGTATAAGGGGGTTCATACCTTCCCAAGTTTATATGTCATATATATACATATATATATGGAGGAGCCGTATTTCTTCATTAATGCATATTTCATTGAACAATAGAAACATGTTTTGTCAACATATTTTCGTATATGTCCTTTCCAGTTGCCGAATTTATTTTATTGTATCTGGTGGAAATTGCTTGATGAAACACCCATAACTAATTGTTACCCAAGTGCTCTCTGCCCAATCGTTGGCCATCATCAGGGGTATGAATATTGCAAAAGCGATGTGACCTTTGCATGTACATTACTACTTTGTATGTGTTTATTATCTCTAACTAGAAAGGACATATACAAAAATATGTAGACAAAACATGTCTATTGTTCAGTGAAATATGCAGTAGTGGGTAAAGTGTTCGCCAATGGTCCGGAAGACCTGGGTTCAATCACAGGTCGCGTCTTACCAAAGACTTAAAATTGGTACTTGATACCTCTTTGCTTAACTCTCAGCAATATAAGATACATATCAAGGGTAAAGTGGAGCAATCCAATGAAAGGAGTAGTGCCCTCCCCTACATCTCGGTGTAGTAGCCATTGAAAAGGGAGCTTTCTGGTCGCCCTCGTCTACGGTCGCCAACTTGACTTACTTGCTTATATATATGTATGTATGTAATGGTGTACTAGTAAGATTCTTTGAACAATACTCATAAGCTTTTAAATAGAACTTTCCTTCTCCTGGACTGGTAGCCCTACAAAGGCCACAAAGCCCGGTGTTCCTCTTTATTTTACCCATTGCTGAAGTGGTAATATTAGAGAGAGAGAGTGGTTTATGGTTTCCCTAAGGGCATTAACGCGAAGTGAAATACGATCAGCTTTGTCCAGAAACTGAGCTCGGCCTGTTTCGTCCATTTCCTTTTGTAGATAACCGTTGCTCCACGTACCCATCAAACACTGAATTTTAAAAATCTGAGCAGTATTGTTCGGGAAAATTTAAGACACATTGCTGTGCCATTCTTTTGTTATCAGCTCATAGAAAAAGCGTGGCTGGTTGTGCACACACATATTCACCACAATAAACAAATCATCTTCGTGGGATGTCCAACTGTTTACGTCTTTCAAGATTGACGGGAGAGTCCATCACACACACACACACACACACACGTGCGCACATGCACACACACACACACACACACACACACACACACACACACACATATATATATATATATATATATATATATACAGATAATAATTCGTAATAAAAGATTATCACAATACCCATCTCAATAAGTTCTGCCTAAGAATAATTATATAATTGAAGTATGGGAATAATATTCTTTCATCTCTTTGAAACCTTCTTTTCTAACCAATTTGGTCGGAATTCAGTCTTTGATATGTATATCATCACAGACAATGACACACAAAAATCACAGCAGGTTTTGAAGCATGTGCGCTAAGCCACACACACACAGACATTTTTGTCTCTGCCTGTCTAGGTGTGTGGGTCTGTTCCTTCTCCTGATATGGCTGTGTTTGCTTTTTGTTGTAATAAATTCTACGCAATTTTAAACTTAAACTTGTCCTTTTTTTATTAGTTTCATACTTCCGAGATTTAATATTTGTTTATATATTACAAAAATGCCCGTTGCCCAGTCGGCTAGGGCTGTAAAATACACTGACTGCATCTCTGCAGAGGGGTAAGACCCCTCACCAACGAGTGACCTGTATATGACACAAAACAATCTGATGGTGAGGCTCCATTAATGTTGGAGCTTGGAGGAATGCAGAGTACCCCTTCATTGCGATCGCGCCCAGGTGCACTGTGACTCGGAGTGGTAGCACCTGATAGGGCCCTATCAATGGGTCAAATAGAACTAAACCGCTTACTTTTGCTAAACTAAATTACTTGAAATAGAACTGTTTTGATATTTAACTGCGTACTAATGCTAAACTGAATTGTTTAGAATAGAACTGTTTTAAATGCACACTGCATAATTATACTAAACTAAATTGTTTGAAATAGAATTGTTTTTGACATTGAAACTGTACTACGCTAAATTGAATTATTCGAAAGAGAAATGTTTGACATTTAACTGTGTGTAAAAAAACTAAATTATTTGAATTAAAACTGATTGACTAAACTGAATAGCTTGAAACAGAAATGTTTTTGACAATTAAACTGTGTACTTATGCAAAACTGAATTGTTTGAAATAGAACAGTTTATGTGTATAAAAATGAATTTGGCATTAAATAACCTTGATATGCCATAAAACCCAACCAACCCACCTTATGCCCGTATATAAGGTGTATCTGAGAAGTAATGGAACTGGTTACACCAAACAATTTGTCTGATTTCCAAACCACAAACTGAATGGTTTTTCCTTTCTAATCAGATGCACTTTTCCATTCTTCTATGCCATGCTTTGATGCACTGCTGGAAGGACCATTCTGTGATGCCACTCAGCTGGCCATCTAGACGGTTTCAACACCTACAAATGATGATCCCCTTGAGCTTAGGGAAAATATGAAAAAAGGCACCAGGAACAAGATTAGGTTAATAGGAATGTTGTTCAAGATCGGTGATGTTTCATCTTGGCTAAAAACTGTCGAATGTTCAACAAACCGATTATTCTTACTTTTAAGACAGGCCTAAATCTTCAGTAATTTCTGATTAGTAAAGGCTTCCTGCTCCTGGAATCATCTTTCACCCCTATAGAAACCCTCTCTCAATCTCTTGTACCACTCAAAAACTAGAGCGTGCAACATGGTGTTTTTTCTTTAAATTTTGGGAAGCATTTCATTTGCTTGGGACAGAGTTTTCCCCAACCGGTCGATAAATTTCAGGTTTAGTCGTTCCTCAATGCTTATAGCTGAAAGACCGGGAGAGTTGTTATGAAAATTATGTGAAAATATAATGCTTGCAGAAAGCTAAGATTGTAGTTATATACTCCTAAGGTACCATATAAGATAATAACACAATCTCCTTATCCTAGTTTCGCCCATAGTTCACGCAGCAAATCCAAACACTTTACTTTGTAGACAAAACTCATAGATTAAGTTATTCTGGAAATACTGTCTGATTTGAGTCTTAAAAGAAAAAAGACTTCCACGTTTACGGCCACTGAAAAATCACTTGATAAGAGAGCTTGTTTGATTGGTTAGGGTTATTGTGAGCGACTAATCGGAGCACACAAGACATACATCATTAGGCTTAGTTTTGCCGCATTAATTCAGTTTGCAAAAGTGTATTGTTCTTCTTTTGTTCCAACCGCCGTTCGAGCAAGTAAAATTCAACGTACCAGCTGCAATAGGAGACGTTGACCACATTAAATGTCAAACTTCAAGCGGACCAAAGATAAAGTACAAGAGACAAGATAAGTTACGTAAGACAATTATTTTGCAACCTATACATTACATATTGATAACTCGTAATTCATTTATACTACAACCTAAACATTATATATTAATTATTCGTTTATACTACAACCTAAACATTATATATTAATTATTCGTTTATACTGCAACCTAAACATTATTTATTAATTATTCGTTTCTACTGCAACCTAAAAACTATTTATTCTTTTCTACTGCAAGCTAAACATTATTTATTAATTATTCGTTTATACTACAACCTAAACATTATATATTAATTATTCGTTTATACTACAACCTAAACATTATATATTAATTATTCGTTTATACTACAACCTAAACATTATTTATTAATTATTCGTTTATACAGCAGCCTAAACATTATTTATTAATTATTCGTTTCTACTGCAACCTAAACATTATTAATTATTCGTTTCTACTGCAACCTAAACATTATATATTGATTATTCGTTTATACTACAACCTAAACATTATTTATTAATTATTCGTTTCTACTGCAACCTAAAAACTATTTATTCATTATTCGTTTATACTACAACCTAAACATTATATATTAATTATTCGTTTATACTACAACCTAAACATTATATATTAATTATTCGTTTATACTACAACCTAAACATTATATATTAATTATTCGTTTATACTGCAACCTAAACATTATTTATTAATTATTCGTTTCTACTGCAACCTAAACATTATATATTAATTATTCGTTTGTACTACAACCTAAACATTATTTATTAATTATTCGTTTATACTGCAACCTAAACATTATTTATTAATTATTCGTTTATACTGCAACCAAAACATTATTTATTAATTATTCGTTTATACTACAACCAAAACATTGTTTATTAATTATTCGTTTATACTGCAACCTAAACATTATAAGTTATACATTTATACTTCAATGAACACATTATTTATTAATTGTTCATGTATTCGGCAACCTACACATTACTTAATTTGAATTAATTTATACAGCAAACTGCACATTTTTTATTTATTATTCATTTATACCCAACACATTACGTAATAATAATTCCTCTATACTGCAACCTACACATTACTTATTAATAAATCATTTACACTTAAACCTACATATTACTTATAAATAATTTATTCATACTGTAGCCTGCACATTATTTATTAACTATTCATTTGTACAGCAACCGGCACATCATTAATTAGTTAGATATTAACCTACAAATTACTTAGAAATAATTCATTTTTACTGCAACCAAAACATTACTTATTGATAACTTATTTATACTTCAACTAACATATTATTTATAAATAACTAATTTATACTGTAACCAACACATTCCTTATTACTGCAACCAATACATTATTTTTAAAAATTATTCTTTATACCGGAACCTACAAATTACTTATTATTTATACTGCAACTAACACATTGCTTATCATCAATTCATTTATACTACAACCTATATATTACTTAATAATAATTATTTATATTGCATCCTACACATTATTTTTTTATTATTCACTTATACGGCAACCTACATATTACTCATTAATAACTTAATTATACTGCAACCAACACATTATTTTTTAAAATTGTTCTTTATACCACAACCTACAAATTACTTTTTAATTATTTATATTGCAACTAACACATTACTTATTAATTCATTCATACTGCAACTTATATATTACTTAATAATAATTGTTTATATTGCAACCGACACATTATTATTAAAACATTTTTTATACTTTCACCTACACTTTATTTATCAATGATTCATTTCTACTGTCACCTACATATTAATTATTCATTTATACGGCAACCAACACATTTTTTTTTAGTTATTCATTTATACTGCAACAAACACATTACTTATTAAAAATTCATTCATACTGCAACTTATATATTAACAATAATTATTTATATTGCAACCTACATATTATTATTAAAACATTTTATATATATATATATATATATATATATATATATATATATATATATATATATATATATATATATATATATTTATTTATTTATTTATTTATTATTTATTTATTTATTTATTTATTTATTTATTTATACTGTCACCTACATGTTATTTATCAATGATTCATTTGTACTGCAACCAACACATTAGTTATTAACAGTTTATTTAAATTGCAACCTGCACATTGCTTAATAAAAAATTATTTACACTGCATTATTTTCTATTATTCATTTATACTTTTATATATTTATACATTTTTTTTTTTTTTTTAGTTATTCATTTATACTACAGCTAACACATTACTTATTAAAAATTTATTTATACTGTAACCTACACGTTATTTATTGATTATTGATTTGTACTGAAACTTAGACATTACTCATCAATTATTATTTATACTGCAACCTACACATTACTTACCTGTCACTCATTTATTCTGCGACTGATACATTACCTATAAATAATTTTTTAATACTTTAACCTGCACATTATTTTTATTAACTTACGTTTACTATAACCTACACATTATCTATGAATAAATAATTTATACTGCAACTTGTATATTACTTATAAATAACTTATTTATACTGAAACCTACGCATTACATTTTAATAATATATTTATACTACAACCTTCGCCAATGGCCCGAGAGACCTGGGTTCAATTCCAGGTCGAGTCATACCAAAGACTCAAAAAATGGTACTTGATGCCTCCTTGCTTAACACTCAGCATTATAAGGTACGGATCAAGGGTAAAGTAGAGCAATCCAGGGAAGGAGTAGCGCCCCCCTACACCTTGGTGTAGTAGCTATCGAAAAGGGAGCCTTCGGGTTACCCTCGATTATGGTCGCCAACTTTACTTACAACCTACACATTACTTAATAACTTATTTATACTGCAACTTATACATTGTATTACAATATTTACACCACGTTTATTGCAAATGATGACATGTCTTGTTAATACACTGTTTATTAAAAACAAGCCATGTGTCTTTTTTTCTTTCTCTTATCCTTATTTTTCCAAATAATCCTAACAGTATCAAGTTAAAATTCTGTTATAACAAATTAGTTTACTCATAATTGTATGAAAAAATCATATTATAAGAAATTAAATTGTTCTCCTTGCTAGTTTTCTTTCATTTCTAAGAGAATTTTATTTGAATTGGTAATTTTACGTCTTTGCATTGTAATATAATTACGGAGGGATTTCGATTTGTATATCTTGCCTTTCGATTTAGTTAGGATGAGAACTTTTCGGCTCAGTGCATGGGTTAGTTAGTGGCAAACATGAGCGCAGGTGTTCACGCGCATGCGGGGAGGATGCGTCATTCACAGATGTCAAAATAAAACCCCAGATAGGAAATGAAACCAGGAGGTGTGAGTGACGTCACGCACCGGAAGCGTGGGCTGAGATTTGAGAAAAAGCAGTTAGTTGAGTTCCTGCGTCCGAACGGGAAGGTTGAGATTCAGACCTGGGCGAGGCCAGACGACTTTGTGCGCTATGGGCGCCGCGCGTTTGTTGGGGTGAGAGCTGACGATATAAAAGCAGTCAGCATAGAAAGATTGTATCTCTCTCACTCTCTCCTCATGTCGAAAACATTTAAACTCAAAGGTAATAATTTTGCTTCATGACAATACTCGACCAATTGTTGCCAGGATGTTACTAGAAAAGCTCACTTCAATAGAAATCATATAAAACATAATGATAGAACAAAGGTAAGAATATGTGATCTTTACTAGTTTTAGTTTATACACGCATACACATTAGCCCAGTCGACTGGGGCTAGAGAATACGTCGACTGCATCTCTGAATATGGGTAAAACTTCCCCAACGACGCTCAGTCGGCTGGGGCTAGAGAATACGTCCACTGCATCTCTGAACATGGGTAAAACTTCCCCAACGACGCTCAGTCGGCTGGGGCTGCAGAATACACCGAATGCATCTCTGAACATGGGTAAAACTTTCCCATCGACGCTCAGTGTAAATAAATGACTGACGTTTAATTAAATTGTTAGTGATGCATAGCAATACTAAGAACCATTTAATTTTGTTGACTAAACTGAATAGCTTGAAATAGAAATGTTTTTGACAATTAAACTGTATACTCAGGCTAAATTGAATTGTTTGAAATAGAACTGTTTATATGAAAATGGATTTGGTATGAAATATTTGTTATATCAACCCCTTAGGAGATATTTATAGCCGAAATTTGATTCATTTGTAAATTTATGATTTTAATCACAACTATCTATATTTTCAACATTACTTTTTTATGTGTGTTCATAATAATCATTTCCTTGTACACAGTTAAATGGTTTCAAGTATTCCCATTCAACACTAATAATTTTAAACAAGTGGTCTTGGGAATATTTACAATAAAGAGGTACTACACATTCCCCTCTCCAGAGTTCAAGAAATAGAGCCTCACTACCAGATGCAATGTAGTATAAAATCTAAAACACCCCGACTCTGGTGAGAAGGAGGAAAAATTAATCAGAATAGATTCAGCGGTGTGTGTGTGTGTGGGGGGGCTTTCTTCAAAGCAGCACCACGTCTAAAAGAGGTAAGGGGTCACGTTCATTACACAGTGCCTGAGGCGCCTCTGAAGGGGGAATGCAGAGGGAACCTGAGCATTTATTGTACTCGCACCACTCCATTGGATAATTGCTTTCAGCTGGCAACCCTCTCATTGTTTTAACGAAACGTTGGTATAAACATGGCGACAAAGATGAGGACAATAGTCCAAAAAATGTAAATAATGTACATAATACCTCATCTCAGAAATATAGACATATTAATTTACAGTATAAGACAAAACTGGACCTTCATTTTCTTTTCTTAAAGTTAGTTAATTTGTTTACCTGGCCCAATTGGCTGGGGCTGTAGAATACACCGACTGCTTCTCTGCAGAGGGGTAAGACCCCCCCCCCCAACGAGTGTCCTGGATATGACACAAAACAATCTGATGGTGAGGTTCCAGCAATGCTGGATCTTTGGGGAATGCGGAGTCCCCCTTCATTGCCATAGCTCCCAGGTCCACTCTGGCCCGGAGTGGTAGCACCTGATAAGGGTCCTATCTATGGGTTAAATAGAACTAAACCGTGCTTCTTTCACTATACTGATTTTTGCATTTAAACTGCGTATTTATGCTAGACGGAATTGTTTAGAATAGAACTGCTTTGACATTGGAACTGCGTACGAATGCTGAACTGAATTGCTCGAAATAGAACTGCTTTGACGTCTAAACTGTGTACTTATGCTGAACTCAATTATCTGAAATAAAACTGTTTGACATTTAACTCTGTGAATTACTCAGTCGTCCATGATTACTGTGTTAAAACATAGTAAGAGAAAAACAAAGCAGAAAAGATTGTTCTAAAACGCAAGCGACCATTACTATACTTAGTCTAGCATTAGCATACCGTTTAGTTCTATTTGACTCATAGATAGAGAAGCAGTTGGTATATTCTTCAGCGCCAACTGACTGGGCAATAGCCATTTATTGACATTTTCTTTGCTTTTTGTTTTCTTTTTCTTTGTAATAACGCCTCATATGATGACAAATAAAAATCCCCGAGCCAAAATACCACAAGTTGAAGGTCAAACGCGTGATCTAAGATAATTTTGTAAGATATGCTGATCATGATTTTTTAAGCATTCAAATTCTTGATAGAACGTTGATATGATGACAAGAATAGAAATTAGAAGAAACTTCATCGTTTTCAGGATGCGTCTCTTGGGAACCGGAACAATCGACGAAGATTTTCTTCCCACACGTAGTAACAGTGCAGGAAGTCCGTTACTGACACTGCCTTCTTCTGGTTTCTCACGATCAATTTCATGTTCTAAGCACTTCCCAACTGTCGACTACTGAACTGGATTTTAATTTTTGATGAAAAGGAAATAGATAACAAAGACTCATATCAAGGGAGTAAGTCACTTGCACTGTTCCCAATGATCTCCCCTCCCCACATTGTCATGACTTTTCAACTACTTTACAGCACTTTTGTGTAATTAATTCACTGTCTCGTCACCGTCGCCACAAAGTTGATGCTTTGGTATATTTTGTGGTTATTATTTTTTTTTTGTATATTTTTTTCTAGTGTTTTTTTTTTTTTTTTTTTTTTTTTTTTTTTTTTTTTTTTTTTTTTTTTTTTTTGCAATAATTATCCACTTTCTCTTCTAATCTATGCACTAGTCTCTTGAGTACAGAGCCTGTACCTTCTTTGTACGAATTGGCCTCATGATTCTTTCTTTTCTCATCACACAGAATTTACAGAAATCATCCCTGTTGACGATTGGACATGCATTTTTACAAGAGTCTCACTCAAAGGTATTGTAGGATAATCAGGACATTTAAAAAAGTTGTCACTTGATCCCGATGGCAAGAAGGAAAAAAAAAACACATCGATCACAAAAAAAAAGAAAGAAATCACATTTATTTACCGACGTTGCATATTCTTCTTTGGATAGACCGGTCTCTAAATGATGACGTGGCTTGGTTATGCCAAATCGCTGAAGAAGACAACCTTTTCATGTATAAGCCGTTTACCATTCCTCCCTCCACCCCTCTACATAATGGGAAGTAGTTTTACTTAAGCTCCAAACTACTCACTCACGTGACTGCCTCTTACTATTGAACGAACGCCTACGCGTTTCCTAGCTAAATTTCCGACGCATCCACCATCTAGGGTACCGAGGATGGTGGAGACCATAGAATGACTATTATTTACGGCTTCATTTATCCTCTACGAGGTATTTTAAGGCTGACTTGTTCTGTTTTATATGGGCGAGTTGGTCGATCAACTAATTTCATTTTCGTATAAATTGTTTTTTTTTTGTTTTGTTTTGATTTTTTTTTTTGTGTGTGTGTGTTTTTTTTTATGAAGTATACAACAAATCAAATGTCAAGAAAAGTGCCCTAATTTTTATCGTCTAAGAAAGAAAGGAACGATGAACCAAGTTCAAAGATTGGACGATGTGGTTTGCTGTTAACTTTTAGATTAATGTTTCATATTGCCCTTTAATTCTGTAAAGGAAGAGTAGAATTCAAGATATATGAATTCAAAAGTTAACAGGTAACTCGTTAGAAGATTCATGGAAAATAACCTGTGATGTGATAGACACGACTTGACCCCTGGCTGACCTTTTAAGCAGTTCTCAGATTGATTGATGAATGCAGTCGTGAGAACGGTCTCTTAGCTTGAGGGAATTAGAGTAGTCCAAGAAGCCGTAACTAGCGGACGCCTAAAATTGCTATTTCTCCGGCCGTACGGTAGACCAGGGAAATCGGGTGAATAAAGACGTCAATAATCTAATTAAGTCTTTGTGCCTATTTATAAGAACAGTAGCGTACACGGAGACCAAGATAAATTCATGACAACAGGAAGAAGTTCCATGATAGAAGACCAGAGAATACGATCACATAGGTAAGCATTAGAAAAAGATTAAGGTGTAAATCTTAGCAGTTTCCTGTCTACTCCGACTCTCTCTTTACGCAACTATTTTACCTTTCGTAATAAACAAAAAGAAGAAATGATATTTTTTTCTATAAGTGTAATTGTTTTATCTTCCTTCATCCCCGGTTTACAACATTATTTCTCTTGTAAAAGGCATGACTATCTCTTCTCCCTCCAGCTACGGGTAAATAGTAGGGTAAAGTAGGCTCTTTAACCTAGGCAATTTTGATGAATTGGATGATTGATTCTAATGGTATATCAACCTGTCTTGGGGTATCAAATGTCGAATAATAGGAATAAGAGAAATGCGTTCATTGTACATATATATTTACATTTTTCTAGAAATTGTATCTTAAGTTTTTCTGGGGGGGGTGCCCTGTTATATATTATCATTAATGGTCCAAGAGACCGGCGTTCACTCCCAAGTCGAGTCATACCAAAAACTCAAAAAAAAAAAAAAAAATGGTGCTTGATCGCTCCTTGCTTAAAACTCGGCATTATGATATGGATCAAGGGAAAAGTGGAGTAATCTAGAGAAAGGAGTAACACCCTCTCCAACACCTCGATATTGTTGCAATCGAAAAGGAAACTTTCGGGTCGCCCTCGACTAAGGTCGCCAACTTTACTTTATATATTATGAAGTATATTTAATCTAATACAAATAATTTGCACACATTTGTATTATTTCAAGTATTTCTATCAAATGTTAATAATTATTTGGTTTTAAGTATGTTTTTCTATTTGATAATCGTCATGTGTTAACACACAGTTTAAATAGTTTCAAGTAACTAATAATCCTTTGTAAACAATTAGAGCGTCAAGTAACTATTCTAAATACAAATTATATAGTTTCCATAATTCCTATTTAATGCTGATAATTATATGGTTTCAAGTAATTATTTTATCTAATAACTGTCATTTACTTGCATAGAGTTATATGGTTTTAAGTAACTAATGATAATTACACTTAGTAAGCAATTATAGCTTCTTGTAACTATTCTAAATACAAATAATTTACACTTATATGGTATCAACTATTCCTATCTAATACCAATAATTATATGGTTCGAAGTAATTATTTTTAATTAATAATAATTTTCTTGTATACAGTTATATGGTTTCAAGTGACTAATCATTATAATCCTTAGTAAGCAATTACAACTCTTGCAATTATTCTTAATACAAATAATTTACAGTTATGTCATCATACACTTATTAACTTCTAATATGTTTCTAAATAATTATTCTTATTTAATAATAGTCATTTTCTTGTATACAGTTATATACAAAAAAAAAACTAATGTTCATAATAATTATAATAGTCTTTAGTAAACAATTAGATTCTTGTAACTATTCTAAATACAAATAGGTTTGGTTTGGTTTCATGCCTGGTCAACCATTTTATGTTATATAAAACCAAATCCATTTTTTTTTTTTTTTACATATAAAGAGTTCTTTTTCAAACAATTCGATTTATCATAAAAAAAAAAACAGTTTAGTTCTATTTGTCCCATAAATAGGACCCTATCAGGTGCTGCCTCTCCGGACAAGTGTAGACCAAAGAACCATGGCAATAAAGGGGTACTCCGCATTCCCCAAAACACCAGAATTACTGGAACCTCACAATCAGATTGTTTAGTGTCATATCCCGGACAATCGTTAGTGGAAGGTCTTACCCCTCTGTAGAAATGCAGTCGGTGTATTCTGCAGCCCTAGCCGATTGGACCATTAACACAAATAATTTACAGGGGGTGTCCTCGTGGTGTAATGGTTAACGTGCTGAACTGCGGAATCGTAGTAAGCGAGTTCGTACTCCAGTCGTACTATTACGTTCACTTTCGATTAAATACCCTTGGGAAAGGTATGAACCCCCTTATCCTCCCAGATATGGGTAAAATAGTATAACTACTGTTCTTCTAGGGAATAGCTTTGGCATTAAATAACCTACAAAGGTTGATATACCATTAAACAAAGAAACAGATAATTTATAGATATATGGCATCAAGTATTCCTATTAACTACAAATAATTTGCAATCTTAGTTATGTTAGCCATAAATGAGAACTTAGCAAGTTCTTCCTCTCGGATTAATGGCAATGAAGGTGTAATCCATGGATTACTGATCTCGAAAACTGTAGCCTCACTATCTGATACTCTTTAGTGTTGTACTCAGGACAACCCTTTTTAGGGGGGGGTCTTAGCCGTCAGAAGGTTTTTCCTTGTTATGTCTATAGGTCCGGAACTAAGAAAACTTGGAAATCAAAACCAGTCATCATGGGGTTAACAACTCCACTCTTAAATAACCGTAGCACCATTTCAAATGTGGCATGACAATGACCAAACGCTCCTCAAGCGGGTGGAATATTTCTTAGGAGACCAAAATGAACACAGAATGTTCTTTAACCATTACAAAACGAAATTGAAAACATGAATATCAATTAGACTCAACTCATGAAAGGAGTAGTTCCAATGGTGTTGTGGTTAACGCGCTGGACTATGATATCGTAGTAAACGAGTTCGAACTAAAGTCACGTTATTACTTTCACTTGAGGAAAAATACCATTTGGAAAAGTATGGAGGCCCATGTAGCCACAATTATGGATCAGTAGTACATGTGCTGCTGTTCTACACTAGCTTTGGCTTTAATTAACCCACGAAGGTTGATGTACCATTAAAGGAAAAAATTCAGTCCAAAGATTTTTCTGTGTGGATGACTATCTTTAGTTATGTCATAACAGTACAGGAGTATTGAGTCGTAATTTACTTAGCTTTTTACTTAGATGTGGCATAAGACCCTATGAATGAGCACCCAACACGGCCAACTAGTAAATACGGCCCCGTATGTTACATTAACAGGCTGATGTAATGTAAACAAACAAAAAATTTTTTTGCTTATTTACAATCTTTTATTATAACATATCTGAAGAAAAAGTTTTTAAAAAAAGCCAGCTTGTGTCTATAAACAAAAACAGGGCGTATAGGCGACTGAAAATCATAAAAGCAAGTTAACTCTCGCTGTTTACTGATTCGTGGATTAGTAAAAGACAAAGTGTAAATACCCATTTTAATGTTGAAAGGAATTAGAATAACGTTGGATAAGTTCTACCAACACGATTAGATTATTTTCTCTGTTCAATTTTTGAAGTTAATTCTCTTTTTAGGTTAATTTCATATTCAGCAATGAATGTTTTTTTATAAGGTGGTTGGTATGAGGGTTATAGTGTACGCCAATGGGCTGGGAGACCTGGGTTCAATACCAGGTCGAATCATACTAAAGACTCAAAAAATTGTACTTGATACCTCCTTGCTTAACACTCAGCATTATAAGGTACGTATCAAGGGTAAAGGGGAACAATCCAGGGAATGGAGTAGCACCTTCCCTACACCTTGGGGTATCAGCTATTGAAAAAGGAACCTTTGGGTCACCCTCGACTATGGTCGCCAACAACTACATTTCTAAGAAAAAAATCAAGCGGGCCAGATGCAGCACGATTTGGCCTGAATGGAAAAGGGAGAAGGAATCGCAGACAGTGCTGCACCAAAAAGCTACTTCCTCCTTTTTGTCAAGAACTACTATTTGACCCTCATTACTAATTCAGGGACAAAACTGTAAAGGCATGAAAAACTTAAGCTAACAGATGGGTTTTATCTCTTGCTTCCTGAATGGAGCTTCCCAAGAAATAAAGTAAAATTAAACGGAAGTCGACTACTGAAAATCTACCAAGTTAAACAAAAGAAAGAAAATTCAACCGAGAATTCTGCGGAAAAAAAAAAACTTTAAAGAAGATCGCAAATAAATGAAATCTGAAACATTACAACAAAACAAAAAATACTCAAATTCAAAGAATTCTGAAACATTTCGACAAATAAAAAAAAATCAAAGAAATATACTCGAATTCAAAAAAATTTGTTTCCTGGAGACTGTCTTAGATAGATTCCTGCAAATTGTACTAAACATTTGCAACACTTTATCTTTGCTATCCCTTTCTTTCTCGTTTCTTTTGTATCAAAATTCCCCTTTAAAAACTCTATTGTCAGTGTTATATTTTTGAATCAGTATCCAAACTAGAAAGTTGTGGAACTTACTGTTTAAACTTACTGTTTGAAATTACCGTTTAATGGCACACTAAAGACCCCGAAAAACATTACCCAGTTAAAAATTAAACTTGGCTTTAATGTCACTCACTTCAACAAATTTTATTCCCTCCAAATTCCTTTATATTGAAATACTATCTCTAAAAATGTTTTTTTTTTTTTTTTTGCTTAGATCGGCCTGTTAGAAATCAGCCTGTTAATGTAACATCCAGAGTCATATTTACTAGTTGGCCGTGCATCCAATGAGACTCGAAATTACTTGTGTAGGTTTGTTAGTCTAGCTTACTAACCATTACTCCACCTGGGGTGCCCTCACACGAGTTGTAATTCATTAAACTTTTTGTTTAGATGTGGCATAAGGCCATATGAATGGGGCACCCAATGAGACTCGAACTCACTCGTGTAGGTTTGTTAAACTAGCTAGCTAACAATTAAACCACCTTAGGTGCCAAATATAGTAATTTACTCAGCTTTTTGTTTAGATGTAGCACAAGGCCGTATGAATGGGGCACCCAATGAGACTAGATATTACGTGTGTTAAAATAAAGTGTTAGTAATAATAATAATAATGATAGAGAATGAGACACGTAATCCCTAGAGAATGAGACGCATAAAATTCTGTATAATTACAATTAGAAGTACAAACGGATCACCGAATTCCGGAGAGACGACCAGACTTAATGACAATTAACAACAAAAAAGAGTATATATATATATATATATATATATATATATATATATATATATATATATATATATATATAGAGAGAGAGAGAGAAATTGACTACAAGGTAATCCAATACTTCTTTGCTCAGCCGGCTGGGGCTGTAGAATACACCGACTGCTTCTCAGCAGAGAGGTAAGACCCCACCAACGAGTGTCTGGATATGACACTAAACAATCTGATGGTGAGGTTCCAGTAATGCTGGAGCTTTAGGGAATGCAGAATACCCCTTTATAGCCATTGCTCCCAGGTCCACTCTGGCCCGGCGTGGTAGCACCTGATTGGGCCCTATCTATGGGTTAAATAGAACTGCATATCTATGCTAAACTGAAACCATACTTACATTTAAAATGCGTGCTTATGCTAATCTAGATTATTTGAAATAGAACTGTTTTTTGACATTGAAACTCTATTTACACTAAACTGAATTATTTAACATAGAACTGTTTTGACATCTAACTGTGTGTAAACAAAATTTGTACTTATACTAAACTGAAATAGCTGAATTAGAGTTGCTTGACAAAACTGAATTGCTTGAAACAGAAAATTTTTTCACAATTAAACTATGTACTCATGGTAAACTGAATGGTTTGAAATAGAACTGATTATTTACATAAAAATGAATTTGGCGTTAAATAACCTACAAAGGTTGATATGCCATAAAACCCAACCAACCAATACCTCAATCCAGATCACATAATATAATTTTAGATACAAAGGCTGACTGACTGATTAAACGGCCAACTCTCTCCCGATATATATTTTTCCCTTTGTTTTTGTATTTTTAAACATCCATCGTTGATTTAACATCACTGATATCATCCCACCCAGTCCTAATGATGGTTCATGAGAACCAAAACGCTATAATGTTGACTTTGTTTCTCAATAAATCTCTTTCAGCTTGTATTATCTTCTTATCAATTTTTTCTCTTTATTGTCGGCTTTTACTCCATTGTTTACTTCCACATTCACAAAAACACGCACACTCATATAGATAGATAGATAGAGAGACAGAGATATAATTTGCCGTATATTAGATATTCCGTCCCAGCAGACTATATACTGAAAATGAAAGAAATTGAAATACAGAGATAAGTACTTAGACGTTGCTAGAGCACTTAGAAAGCTCTGAGAGTAACGGTGATATCAATTATAATTGGCACACTTGGAACGATTCCCAGGGACTAGGAGAGTTAGAAATCGGAGGACAAATCGAAACCATACAAATTACATTTTTAAAATCAGCTGGAATACTGAGAAGAGTCCGGTGAGACTTGCTATCCCTCAGACTCCTGTGAAAGTTTACCAGCTAATGCTAGTATGAAAATCTCCCGTTGGGTATTATTATTATTATTATTATTATTATAATAACAACAACAACTACTACTACTATTGAAATAGTACTAATAACTGCTCATCTCCCAAAGGGAATACAATCAACGTGATTGAAAATTGAATGAACCATTAATCACATAATAATCGAATGCAGCAAATTAGCACAGAAGGAGTATAAGACTAGACACGATTGGGTGGGCAAGGTGATACACTGGGAGATGTGCAAGAAATTTTAATTTGACCATACGAACAAATGGTAAATGCACAACCCAGCATCTGTCCTACAATGGGTCTTTGACATACAAACGGATCACCTAATCTGGGCCAGACGACCAGATCTTATAATAATCAACAAAAAAGAGACAATTTACAAAATTGTAGACTTCACTGTCCTGGATGACCACAGAATAAAACTGAAGAAAAGTGAAAAGAAGGATAAGTACCTCAAACTTGCTCGGGTATTAAAAAAACTGTGGAACACGAAAGTGACAATTATACCAAATGTGATTAGTGCTCCTGGTACATTCACCAAAGGATTAACAAAGGGACCGGAGAAGTTGGAAATAAGAGGACGAGTGGAGACCATCCAAACTACCGCATTGCTGAGATCGGCCAGAATACTGAAAAGAGTCCTGGAGACTTGCTGTCTCTTAAACTCCAGTGAAAGACCATCCGCTAACGCTGATGTGAAAAACCCTCAAGGAGTAATAATAATAATGATTCGTCATCCAATAGATTTTGCCGTTCAAGTAGACCACAAATTGGAAATTTACTAAGCTTCTTGCTTAGATGTAGCACAAGGCCATATGAAAGGGGCACCCAATGAGACTCGAACTCACTCGTATAGGTTTGCTAGTCGAGCTTGCTAACCATTACACCACCAGAGGCGCACTTCAAGTAGACCACAAGACCAAGAAATTGTGGAATATGAAAGAGAAAGAGTTACCAGTTGTAGTTAGCTTGTGAAAAAAACAAAGAATCAGAGGAATCCTGACCACAGCAGTGTTTAAATGAGTCAGGATAGTCCTGAACACCTGTGGAGTCTTGGTATCACTCATACTTCAGCGAAAGTGTAACATTACGGACGGTCGCTGTCGTCAATCAGTGAAGGTGTTACGAGACTAGCGCGTGCGGGCAGAATGACCTGCAAAGTTAGACGTGATTTTAAAATATTCACAGATGAATTATCACGTGTTTCACGACAGTTTCACTGGTGACATCGAACATTCGGGGATCTTCTATTTGTTCCCCAAAATCTCTATATAAGAAAACAAGTCAGGAGATTTTGGAGAGTTGAGGTCAGCTTTCAAAACAGGCGCGTCAAAAGGTTCCGAGGCCCCGACCCGTGCTACCCAGTCTGCTACGGCCTATCTGTCAGGCGTGTGTCAACAACCAGCTCTTACACCGCCGTCACCACCAAGAGGAAGGGAGAAGAAGAACGTAACTAAAATGAACTTTTCCAGTTGCAACGATCATAGCCCTAAGTGAATAATAAACGACTGTTATATTTTCTTCTCTTACCTTCGAGTTTGAGTATTTCTTTTTCTGAGGACTTCTTTCTTTACAACACAACTGTTACATTGAGAATTATTATTATTACTTAGAATATTTGGACTATTGACCTCATCTTTATTGTTATAATCACAACGTTTCGGCCGATATATCCTTCGTTGGTACTATGTTACAAAAGAACACCAATGAATAACTCCCAAGAAGTAGGATAATTAAGAAACAACTACAGAAAAAAATTGTTTTCGATGGGGAAAAAATTTGTTTTAAAGAATGGAAATTACATTGTAAACTCAAACAAGTTTTTTTTTCCTGTGTGAAATATGAGTCAATTTATTACAAAATTCATTTCACACATACACACACACACACACACACACACACACACACAGACACGCAAAAACCCTCACACACACATATATATATATAACATAATTATCATGGAAATCAGACATGACCGATAAAATGAAACGCAGTTTCTTCCAGGCAGCGGTCGTGTCGATACTGCTATATGGATGCACTACTTGGACGCTAACTAAACGACTGGAGAAGAAGCTAGACGGCAATTACACAAGAATGTTGCGAGCAATATTGAACAAGTCCTGGCGGCAACACCCGACAAGGCACCAACTATACGGCCACCTGCCTCCCATCACGAAAACTATCCAAGCTAGACGAACCAGACATGCAGGACACTTCTGTAGAAGCAGGGACGAGCTCATAAGTGATGTACTCCTATGGACCCCCGCATATGGCCAAGCAAAAGCAGGACGACCAGCTAAAACAAACATACAGCAGCTATATGAGGATACGGGATGTAGCCCTAAAGACCTGCCAGAGGCGATGAATGATGATGAGAGAAGTTGCGAGAGAGGGTCAGGGATATCCGTGCTAGCGGCACGACATGATGATGATGAGGAGGAGGAGGAGGAGGATATATATAACATAATTATCATCAAAGTGTAACGCTGACAGCAGACATTATATGAAATAAATTCTTAAAAACAATTGTATATCAAAAAGGTTAGCAACGTAAGTTTCATCTGATCATTGTATCTGAGTTGATACGTTAAACTCTTCATTTTTTCTGACGCTCAATCTTATTTTTATGAACTCAGGTACAGGATATCTAAAGGTTCAAAGGGTTAAAGAGATAAAATGATATTAATGATCAACCAATGACTTACCTGATCTGATTTTGTGATCAGAAACCTCCATAAAAGAATCCGTGTTGATGTTGTCCAGCAAAGGTGGCAAAGCAGCAGCTACGGCTTCAGATGACATTTGTACATGAGGTGGACAAGAACTAGACATTAAAGAGTTACGCCCTCCACAACAACTACTACTACCACTACTACTACTACTACTACTACTACCACCATTGTTATTCTTCGACCCATCCTTGGCTAGTTGGTTGATGGGTTGGGTTTTATGGCGTATCAACCTTCGTACGACATTTAACGCCAAATCCATTTTTAAGTAAATAATCTGTTCTATTTCAAACAATTGATTTTAGCATGAGTACACTGTTTAATTGTGAAAAACATTTCTATTTCAAGCTGTTCAATTTATTCAAGCAGTTCTACTTCAATCAATTCCGTTTAATATAAGTACAGGGTTTGTTTACACACAGTTAAATGTCAAAACAGTTCTATATAAATATAACCATTCAGTTGAGTGTAAGTACAGTTTCAATGTCAAAAAGCAGTTCAATTTCAAACAATTCAGTTTAGCATTAGGACGCAGTTTAAATGTAAGAACAGTTTAATTGTCAAAAAGTATTTCTATTTCAAGCTATTCAATTTAGTCAAGCAGTTCTAATTCTGCTAATTCAGTTTAGTATAAGTACAGATTTTGCTTGCACACAGTTAGATGTCAAAACAGTTCTATATTAAACAAATCGGTTTAGTGTAAGTAGGTTTCAATGTCAAAAACAGTTCTATTTCAAATAATTCAGTTTAGAATAAGCACGCAGTTTAATATCAAATACAATGATTAGTGTTTGATATGATCACTTAAGACTATTTAAATGTGCATAAGCAGTTGAGTTCTAAGAAGTCGCTTAAAGATAAAGTTACCTATCAAACTATTCGCTAAGAAATCATGTATATAATCAAAACATAAATAACCCACAAGGATTAAAATTCCATTAAATACCAACCAACTATTTTGGTTTGGTTTAATTTCTTTGTTTAATGGCATATTAACGTCTGGGGTTTATTTAATGCTAAAGACATCCTTGTCGAAAAATAGCAGTGATACTATTTAACCCATTGCTGGGGAAGAAGAAGGTTTAAAACTTTCACAAAGTTCAATAAGAGATCAGACCAGTGCTTAAACTAATACGGAACGTGGACTTCCCTCCATAGGCAGTCAAGAAATAACACATACTACCCAGGAGCAAAAGCCGTCTTAAAAAGCGTTATCCAGGACAAAAAAGCAATTTTTTACAAAAATAACTGCCCTTTTCTTTAATTTTACAATCTACGCAATTAAGAAATAATACATTCTATCCAAGAACAAAATTTGTCTTCCAGAACATTATTAATCGCACGAAAGAAAAGTTTAAACAAAATAATGGTAATTTTTTTTATTCTTTTGTTTTTAATTTATTTTTATTTCCTCCACTTATTTCTTATTTCTTTGTTATAAAAATAAAGAAGAAAATACGAAATAACTGGAGGAAATTATGTCTTTGAGATAATGGTACACGGGTTCATTTTTTCCTTGAATTATTAGAATAATGAACGCTTTTAAAATTTCTTTGAAAATATTCCAAATACCCCGATAAAATCTGAGAATTAATTTTTATTTATTGCGGACTTTTTTGTCCTCGTCTTGGTAGGGTTTTTTTTTTGTGTGTGTGTGTGTTGTTTCTTCTTTCACTACGTTTCGGCCAAAGTTCACCTCTGGCCTTCTTCAGGTGATTTTACCGCGACCTTGGGCACGGATAGAGGCGTTGAGTCTCTACAGTTCCAGGTGAGCATTGTCAGAAGATAGCGGTTTCAAATCCTACCCAAGCCGGCCAGAGGTTTACTTGGTCAAAAAACGTGGTGCGATAGACAACAACTATGGAAGGCAGTAATTACTGGGAATACGGTTACAAGATTCATTATTCCTATCCGAGGTCGCGGTAAAATCACCTGAAGAAGGCCAGAGGTGAAATTTAGCCGAAACGTTGTGAAAGAAGAAAAAACACAAAAAAATAAACTACCAAGATGAGGACAAAAAGTCCGCAATAAATAAAAATTAATTCTCAGATTAAGAAGCCTCATCTCAAAAATGATTCCAATTAAAGACAATTTCCCCGATAAAAGTAAGTGATAAAATTCCTCCCTTAAAATGCTAGAAAACGAGGCTTTTTTAATTGTAGAATTTATAATTTGAACGAAGACATGTGCGTTCCTAAGTAATAAAGTAATGATGTCTAGACTGCTGCAAAGAAATTCGAAAATTTATTTCTGTTTTGGAAAATACAGCTTCACTCTCGATACTCTTTGAACGCACCCTAAATGTTTTAGTAGAAATCTTCGAGGCGGTTCCAAGAGCTCTTCTAAAGCTTGTCTCACCTGTTTCTGTATTTATGAACAATATCGCATGTCTTTGAAAAACTCTTCGAGAATATTCATCCTATTTGAATGGTAAAATATTTTAGTTCTTCACTGAATTATAAGAAATATCGCTTGAGACATTGGCCCAGCGGTTAGAGTGTTCGCCAATGGCCCGGGAGACCTGGGTTCAATCCCAGGTCGAGTCATACCAAAAGACTTTAAAAATGGTACTTGATACCACCTTGCTTAACACTCAGCATTATAAGGTACGGTTCAAGGGTAAAGTGGAGCAATCCTGGGAATGGAGTAGCGCCCTCCCCTACACCTTGGTGTAGTAGCTATCGAAAAGGGAGCCTTCGGGTCACCCTCGACTATGGTCGCTAACTTTACTTTTTTATCATTGAAAAACTCTTCGAGAACATTCCATATGCTTGAACGGAGGAATATCCCAGTTCTTCCCCGATTTATAAAAAATATCGAATGTTTTTTATCATTCAAGGTTTTTGGACTATTGTCTCCATCTTTATAGTTATATTCTCAACGTTTCGGGCGATATATCCTCCAGCCTTCTTCAGGTTTTTCTTGTCAAACTCGGGAGCCTACACGGAACTTCGAACAACGTACAATCTGTAAAAATCATCAAGTTTCGTCTCAGAAATTCATGTTATGCAATTAAGTAATGATTTTTTTTATATTAATCATTTTTCGTTAATTATATTTTATCCTTCAGTTTGGTTGGGCTTTGAACTATTCGGGTTAACAGTTAAGGTGCATAGTCATTGAGTACAGTTTTATACTCGTGTACAAAGGATATAACAATCACCATTGTCATTATAAACCCGTGACAGGAAATGAGGCTGGAGTGTGGATGACGTCATGCCCGGAAAAGATGGGCTGAGAATTTGAAGATTTCGAAAAAGAGTCAGTTAAGAGTTGAGATTGGACCATGGAGACAGAGAGTTGCATATCTGCTAGTGGGGCATGAAGTTAGATTTGGGCCGATGAAGATGTAGTTGGGTTTTTCGGATCTCTACTAACTGAGATCTTAAACATCACAAGATGCGCCACGCGTTGGGGACGTTTAGTATAGTAAGAATTGTGTCCCTCTCCTCGTCTCGAAGAATCGAAGCCAGTATTTGTACTGTTGTGACTGATATTATTCTGACTATACAACATTCAAATGATTAATATCCAGAGTAAAAATCATCAAGCTTCGTCTCAGAAATTCAGGCAATTAATATCCAGAACAAAAATTATCACGCTTTGTCTCAGAAATTCAGACAATATCCAGAATAAAAATCATCAAGCTTCGTCTCAGACAGTCAGACAATTAATATCCAGAATAAAAATCATCACGCTTTGTCTCAGAAATTCAGACAATTAATATCCAGAATAAAAATCATTACGCTTTGTCTCAGAAATTCAGACAATTTATATCCAGAATAAAAATCATCACGCTTTGTCTCAGAAATTCAGACAATATCCAGAATAAAAATCATCAAGCTTCGTCTCAGACAGTCAGACAATTAATATCCAGAATAAAAATTATCACGCTTTGTCTCAGAAATTCAGACAATATCCGGAATGAAAATTATCAAGCTTCGTCTCAGACATTCAGACAACTAATACCCAGAATAAAAATCATCACGCTTCGTCTCAGAAATTCAGACAATTAATATCCACAATAAAAATCATCAAGCTTCGTCTCAAAAACTCAGACAATATCGAACGTCTTTGAAAAATCCTTCGAGAATGTTGCAATCACTTCAACATTTTTGGTCAATGTGTGGTCTTCCAGAAAATTTTATCGAGTTTATTTCGTTCAGACACTTTTAGCAATAACTGTATAAGCAGGATTTCTATTTTTAAAAAAAGACATTTCAATATAAATCCCAATTCCTCAAATGTGTGACACCATCTAAAGCGGTAGATTATATACAAACCTTAGCATAAACACACATCACACTCAATCGGCTAATCTAAAATATTGCAACGTCAAGATTTCCACTGTTAGCAATTATCGTCAGATATTTAAGATTCAAATTTTGAATTCCGAGTTTTTTTGGGTTTTTTTTGTTTTTTGTTTTTTTCATTTTTAGATGCAGAATCAGTTCTTCCAGTTTGTTGGTTGAAGTGTCAGGAAGGAATAACAACAAATACACCATCGTAGTGTATGAAAACTTACAATCACATAATCATTATCATCGAGTTGCACTGGCAGACTGGGTTTCTTTGACTCTCTCTCTCTCTCTCTCTCCATCCGTCCCTATTGTCCATCGTCCCAGACAGGTCTTCCGCACAGAGCTCTTCTGGCTGGTCGACCAACATATGCTCGTTCATGTGTAGGAGTCCACAGAAGAACGTCACTTATGAGTTCATCCTTGTTTCTCCAGCAGTGTCCCGAAAATCTTGTTCGTCTTAGTTGGATGGTTTTTGAGATGGGAGGTAAGTGGCCATACAGCTGTTGTTTTGTGGGGTATTGCTTCCTGTCGTTGTTTAAAATAGCCTGTAGAATTCTCTCATCTATTTTTTCTCTATGCATTTAATCAGTGTCTATGTGGTGCATCCATACAGTAATATTAATACAGACACACGTTTTATTCTATCCGATAGATCAGACTTCCATACTATCGATAACCAATCGATAGCAGTCCAAGATGAGATACTGCTACCGAGGTACGTGAACTTCTCTAATAATTTCAGAGGCCCGCTACTTGAATTGGTTAGTTGGGTTTTATGGCATATCAATCTTGGTAGGTTATTTAACGCCAAATCCTGTTTATGTGTATATTAAGTATATATGATTTGTAAGCAAGTATAGTTAAATGGTCTCACAGTTCTATTTCTAACAATTCACTTTAATGAAAGTCATTTGTTTGCACTCACTTTAGATATTAGAGAGTTTTATTTCAGCCGTAGATAGGACCCAATAAATAACTATCACTCTGGACCTGCGTAGACCTGGGAGTAATGGCAATGATGGGGGCTCTACATTTCTCAAATCTCCAAGGCTAGAGCCTCACCATCAGACTTTTGAGTATCCTGGATATTACACTAAATACACGAAATTAGAATATATTTTCAACCAAATTAATAAAATTGGAAGCTTAATTGAAGATAGATAATCATGATTAGTTTATCAGACAGCAAATAAACTGGGCGGAAGGATAAGCACCTCAAAAGGAAAACTAAAATCTGCCGGCCAAGAAGAAAATGATCAGAAGTGAAAAGACCACTATAAGAATCTGCTCGGAAACATTCATGAAATCACTGATAAACCTATCCAAAATTTATTAATGGCGAGCAAGACATCAAACTTGGACAGTTTACGGAGAATGAACTAGACACAGAAATGAAAAAAAATAAAAATAAAAGCAGAAAACGTACCAGCCTCGACAAAATACCCGCTGAAGTTTGGAAGTCAAAAAATAATTGATGACATACTTTGATTATGCAACAAAACAAAATAGAGAAATGGATAAAATGCTACATCCTCCCTTTTCCCACGAAAGGCGACCTCGAAATCAGTTAGAATTACAAAGATATAACAATCATTGCAATGTTATAACTGTAAAGATTTATAATGATACATTTCTATTTTCAACTTAGGCGACTGCAGCTGCCCCACCCTAGACGTGAGCAACCTCTATATCTAGCTTGGAGACAACATACAACTAAAATAATCAACCCGAGTCCCTAATTATATGACAATGCAGGACACTGCTGGAAAAGTAAGGACAAACTAAGAAACTTTCTAATTTGAACCCCGACATTCAGATGGTAGTGATGGCTAATCAGCAAGAACTTATTAACATCAACACTGTTCGGACACAGGATACAGCCTAGAGGACCAGTCCTGAGCGATGGGTGATAGGGATGGATGGCAAGAGAGTGACAGAGATAGAGATAGACAGAGGGAGAGAGAGAGAGAGTAATCGAACGCAGAGCTTTTAGCGTGACATGTCAGTGACGTTTACTGTTCTTTTACAAGGAAGGATTTGGCATTAAATAACCCACAAAGGTTGATATGTCCCTAAACAAAGAAAGCAAACAGAAATATTTCATTTGAATTAAAAAAAACGTTTGATTTAAATTTCAACTCTTTTTAATTTGAAGCTCAAGGCATTTAAATTGAAGTTTGACTTGAGATTAAAGTTTAACTTAAGTTGCGTGTTTGTTTTTGCTTATTATTTTACGGCATATCAACCTCCTCGGTTGTTTAATGCCGAATTAAGTTTTTAAAAAAGGAAGGAAGTGGAAAGTCATTATGTTGGAATTTATTACTTAGGAAACTGCAGAAAGTGTCTGGTTTCATTGAAAGTTTATTTGTAGAGAATTGTCCTGTTGTTATATACTTTCGGAATCATCTTTTTATATAAATCATTTTTCGTTAATTATATTTTATCATTCAGTATGGTTGGGCTTTGAACTATTCAGCTCTTAGTTCAGGTGCACAGACATTGGGTACAGTTTACGCTCGCGCGCAGAGGACATGACAATCACAATTGTCATAATAAACACCAGATAGGAAATGATACTGGAGTGTGAATGACGTCATGCCCGGAAGCGATGGGCTGAGAATTTGAGTATTTTGAAAAAGACGTCAGTTGGGTCTTGGCTGTGGGCCAGTTGAGTTGGTAGTTTACTGGAGACCAGTCCAGTTGTTGTTGAATGGGGACCGGTCGAGTTGGTAGTCGACTTGGGCCATGTAGACGGACAGTAGAAGTTGAGTTCCGACCATGGTGTTGAGAAGTTTGGGTTTCGACCGTTAAGGCATACGGTTGAGTTTTTCGGGTCCCGACCGCCGAAGATGAAAGGAGATCCGAAGCTCCACGAGATGTGCCGAGCGTTTAAGTTTTGTAAGCATGGTATGATACGAATTACTTTTAAGAATTGTATCTCTCTCTCCTCGTGTCGAAGAACCAAAATCAGAAGTCAAGAAGTTAATAAACGTTCGTACCTGAACAACAGTAGGTTCGCCAGTTAATGTGTTGTGTATTTCCCTGTATTTGAATTTGTACATGTGCCGTTGGATTGAGATATTATTGTGATTATGAGATGATTATTGCTATGGTTGTGAGTATACAACACTGTAGTAAAAAAATTTTGCATGTTGGTCAGCTTGTAGAAAGAATCAGATCTTGTTGAAGAATTTCTGGTAGAGAAACGCTTTCTTGGAGACATTTGGTCTAGTTGGAAATTCACCACTTTAAGGAATAACTTAAATTGCAGTTTAACTTTAAAATTGAAATAAAGAAAGTAGTTTTTTGTTTTTGATTTTTTTTTTTTGTTGTTATTTTTAGCACAGCAAGAACATCTGTCTTATCTCTCTTATTGCCATCATTACTGCTGCTGCTGCAGCTGCAGCTGCTGCAGATACTGATGACACTGCTGCTGGTGCTGTAATATCATGTTTTATATATCCTTCACCTTTTTCAAGTTTCTCTTTGCACGAAAAAGATTAATACAAATATTATCACCGTCGCCTTTTTAATAGCATCACATCAAGCGGATAACACCAAGTCAACTTGTAAGGTGTCGCCGTGTGAAGCTTCGACAAAAAGACGGATAACCAGCGGGGAGATCGCTGGGTTTGATAACCCACGGGATTGAAAGTTTGGGACGGTGTGGGTCGGATTTTTATTTTTGTTCTTTTTTCTTTTTTTTTTCTTTCTTTTTTTTTTTTTTTTTTGTAGCACAGGGCGCCACGTGCACTGGAAAATAATACTCTAATTATAGAAACCATGCTGCTGCATATTAGTATAATCAAATGCAGACCTTAACAGGCGTAACAGGTTCGATCTTCTACGTCACTCTGAGCTAATCTGTCGACATCAATTCAAGCTGGCTAATAGCAATGTTGGCTATATCGATATCTAGCCACACACATACGCACTCATAGATAGATAGATAGATAATGAACAGGCTAAAATATCTACATACCTACCAGCCAAGTGAGATAGATAGAGAGATAGATAATTACTGACTAAAATATTTACATACCTACCCAACGCCCATAAATATGTACATTCCTAATAAGTTTTTACAAAAGAGTGTTTTTTTTTTGTTTTGGGGGGTTTAGTCTTGTTGGTTTTATGACACATCAAATATTGCGGGTTATTTAATGTCACATCTTTTTTTATAGATATATATTAAATATATATATGATTTGTGGACACATTTTGTTTATAACATTCTTAAACGAGCCTGATTTCTTTTTTCACACTCTTAAATGGTTTCAAGGTTTGGTTTGGTTTCTTTGTTTAACGGCATATCAACCTTTGTAGGTTATTTAATGCCAAAGCCAAAGAACAGTAGTTGTACTATTTAACCCATAGCTGGGAGGATAAGGGAAATCATACTTTTCCCAACGGTATTTACCAGAAAGTGAACGTAATAGCGCAACTGGAATACGAACTCGTTTACTACGATTCCGTAGTCCATCACTTTAACCTTTACACCATGGGGACACCCCCTAAATGGTTTCAAGTATTTCTATAAAACAGGCACATATTAACAACAGTCATTTGTTTTCACATATTGTTCGTTCTATTTGACCCATTGATAGAACACTATCAGGTGCTACAACTTCGGGTGAGAGTGGACCGTGGAGCAATGGCAATGAAGGGGGACTCCTCATTCCCTAAATCTCCAAGATTGGAGAGACACCATCAGCTGGTTTAGTGTCATATCCGGGACACTGTTTTTTTTGGGGGGATGGGGTGCTTAACTCCTCTCCAGAAATGCAGTCGGTATATTCAACTACACCCGTCGATTGGGCTGTTTTGTTCTTTTTTTTTTTCAAATTTTGTTCTTTACCGTATTTTTATTTTTTTCATTTTCCCCATTGTTTGTCGTCTTGATGATACTGAACTCATTCGTTTTGCTCGAACAATTATTGGAATGACTTCTTACTTCGACAGTATACCTATTTTTCAATTCTACTTGGTTGGATTATCACCGTTTTTCTTCTTTTTGGTTAAGGTGATTTTAAAAGTCACCAGTCAAGGATACATTCCACGTTAATGCATACCTACATATACATATCTACATATACATATATATATATATATATATATATATATACGCTTCCCACCCCAGAGATTGAGCACGCTGGTGAAGAAATTAACGGTCGCCACTCGCGTAATGCAAAGCTCTTCGTATGAATTGGGCACTATGGGTCCGCTAAGGCAATATGTAAACAAACAAAAGCTACAACATAATGCATTATAATTCTCCAGTTTACGTATGTCGTATGGTGGCTGAGAGCTAAGATACTAATACTAACGTAAAGTTGGACAGGTTTCGATCTCGTCTACAAGTGTTCTACGTGTCTAGCTATACTGAAGAATTGTGATACAAAAAAAACTATCTGTGGATGACAATATATATATATATATATATGTGTGTGTGTGTGTGTGTGCGTGTTTAGGCAGCATTTCTTCGTTAATGCAAATTTCTTTAAACATAATTGACATTTTATGTCTACATATTTTTTTCTGGATCCGTTCGAATTCCCGTATTACTTTTATCGTATTCGGTTGGAATTGATTTATGTATTGTCCATAGTTGTATGTATCCCTAGTACTTTCTACCCGACTTTGGGCCATCATCAGGGGAGGATCAATTACAAAAGTGATGTAACGTTTTTTTAGCATTTATCTACTGTGTAAGGGTGTCTCTGCCGTTGAAGATTATGGCGTTTGCTTTTAAATGGAATTCTATAATTAGTGTCAGTAGCTAAAGATATTTAAGTACATTAGCACTGACTTGAAAAATAATTCTATTAAGTGCTGATTGCATGTTTCTAATATGTAGTGCTTCGAGAATCTGAAGTTTTTGTTAATTATTTTGATGTTCTAATATTGTTGTGTTGTCGTTGAGAATTTTCCGTAATTGTGTTGTTGGGCATGAATATTTTTCAAATGCTGTGCTATTGAACATTTAAAAAACATTCATGCCCAACAACACAATTACGGAAAAAGCTCACTCAATCGCCCACTCAATCCTTGGAATGGCATGTTTGATCGTCATCAAGCAGAAATAACTGTCATGCAGTTCACAGGTCACTCTCTTCCGGTGCATCAGTCTATGAGTGTACCATGGGATTTTTTTTTACCTTGTTCCATTTCATCAGCCAAATCCCGCCTACGCGATTTCTTTCAATTACTGGCCATTGGGATGTGTCACTTCCTTCTGGTGCATCACTTTGGAATGGCATATTTGCCCGGGTCGAAGGTCAAAATACAACACTAGGCCATTGTGTGAAGAAGTTTTCTTTATTGTCAAATTCATCATTGAAAGATTTGATGGTGCCAATCCTAAGCGTAAAATTGAACCTACCATTGATAGAAACTCACAATACCTTAACGTTTTTTGGTGCTTGTACAAATAAAAAATGTCCCCCCCCCAAAAAAAAAGAAAAACTTACAAAATTTAAAGTTCATCACAAATCCACTAACTTAAATGACAATCTTGATTTTTACTTCCATCATAACAACAAAATAAAAAGTGGAATAATCAAGTTTTTGCCTTAGAGTTTTTATGATATGCCTGAGAGCTTTTATGATCTGCCTTAGAGCTTTTATGATTTGCCGTAGAACTTTTAGGATTTGCCTTAGAGCCTTTATGATTTGCCTTAGAACTTTTATCATTGCCTTAGAACTTTTATGATTTAGCTTAAAGCTTTTATGATTTGCCCGAGAGCTTTTAGGATTTGCCTTACAACTTTTATGATTTGCCTTAGAACTTTTAAGATTTGCCTTAAAACTTTTATGATTTGCCTTAGAACTTTTAGGATTTACTTAAGAGCTTTTATGATTTGCCTTAAAGCCTTTATGATTTGCCGTAGAACGTTTAGGATTTGCCTTGGAACTTTTATGATTTGCCTAAGAGCTTTTATGATTTGCCCAAGAGCTTTTATGATTTGCCTGAGAACTTTTAGGATTCGCACCTCCGAAATTTTTAAATGATAACTTTGACTTTAGAGAAAAATCCTTCGCACAAGTTTAGTATCCAAAATTTTTATGGTTCGGTTTGGTTCCTTTGATTAATCGTGTATCAAATTTCTTGGGTTATTTAATGCCAAAGCTACACTTCAGTAATAAGTGTAGTACTACAATCTAACCCATAGCTAATGGTTATAAGGGATATATCACGCTCCGGTCACGTCATTACTTGGCTTTTGGACTAATACCCTTGGGAAATATATGAACCCTCTTATCTCACCAGCTTTGGGTTAAACAGTAACGCTACGTGTATTCTACAAGGGCAGCTTTGACATTGAATCCCCCACAAAGGTTGATATGCCATTGAACAAAGAAACCAAACCATACCAAGACCAGAACGGAATATCAATCTGCTTCGGAATATTCGATAGTCTCTTATCAAATACACATACACACACACACACACATACACACATACACATAAATATTCATATATTTTACTTATATATGCCATATATGCTCTCTGATGAAAGCAAAAAGCCAGAAACATACACGTATGTAAGAACAAAAGAAATAAATTCAAGAACTACAAATTTTTTCGTGAACCTACCAATTTAAGAATATTTTTATTCTCTCTTTGGACCTATAACAAATTATAAATATATATATATATATAAAGTTGGCGATTGTAGGCGAGACGACGCAAAGGCTCCCTTTTCAATAACTGGAACATCAAGGTGTAGAGGAAGGGTGCTACTCCTTTCCCTGCATGGCTCAACTTTGCCATTGATTCCTACCTTTGATTGCTGAGTGTTAAGCAAAAAGGTATCAAGTACCATTTTTTACGTTTTTAGTATAACTCGATCAAGCATGGAACCCCGGTTCTCCCGAGCCATTGGTAAACATTCGACCCACAAAGCCAATGGACCCTTAATTTTTCCAACGGCGTTGGCGATAAGAAGTATTGTTAACAGTTGCATCTTTTTCAAGGAAATAAATAAACGATGAGTCCTTTCCTGTCAGAGAACACTTCATTTACAGACCCTAGTGTCCGAATTTTTTTTTTTACCGGAGAGTCAGCGTGTTTATCGTCTATCGACTGTCTTTTCAACTCCGGCTCGTAGTACACCCACCAAATAAGGCCTTGTGCCACACTTGCCCGTTAGGTGGGGCGCGCAACAAATACCATAATGGCAAAACAATGTTTAACCCATTAAAATATCTTCTTGACTAAAATGTGGTTCTCCATACACATCACACGTTCTTAGGTAAATTTCACAGGTTTTGCTCTTCTCGTTCAGCAAAGATTTGATGACAGAGCTCTGTTCAACCCTGGAGAACTGAGTTTGATTTGATGCTTTTTTGAATAGCTTCAAAACAAGTATTTTGCAAAATCAGAATATTATTGGCTATAAACCAATTTCAAATGTATTTCAAAGAATTCTAAATTTTCAAAAAAATTCTGTTATTGATTGAATGATCTTTGTATACATAGAAGTACCCCCAAAGAATTTTTAAATAAAAAAAATTAATTTTCATCAAAACCAATCCGCTTCAGATTTCATTATTTCTAGAGGTAATATTATGCAAACAAAACGGATATAGTAGTGCTTTATTTATGACCAAACAATTCAGCTTTGAAACAACTTTTAAACCAAGACTAAAACTGCATTGGTATATACAATTTATGTATATATATATATATATATATGACTTTACCAATACAAATTAAGTTTAAACGTGTTTTTGACTGCTAAATATTCATAATTTTTATATAAACCTTATATATACGTATATATAAGGTGTGTGCATATTTGTGTGTGTGTGCGTATATATATATATATATATATATATATATAAAGTAAAGTTGGAGACTGTAGTCCACGGAGGCCGTAAGGTTTTCTTTTCATTAATTACAACGCCGAGAAGTAGGGGAGGGCCTTACTCATATATATATATAGGGTGCGAAAGCATCATTTGGAATATTCTAATATAATAATAAACGACTCTGATAAAACTAGATCAATTTTTATTTTAAAAAATGAACAATGATATATGAACATAGACACAAAACAGTAAACTTACTCAATATGGCCACCATTTTTTAAAATTATTGTATCAACGAGGCTTCAAAATGATTTGCATACCTTCAAGTTGAACTCTTCAGACATTTTATTCCATTCCTTCTAAATTCCAGTCTTAAGCGAACCAATACTGTTTTGTTTTCTACCCACCCAATATGGCGTAGTCAAGTGGGTTAAGGTCTGGGCTTAAATCTTGTTTAATAACTGTTCTCACAGTTTTCTTTTGGACTTAAAATTCATTAGCGTGATTTCTTATTGACATTGAGGGGTCCTTCTAAATCGCTGTTGAGAGAGCAGTTAAAAAGCCTTTTTTCAGTTTTTTGTTCAATCTTCTAACTTCCCCTTTTCTTAAAAAGCTCTTTTTCTATAATAAATTTTTTCGTTGCTTTGTATACGGTTGACAAAGAAATTTTGGCTTGGTTTCGGCTTGAAGCAAAATATAGATTCTTTGTCGTTTCTTTTCTTGCTCACTTATATTAGACTGAATTTTAATATATTTTAAAAGTGCTAATCACGAAAATTTAGATTTATCGCGTTTTGTTTTTCAAAAATTGGACAAATCAAATTAAAATAAAGATTTTACATATTATTCCATATTTTGTTTCTTCACCCTGTATATATAAGTTGGCGACCTTAGTCGAGGATGACCTGAAGGCTTCCTTTTCAATAGCTACAACACCGAGTTATAGGGAAGGGCGCTACCCTTTTCCTGGATTGCTCCACTTTACCCTTGATCCGTACCTTATAATGCAAGGCAGCATCAAGTACCATTTTTTGAGTCTTTGGTATGACTCAACCTGGGATTGAACCCCGGTATCTCGGACCATTGGCGAACACTCTATTCATTTGTCCAATGGCCCATTTATATATATATATATATATATATATATGTGTGTGTGTGTGTGTGTGTGTGTGTATGTGATAATATATATTCATATGTGAAAGAGAGAGAGAGGGAGAGTGTGTGTGTGTGTATATATGTATGTGTGCGTGTGTGTGTGAGTTTAAATAATATGTGTGTGTACAGTTTAACTCAAAATTCTTCGTGACATTGGATATCTGAATAACTTTTAGACTGACGTGAGTCAAAAGTTTTGCAATAGTTTGGTACGAGCCAGTTTGCGGGGCGTATATCTCGTGAGTGAAGCAGTTCAAGCCTAGTTAACAACCCAATAATGTTCGTGGTATCATGGTATTTGGTACGCTGACACGCTGTGCATAGTTTCACCACATGTGTGATTTGAAAACCGCACACATAAACGTGCAACGTTTTCTAATTCGGGATCTTATGCTTTATGAGTTTGAACTGGGCCATAACGCAGCCGAATCAAGAAAATATTTGCTGTGCAAAACGCAAAGGTGCATATGATAAGTAACCAAGAGGTTCAAGAAATTTCACTTGGGTTGCAAGGACCTCGACAATCAGTCAACGTCAGATAGGCCTAAAGAAATTTGATTCCGAAACCCTGTCGAAAGCCACAAAGTTTGGTAGCTTTGAGAATCTCAGACAAGCTTGGCATCTTCACTGAGTTCGGGTTATTTCATAACCTCGGATCTGCCGAACTGAGCCCCATATTATCAAAATATTGCTAAATCTTTGACTTACCCAAGTACAATTCAAGCGTTCAGTCTGTACCATTCCATTCAGAATAACTTCATTTTTATTAACATATGTATTTAGAAAAACAACTTTTTTCTGATTATATATATATATATATATATATAATGTACTTATAGATTTTTAAAATATATGTTTAAAAACTATTTTAAAAGAATAGCTATTCTTTAAATTACCCAACTGATGGTGGCTTATGAAGGGTCCGAAAGCACACGGGAAAATTTTGGTGAATTTACCTACCATCCCCAACCTAAAATTAAAACTCTTGTTAGAAAGTTAGGGAGGATTCTAATAAAATTATATAGACAACATGTGTCTTTATCATTTAATCAAACCTTTTTAAACAGGGGATTGCCGCAAAATTATATATATATATATATATGAAAGAAAATATGGACTGAAATCAGACAGTATGAAGATAGCAGAAAAAGCATAATCCAAATAGGTGAATATATTATGATGTAAAGTCGACGATAACGTTTCGGTTTCGGTAACCATCATCAGGACTTAGATATCAAAATAGTTCACATAGTGATGGATGTTTGCTGAGATGACAGGAGAAAATGAGAAATATACAACGAAAAGATACATAAACGTGCACATAGCGTTCATAATTCAAAAGTCTTATGACATCGGTATGTGAACTATTTCATATCCAAGTCCTGATGATGGTTACTGAAACCGAAACGTTAACGTCGACTTTACATCATAATATATTCACATATTTTGATTATGCTTTTTCAGCTAACTTCATATATATATATATATATATATATATATATATATATAATTGAAAAACTCATCTCATCATTTGGCTATTATAAATTAATTTCTCAATAAGAGAAAACAAAGTCTTCAGTCTTTGTGTGATGACTATCTGTAGTCATCACACAACTTACTGAGTTGCCAGCAGAAATATATTCATAATAGCCAAATGACTGTTGAGTTTTTTTCAATTTTATGGAAATTTGTTCTGTCAAAAACTTATATATGAATTATCATCCATTGAGCCCTTCAAGAGATTTATAAGAATCCTCTTATATCTTCTCAATTAGAATCATTCCCTACTAATATTCTTTTGGTATTATATATATATATATATATATATATATATATATATATATATAGGTTTGATTAAATAAAATCGATTCTTGTTTTGGATTTTTTTTCAATAATCCCTAAATTTATATATATATATATATATTTGTGTGATGACTATCACACAAATATTTTTTTTCTTTCCTTAATCCCTAAGTTTATATATATATATATATATATATATTTGTTTTTTTTTTGTATATTTGTATATATATATATATATATATATATATTAAATATATATTTTCTCTCTCTCTCTCTCTCTCTCTCTCTCTCTCTCTCTCTCTCTCTCTCTCTGTATATATATATATATATATATTTGTGTGATGACTATCACACAAATATTTTTTTCTTTCAATAATCATTAAGTTTATATATATATATATATATATATATATATATATATTTATTTTATATATATGTATATATATATATATATATTTATTTTATACATATATATTTTCTCTCTCTCTCTCTCTCTCTCTCTGTATATATATATATATATATATATATATATATATATATATATATATTTGTATGATGACTATCACACACATATATTTTTTTTCTTTCAATAATCCCAAAGTTTATATATATGTATGTATATATATATATATAGAGAGAGAGCGATTTTCAGTATCTATCTCAAATTGTTAATATCCTCTAATTATCATCTTAATCATTATATTATTAATCACTCTCTCTCTCTCTCTCTCTCTCTCTCTCTCTCTCTCTCTCTCTCTCTCTCTCTGTATTTGCAAATAATCACTGTTCGATAGGAATATGGGAAATCACGTAGATTGCCATATTTACAGGATTCTATGACAAACTATTTTTTTGCTTTTTGAAAACAAGAAATTACGGACCTACCAGTCAGCTTTGGCCAACTACAAAGTTTATATCCTACGTATGATGAAACCTCCTAATATAAGTCGAAAATTTATATCTTAAAAAGTTGCATAATACGTGAATACATATGGTTATTGTATCAAGAATATTGATTAGAAGCTTGAAATTTTTACAAATTATTATTATTATTATTATTATTATTATAACTCATTAGAGTTTTTCACATCAGCGTAAACTGATGATCTTTCACTGGAGATTGAGTGACAGCAAGTCTCTTCAAGTCTCCGGGATTCTTCTCAGTATTCTGGCCGTTTTCAATAATGCTGTTTTCCACTCGGCTGCCAATTTCCAATTCCTCCAGGCCCTTTAATAATCCTTTAATTACCATGCCAAAAGCACCAATCACAATTGATAAAATTGTCACAAAATTGTCATAAAATTCCATAGTTTTTTCAATTCTCCAGCAAGGTCGAGGTACTTATCTCTCTTTTCACATTCTTTTAGTATTATTATTATTCACACGTTAGAGTTTTTCACATCAGCGTTAGCTGATGGTCTTTCACTGGAGTTTAAGTGAAAGCAAGTCTCCTCAAGTCTCCAGGACACTTTTCAGTATTCTGGCCGTTCTCAATAATGTAGTTGATTGGATGGTCTCCACTCGTCCGCCAAATTCCAAGTCCCCCAGTCCCTTTTGTAATCCTTTAGTTACTGTTCCAAACGCTCCAATTGCAATTGGTATAATTTTCACCTTCATGTTCCCTATTTTTTTCAATTCCCTTGCAAGGTCGAGGTTCTTATCCCTCTTTTCGCATTCTTCTTCTTCTTCTTCTTCTTCTTCTTCTTCTTCTTCTTCTTCTTCTTTATATTATTATTATTATTATTATTGTTCTCCTTGAGAGTTTTTCACACCAGCGTTAGCCAATAGTTTTCCACTGAAGTCTGAGTGACAGAAAATTTTGTGCGTCTCATTTTCCAGGTCGGGTCAATTTTTAAACTTCTTGCGGATTTCCCAGTGGATCACCTTATCCACCCAGTCATGTCTCGCCTTATACTCTCTTTGCATTAGTTTACTGCATTCGCTTATTATGTGGTTGATCGTTTCGTCTTTGTCACCACATAATCTAAAATTGATATTATTATAATAATTATTATTATTATTATTATTATTATTATTATTATTATTATTATTATTTACTCATTAGAGTTTTTCACATCAGCTAACGCTGATGGTCTTTCACTGGAGTTTGAGTGACGCAAATCTGCTCAAGTCTCCAGGACTCTTCTCGGTATTCTGGCCGTTCTCAATAATGCTGTAGTTTTGATGGTCTTTACTCGTCCTCGAACTTCAGGGTCATCCAGACCCTTAATAATCCTTTAGTTACTGTACCAAAAGCAACAATCACGATTGGTATAATTGTCACCTTCATGTTCCATAGTTTTTTTTTCGATTCCCTTGCAAGGTCGAGATACTTATCCTTCACTTCACATTCTTTCAATTTTATTCTGTGATCAGCAAAGTCGACAATTTTGCAAATTCTCTTTTTTTTGTTGTTGTTGTTGATTATTAGAAGGTCTGGTTTTCTGGCCAAGATTAGGTGATCCATTTTTATGTCTAAGTCCCATAGGAGTTTATGATTGTCATTTTCTTGGACAGGTACTGGGTTGTGCATATACCCAAATTTACCAAACCCTCCGCTCGGGCAGGATATGACACAAAGTCAATTTTTAAGCGGAGTTTAACAGGTTTGAATTCAGAGTTTTCCTTCTCCTAGACTAGTTGCTTCACCAAAGCAGAAGAACCCAGTCAGTCCTACTATTTACCCATAGCGGGAGGGAGAATAATAGGATTCATACCTTTCCCAAGGGTATTAGTGCTATGTGAAATGCATTCAGTCTCGTCCAGGATTAAAACTCTTGTCGCTGTGTCCATTTCCTACGACGATAACCATTACACTACGGGCACCATTTTTTCGTATGGTCAATTTAAATGTCTTGCACATCTCCTAGTGTATCATCTTGCCTACCCAATCGTGTCTAGTGTTATACTACTTCTGTGCTAATTTGCTGCATTCGGTTATTATGTGATTGATGGTTTATTCAATATTCAATCACATTGATTGTATTCCCCTTTGGAGATGAACAGTTATTACTACTATTTCAATTATTGTGAGTTTTCCACTGGAATCTGAACGAAAGCAAGTCTCCTCGGTTCTCAAGGACCCTTCAGAGTATTCTAGCCAATCTTAACAAAGCAATGGTCAGAATGGTCCCGATTCATTCCCTGAATTATAATTTTTATAATCATTATTTCTTTGTTTGTTCGTAATGCCTCTCTCGACATCTATACTTTCAACTATTTTTTAAAAGAAAATTTTTTAAAATAAATATAATCTTTGCACAGAAAAGATAAATAAAATATTTAAGTACATATCAAAAACAGTAATAATTCATCGGATAATTCCCAAAAATGCTCTCTTAATTTTTCTTTTACCATTTTTTCCCAGTTGGTTGGGACAGTAGAATACACCGACTGCACCTCTAAAGAGAGGCAAGATCCCGCTCCAACGAGTGTCCTGCATATGACACAACAATATAATGGTAAGGCTCAAGTAATAATGAAGCTTTGGGGAACGCGGAGTACCCCTTCATTGCCATCGCTCCCAGGTTCACTTTGGCCCGGAATGGTTGCACCTGATAAGGTCCTATCTACGGGACAAATAGAAATAAACAGTATTTATGTTAAACTGAATTGCTTGAAATAGGACTATTTTGACATTTAAACTGCATACTTACGCTAAACTGAATTGTTTGAATTGGAACTGTTTTGACATTTAACTGTGTTTAAACAAAAACTATACTTATGCTAAACTGAATTAGCTGACTTAGAACTGTTGTCTAAAATGAATAGCTTGAAATAGAAATGTTTTTCACGATCAATTTGTACTTGTACTAAACTGAACTGTTTGAAATAGATCAGTTAATTTGTATGAAAATAGATTCGGCATTAAATAACCTGCAAAGGTTGATATGCCATAAAACACCAAACAAACAAACAATCTCACCATTTTCTGTCTTTTTTTTTTTTTTTTTTTGCAATCATCTACTTTAATCTTAAAATGTTCTACGCAGTTGCTGTCCTTGATCTGATTTGGTAATTTATTCCAAAAATATATTACTCGGTAATCAAAATAATCCAATTGGTTTCTAGATGTAGTTTTTGAAATCTCTCTTGACAGTAAATTTTTTGTTCGAGGAGAAATATAGAAAAAATGTCATTATGATTTAAAATTTCATTAACTATTTTGAAAGTTTCAATTAGATCACCTCTTATTCTTTTTTCGAGTAAAGTAGTTAATCCTAATTTCTCTGATCACGTCGGTAACTGAAATCTTTTACTCTTTTTATTATTTTTGTCCCTCTTCTTCGTATGCCCTCCCATTTCAATATTACTCACTAATTTTTATGTCTTGACACTGGAGCCCAGACCTGATATTATATATCACTTCTTATTAAGGTTTCGGCCAATTGGTATAATTTTTAGAGCGTTCGTCGATGGTCTGGTGAGACCTGGCTTTAATCCCAGGTCGATTCATAACAAAGACTCAAAAAATGTTTTTTGATATCTCCTTGCTTAACACTAAGCATTATAAAATACGAACTAAAAGTAAGTGGAGCAATCCAGGAAAAGGAGTTGTGTCCTCTCCTACACCTCGGTGTAGTAGCTAACGAAAAGGGAACCTTTGGGTCACCCTCGACTACGGTCGGCCAACGTATATATTTAAAAGATCATTTGCCTCTTTTGAAATAATCCTTTTAACCATCAAGTTAATCATTCCACTTGTCAGCTTTTAAAGTATCATTTAATCCAACACCTAGATGTATTCTTATCAACTTTTTTGATTTCCTTTTTACTTATTTTATAATCAACTTTAATGTCTTTGCACCCAATAAGTAGAGCTTTACATTTTTCCACATCAAATATTAATTTCCAAATATCTTCCGAATATGACATTTCTTAAGGTCCATCAGTGTTGTTTCTTTTGACTGTCGAGCAAGTAGTTTAACATCATCAACAAATTGTTTTGTTTTGAATTTTATGCCATCGGGTATAGTGTTCGCCAATGGTCTGGGAGACAAGGGTTCAATCCCAGGTCGAGTCAAACCAAAACTCAAAAATGGTACTTGACGCTGCCTTGCTTAACACTCAGCATTATAAGGTACGGATCAGGGGTAAAGTGGAACAATCCAGGGAAAGTAACGTCCTCCCCTACACCTCGGTTTAGTAGCTATTGAAAAGGGATCTTTTGGGTCACCCTCGACTAAGGTTGCCAATTTTACTTATTAGGGAGAGGAAATGAAAAGATCTAAAGAAGAAAAAGAAAAGGAATAGGAACGAATGAAGAATACACAGAAGAAAATGTATGAAAAGAAAGAAATATCAAGAAGAGGAAGGAATAAAAATATGTTCAGGAAAAAATGTAAGAAAACGAAGGAATACCAGGCCATTGGCCTAATGAGTAGAATGTTCGCCAATGGTTCGGGAGACTGGGGTTCAATCCCAAGTCGAGTCATACCAAAAACTCAAAAAATGCTATTTGATGTCTCCTTACTTAACAATGTGCATTATAAGATGAGGATCAAAAGTAAAGTGGAGCAATCAAGGGAATGGGGTAGTGCCCTTCCCTACACCTCAGTCTAGTAGCTATCGAAAAGAGAGCCTTCGTGTCCCCGTCGAGTAAGGTCGCGAACTTTACTTCTTTTTTAACGACTCTGGTAAATCATGAATATTTAAAAAATCTAGTTTATTAAAAAAAAATAGATATTAAAAACAAAAAAGTTACAGTACTGATCCGTGAAGAACGCCGGTGGGTATAAACTTTGTTTCAGAATAATTTTTACTAATTTTTTACTTTCATAGGTCTATCTTGATGACGATTAAACATTCGATTTCAAAGATCGAGTGGGCGTCGAACGATTATATAATTCAGTTGAGTTCGACGAGCCAGAGCAGTTGCCAGGAGAGTTCCAGACAGTTGGAGTCGAGGTGTGGTAGGGAAAGCCACACCCGACCGAGGGGGCCCTCGGAAACCCCGATGGAGTTTGGGGTCCAGAGAAGAGGCTGATAAGATGCATTAAAGAAAGACAGCATCCAGCAGTGGGCCCTAGGCCTCCGGTTGAGCATCAAGAGAACAAGAAAGACACAACGTGACGGTCATAACAGTTGGGTCAGAATATTTCAGTTATGTTCGATCTCCAGCTCCCTCTCACAGTAAAACCCCACACAACCTTTTCGAACCTTTACAAATAAAGTGAGAGGTAAATATTTTGTTAAAGAAGTCTTCCTGCGTCGGTTGTCACTGCGTCTTAATTATTGTGTCGTTGTGATGTTGTAGATGAGTATATAACACAACCACCCAATCATTTGTGAAGTATATTTTTCTTATCTATAATGTCTTTTAAAAAGCAAATTTGTGAATAAATAAGGTTTTAGGGTTCTCATTCGTATCTTCCGTCCCATTTTAATAAATAAATAAATAAATAAATAAAGCCTAGTCGTTTTGAAATGTGTCATTTATTATGTCTGTAAACATCTGCCATTTTGTAAGGTCACGAAGGAAAAGTTGAAAACGAAAAGAATTCAAACTTCTACTTTTCCGGTAACGGGCTGATGAGAAAAGAAGTTCAAAGTTGACATCGAAATAAGTTTGAAAATGAAGAACTAAAGAAAAAGTTTGCTTTTTTTTAGTTTTTTTTTTCAAATACTTCAAACATTGTCACTATTTTTGCCCCAATTCACTTGGTAAGTCAGAAATAAAAAGAAAAACTAACGACACATGTGTGACTATTCAGAGTTACTCCTTCTTTCTCTCTCTCTCTCTCTCTCTCTCTCTCTCTCTCTCTCAGTTCATATTTTACATTCATCTTTCTTTCTCCACCTTTCTTTATTACATTGAATCTTTCTCTCTCTTTCTCTCTCTCTTTCTATATATATATATACATATCGCACCCGTCATATATTAATATCTATACATCACATTATTTTTCCATTACTCCTTCTCTCTCTCTCTCTCTCTCTCTCATTCTCTCTCTCTCTCTCTCTCTCTCTCTCTCTCTCTCTCTCTCTGTTCAAATTCTACATTCATCTCTCTTTCTCCACCTTTCCTCATTGAATCTCTTTCTCTCACTTTCTATATATATATATATATATCGTACCCGTCATATGTTAATATTTATCAGTCTTATTTTCCATCTATTCATCTCTCTCTCTCTCTCTTTCTCTCTCTCTCTCTCTCTCTCTCTCTTGGAATGTATATATATATATATATCTAGTGCATGTATTTTTCTCTCTTTCACACACACACACACACACACACACACACACAAACACACACACACTATATATATATATATAATCAATTAAAGCTTATAAAACGGATTCCCTTGACAAACACTTACACACAAACACACACACTCTCTCCCTCTCTCTCTCTCTCTCTCTCTCTCTCTCTCTGTTCAAATTCTACATTCCTCTCTCTTTCTCCACCTTTCCTCATTGAATCTCTTTCTCTCACTTTCTATATATATATATATATATATATCGTACCCGTCATATGTTAATATTTATCAGTCTTATTTTCCATCTATTCATCTCTCTCTCTCTCTCTCTTTCTCTCTCTCTCTCTCTCTCTCTCTTGGAATGTATATATATATATATATATCTAGTGCATGTATTTTTCTCTCTTTCACACACACACACACACACACACAAACACACAGACACTATATATATATATATATATATATATATATATATATATATAATCAATTAAAGCTTATAAAATGGATTCCCTTGACAAACACTCACACACAAACACACTCTCTCCCTCTCTCTCTCTCTCTCTCTCTCTCTCCATCCGATTCTATCATCCATCGCTTTTGGTAGGTCCTCCAAACGGAATCTAGGATCCGCACATTTGTTAAATATAAGTCTTAGCTGGTCAGCCAACACTGGTCTCTCCATACGTGGGGAGTCCACAGGTGAATTTAGCTAATGAGTTCTCCGCTGCTTCTCTAGATGTGATCATAGTTGGAAATGGATTCGTGTAACCGAGTTCAAATCCGGCACGTCGCTGTTTGACTATCACTTCACGCTAATGGCACTTGGAAACCCATGAATCCATCTTTTCCCTCACCAACTATGAATAAACCGTAGAGCAGACTGGTCTCTCAGCCTTGGAGGAGGAAAACGACGAATTTAAAAATCCAAAATCAATATGTTTGCATGAGAGGGTAACATATCAGGCCAGCGATCGGGGATCGTGTTGTGGGGAGCCTTACCCATCTTACCATAATGGACTCTTCTCACCCTTATTAGTACGGAGAGATTTCGCTGCCAAGAGGCAGATCAATATCGGTGGTCCGAGGCATTTTTGGAACTGCCTGCCGCGTTGGGCTTCGGCCCTGCGATAGGACCCACCTTAAAAACGGCCTTGTGCCATATTCGTACGCTGGTGGGGCGTAGGATAAATAACGGCAGATCAATATCGGTCTGAACCTCTCCAGTTGCCGGGTAGCACTTCGGCCGGCCGTGTTATCTGTGGCATGGATATGGATTTCGGTACCTGGAGATTTCCTTCGGTCTCAGGGGCCTTTACCCCAGGCTTTTACCCCATTTGGGGGGGTAATTGGCCGGCCCATGAGGCGCTCCTATTAAGAGGAATGCCGACGGGGCCGTAGGCATTTTTGGGAATGCCGGGCGCGTGTGGGCTCCGGCCCTGCGCCCGCACCCACCTAAAAAAGGCCTTGTGCCACACTTGCCCGTTAGGTGGGGCGAGCAACAAATACCGCAGATCAATATCGGTGTCATCCGAACAGTACGAGGCTTCTTCCCTTTTCTTTGTAACTCTATCTTTCTTGTGTAATATAACCTGTTATCTGATATCCGTGTTTGCGTTTTCATTAGTGACCCTTTCCGGGGCTATAACAGATAGTTCAAATCAGGCCAGGTATAGTTCCTTCTGGTACCATGTAGCACCTGTCATATGTTACTAGGGTTTTGGTCATTGCTCTAAGAGACATTGTAAAGTGGAATTTTCTCGGTATGATGGAACGAAGATCTTAAAAAACTTAATCAAACTTATATATATATATATATATATATATATACGAACAAACTCTCATATGTATATACAGGGTGTCACAAAATAAATGCAACCTATCAATATGATAATGATTTATAAATGAGACAAGTGCTATGCCGGTCATTTGGAACCCGTCCCGTAAATGTTTTTACTTTCAGCTAGAGACATCCAATCAATTTTTTTTTAATTCTTATATCAGTATTCAGGACATGCAAATTTTTTTGAGTTTCTTGTCTCAGTAATAAAATGAGTTGTATCTATTTCAAAATAGATGCAACTCATTAATATGACGAGGTTTTATTACTGAGACAAGAAACTCAAAAAAATTTGCATATCCTGAATAATGATATAATAACAATTAAATGGGTATAGTAGTGACGCAAGATAGTTTTCATCGCTTGCCCAAGGCATTGTTGTCAAGGATTAATAGTTGCTAAAATGTACTGTTTTCAAATCTGAAACAAGAAAGAACACAGCATTATTATTAGTTGAGATGTTAGCTGTCACATGGATCCCATGTCTACTAAGACACCCTTGAACACTCTGGCAAAGGAATTTTCAGGCGGCCGCTCGCATAATGCAAAGCTCTTCAAAAGAATTGAGCACTCTGGTAGCCGATAGGGTATAAAAATGTAAACAAACGGACGCTGTTGCTGCTGCTGTTGCTACATAAATACCTTAAAAATTCCCTAAGCCGACGTGGTACTCTTGTTGGCCGAGCGGTCTGAGATTTAGTCTAACACAAAGTTGGATGGGTTTCGATCCCGGCTTCGAGCGTCGTACGTGTCTAGCCACACTGAAGAGTTCTGATAGAACGAAACAGTCTGGATGACAATATATATATATATATATATATATATATATATATAATGCAAAGCTCTTCGAACGAATTGAGCACTCTGGTATCTGGTAAGGTATGAAAAATGTAAACAAATAAACACTGCTACTGAATACCTTATAATTCCCTAGCTGACGTGGTACGCTTGTTGGCCGAGGGGTCTGAAACTAAGTCTAACGTTAAGTTGGGCGGGTTTCGATCCCAGCATCAAGCGTCCTACGTGTCTAGTCTCACGGAAGAGTTGTGATACAACGAAACAGTCTGTCTGTAGATGACAATATCTATATATATATACTCTTCCGTATAAACGGTCACGACTTTAATAGAAATGCAAAATTTACAATCAGAGAAAGAATCGAAAAGATAATAACCTGTAATCAATGCGGCAGATAAATTGTATTTTTGCTTCTGAAATTTGATTTTTGGAAAATTTTAAGTCTTTTAGTTTTGAGTTTGTTGATTTCATGTTACGACCGGTTATTAAGGGTCAATAGATGAATAACTCAAAACGGAGATATGAGTGCCTCACAAATGTATCCAAAAGTCTCTGAGGAGGGATTCCTTGGTTCAACGTACACGAAGACAGGCAAAGTGCTTACTACAGCTGCTACTGCTGCTCTACCAGCTTAGTTCTTGATTAATATTCTCTTTGGGTAAGTCCACTATTCTGGTCATAGGTGAGTCACCAACAGCATTTCAGATGTTAGTAGCATTGGCCGTTCTTGAAATTAAATGGTTGATAAAAAAAGCTTGCTATGGATTATTTCATGAAAGAGAGTGCCTTTCAAATTTGCACTGACTGAGTGACAAGATACTAATATATAATCAATAACTGAAAAAGAAAAGACAAATGATTAAAAGGTCTGAAAACGTAAGTACCATTTGGATTTAACATGAAACTTATTCACCCGGCTTTTTGATAAATGTTTGACTGTCATAAACATATATATGTACATGTAAACCTGTCACGCAGTCAGTGCAAATTTGAAAAGCTCACTAGCCATGAACTAGGCCCCTGGAAGCTTACAATAAAATTCACTAAATTTTACTAACCATTTAATATCAAGAACAGCCAATGCTACAAACACCTGAATTCAACAAAATCACAAGAAAAAAGAGTCTTAAAATTTGCTGCAAATCAAATTTCAGCACTTACAATGTAATTATCTTCACTGTATTGTACATGCTGCTAAAAACAATACGTTGGAAAGTCAGAATAGCCATTTTTTCACGATTAAATAAATACAGGTACAGAATCAAATCTATGGATCAGTAGAATCTAAGATTACCAGAATGTTGTATAGCCATGATCATGACTATACAAACACATAATACATATGCGTCTACATCTGCATGCAGAATCATAACGATGACACAATAATAACGAGCGACAAAGACTTTTAGAAAAATACACCTCTCACTTTATTGAAAGGGTTGTGTGTGAGGGGGAGTTGGAGACCGAACAGAACTGCAACATATTGACCTTCCCATAACCGCGTTTCTTTCCCGTTCTGCTGGGCTGCTCAACTGGAGGCCCGGAGGCCCAGCCTCTCTGGGTGCTGGTTTTCTCTACCGCATCTTATCTCCAACTCGTCTGATCACCAAAAACTCATTAATCGGGGGCCTTACCCCTCTGCTGACTGGATAAACTTTAACAAAGATGCAATATTCATACTTGTCTTTAATTGGCATCATTTTGAGGTGAGGCTTCTTAATCTGAGAATTAATTTTTATTTATTGCGGACTTTTTGTCCTCCACTTGGTAGTTTTTGTGTTGTTTCATCTTTCACAACGTTTCGGCCAAATTTCGCCTCTGGCCTTCTTCATGTGATTTACCGCGACCTCGGATAGGATGCTGAGTCTTGTAACCGTATCCCCAGTAATTACTGCCTTCCATAGTTGTCTATCGCACCACGTTTTTGACCAAGTAAACCTCTGGCCGGCTTGGGTAGGATTTGAAACCGCTATCTTCTGACAATGCTCACCTGGAACCGTAGAGACTCAACGCCTCTATCTGCTGCGCCGAAGGGCGATCAAGGATGAATTTTTTTGTCTTATAAATCCTTATCTGGTCTTCCTGAGTCGGGTCCGTACCGAATTTTTGTACTTGTCTTTCAAATCCTACCCAAGCCGGCCAGAGGTTTACTTGGTCAAAAACGTGGTGCGATAGACAACTATGGAAGGCAGTAATTACTGGGGATACGGTTACAAGACTCAGCATTCCTATCGGAGGTCGCAGTAAATCACCTGAAGAAGGCCAGAGGTGAAATTTGACCGAAACGTAGCGAAAGAAGAAACAACACAAAAACTACCAAAATGAGGGCAAAAAGTCCGCTATAAATAAAAATTAATTCTCATGCAAAATTTACCATCATTGAAGAAAATAGAAAAAGATACAAACATGAAATCAATAACTGAATGTGGAAAAGAAAAAAGAAAAGAAAAGGACAAATAGATAAAAAGTTTGAAAATATGTGTCATTTGGATTTAATATGAACTCAATCACTCGACCTGGTAAGAATAAAAAATTGACAACCACAGACTCCTATGAAAACAAATAAATTCAACGATAAGTCACTAATGATTTGAAAGGCCGCCCCTTGAATATAACACTGTGAAAAAAATCCACATAAACAAACAAACAAGCCAGTCAAGTCACGGCTAATTTGAAACACACTTCCGAAGCAGGTGCTCTAACAAGAGATTCAGATTTATATATGAAACCAACCAAAGACACTTTGATCAGACAACATTCTTCAGACGAATGGATATGCTACACCAACGATACGTCATACACACACACACACATATATATATATATATATATATATACATATATCAAATAAGAAAAGTTTCTGTATGAAGACTGCCCGATTCTGTAATAGAGGATCAAGAGTAAATCCTGTAAATATCAGAATTATGGACACAATAAGTCCATTACTTAAGTTTCATTTTTGTCACTCAATCTTCGGACGTTGTCCTGCAGCTGTGGAATACACAGGCTATATCTATCCAGAATGTCCTGGATATGACATTAAACCATCTGATAACGAGGCTCCAGCCTTGAAGATTGCCATTGCCATTGCTCTTAGGCCTACTGCTGTACCGGTATGTTAGCACCTGACAGGGTCCTATTAACGGTTCAGAGAGAATAAATGACTGTTATACAGCAATACTTGAAACCATTTAACAGTGTGCAAAAAAAAAAAGAGCTCAAACTCGTTTAAGAATGTTATCAACAAAATCTGTTTAAAAATCATATAAATATTTAATATATCTGTAAAAAAAAAGGTCAGGCATTAAATAATCTGAACTGGTTGATATTCCTTAAAACCCAACCAAAGCAAATCATATATATTTAATATATATGTATTGAGAGAATTTGGCATTAAGTAATCTTAAATGGCTGATATGCCATAAAACCCAACCAACTCAAATCATATTTGTTTAATATATATGTACTGAGAGAATTTGGCATTAAGTAACCTAAAATGGTTGATATGCCATAAAGACCAACCAACTCAATTCATATATATTTAATATATATGTATAGAGAGAATTTGGTATTAAGTAACCTACAATGGTTGATATGCCATAAAACCCAACCAACTCAAATCATATATATTTTATATATATATATATGAAGAGGATGTGGCATCAAATAACCTGCAACAGTTAATATGTCATAAAACACAACCAAACCATATATATTTAATATATATATGTATAAACAGAATTTTGCCTAAAGTAACCTACAATGGTTGATATGCCATAAAACCCAACCAACTCAAATCATATATATTTTATATATATGTATGAATAGGATGTGGCATTAAATAACCTGCAACAGTTGATATGCCATAAAACCCAACCAACCATATATATTTGATATATATGTATAAACAGGATTTTGCCTAAAGTAACCTACAATGGTTGATATGCCATAAAACCCAACCAACTCAAATCATATATATTTTATATATATATATAAAGAGGATGTGGCATCAAATAACCTGCAACAGTTGATATGCCATAAAATCCAACCAAAGCAAACCAATCAGACGGGCTTCTGTTAAAAGTGACCAATTTAACGTTTATATCATAGTCCCTTAAGTCTGTCTGTCTTGCCATCCGTCCCGTGAATCCATCGCTTCTGGTAGGTCTTCTAAACTGCATCCAGTATCCACACTGAGCTGATTCATGTATGACTTTACAGGTCGGCCAACATTGGTGCGTCCATACGTGGGAGTCCATAAGAGAAGGTCCCTTATGAGTTCGCCCTTATCACTCCAGCAGTGCCAGAGACATTTACTCACAGGAATAACGTGATAAGGTGTTAGTGCATATGACATTTAAACGAGTATTTTTTTTCGGTTATCAGAAAATAACAGCGATAATATATATATATATATATATATATATATATATATATATATATATATATATATATATATATATACACGTTGGTGCCACTGCACTGAATTGGAAAAACAGATGGTACAACCAGAATCTCAGCTTTAATAACAGAAGATATTCCAACAGCAGTACTGGTGTGTGGCATGTAAAAAACTTAACTGGCTCCAATAACAAAATGAATATTATTGAAAGAAAAATACCGAAACTTATAAAACCGGTAACTATGACTTCAGATTATGTCTAGAAAAAATTATGGATCCTGGAACATGTTAAAAATAATTTGATAAACAAAGAAAGTGAATTCGCCCCAAAGTGTAGACATACTAACAAATAATTCTTAGGTCATCAACCAACTGTACATGTTAAATCCCATAATTTATTCTTTTCTATTTGAGACTACCGTAGAGAGTTTTATTTTTCTAGATTGAATGTGGAGTGCACTAATACTTAACCACGCTGTTTTTTGTTGTTGTTTTTTTTTTGTGGTTTTTTTCGTGTAACCGTCTGGCACATAGCAACATATCATGTGACTAAACTTCACGCTCTATAAACGCTAGAGTGGCCACTTTTACCATACGGCCGATTGAAGATTGGGGAAAAACTTAAGTAACGGATTTCAGAGTATCCCGAATTCTAATATATATATATATATATATATATATATATATATATATATATATATATATTTCACGCCTAACCTTAGATCTCTCTCCGGCACAATATGTAAGTTTGTTATTTAATCATTTATTTATATACATTTTTAGGTCGGGAATAAATTCTTCTTTTTAAGTGAGTTTTACTAAATATATATATATATATATATATATATATAATTTTAAGATGACATGATATTAATTCCCAATTTATATTTGCCACCACTTTTCAACGCTATTTCTCATATCAGTTCCGCTAAAATAAAAGGAAAACTCCACACACACACACACATATATATATAAATGAATGCACAATAAAAGATGAAAACTTAAGAGAAACTCTCCTATCCAACCCCTCAACCAAAAATAAAAAAAACGAGAGTGCAAGAAAAAGAGCAAAGAAACCTCAACGACTGCGAGACTCTTTGATGACCGCTTTTACTGTCACATATGCTCGGTAACTCTCCACTATTGAAAACATATGAACATACGGCCAACGCTTCCTCAAATGCACCTGCTAAACAGACATGTTCGCAACCGTCACATTTTTCTTTCGTTTTGCGCATTACTTTAGAGACATTCTTGCGTTCAAATACACTGGCTGAGCCATATTTCTATCTATCTATCTATCTATCTATGTTTATTCTTATCTATCTCAGACTACTCCTATCTCTATCAGTATGTTCAGACTGTATGTCTGTCTGATTGAGTCAGTTCTTATCTATCCGGGTTACACGCTGTGGCGTTATGGCTTAAGTGTTGAACTGCGGATTCGAAGAGAACATGTTCAAGCCCCAGTTGTGCTTCATTCACTTTAAAACTGTTACTCATGTAAAAAATATGAATCCCTTATTTTTCTAAGAATGGGTGAAACAGTATCACTTTTGTTCTTCAAAAAAGATGGTTTCAGCATTAAATAACCCACGAAGGTTGGTATGCCATAAAAAATACCTTTTCTACTTCTGTATATTTCTGACTCCGACTTATCATCGGTCGATGTCCGTTCACATGTTTGTGCACATATGGACATGTTTTTGTATGAATGTGTGTAGATATGGGTGTATGTTTGCATATATATATATATATATATATATGTGTGTGTGTGTGTGTGTGTGTGTCTGCACTTATGAATATGTATGTGTTTGTATATATATATATATATATATATATATATATATATATATATATCTGTATGCGTGTGACTGTGTGGATGTTGAATATATGTATATCTGCAATTATGTTAGTGCGCGCGCGCACGCGTGCATGCTTGTATATATGTACGTTGTAAAGTTGTAAAGTTGGCGACCGTAGTCAAGTAGGACCAGAAAACTCCCTTTTCAATATTTTCTACACCGAAGTGTTGGGGAGGGAGCTACTCCTTTCCCTGGATTGGTCCACGTTACACTTGATACGTACCTAATATTACTGTGTATTAAGCAAGGTGGTATCAAGTACCATTTTAAAATCTTTGGTATGACGCGACCCGCGATTGAACCCAAGTCTCCCCGACCATAGACGAACACTCTACCCACAAGACGGATTAGGCAGTAAGTATATATATATATATATATATATATATATATATATATATATATTCTCCGTTATGCTATTTTGCTATTATCATATAATTTTGCTGTACAAAGAATACACACACACACACACACACACACATATATATATATATATATATATATGCATGTATGTATGTATTCATTGTACAGTAAAATTTTTGCAAAAATCAGATATATATATATATATATATATATATATATATATATATATATACGGTGTATCACAAAAATGAGTACTCCACTCATATTTCTGCAGATATTTAAGTATATCTCTTCATGGGACAACACTGACAAATGGCACTTTGACATAATGAAAAGTAGTGTGTATGCAGCTTATATAACAGAGTTAGTTTATTTTCTCCACAAAATAATTCAAAATATAACCATTCTTTATATATATATATATATATATATATATATGTGTGTGTGTGTGTGTGTGTGTGTGTGTGTGTGTGTGTGTATTCATGCTTCTATTATAGATATGTACGTGTGTTTGTATATATTGATATGTGTGTATATACGTGTGTATGCGTGAGTCCCTGTGTATACATATGTGTGTGGTAAGGATCAAGGGTAAGGTGTAGCAATCCAGGGAATGGAGTAGCGCCTTCTCCTACAACTCGGTATTGTAGCTATTGAAAAGGGAGCCCTCGGGTCACCCCACTTTACTTTTGTCTATAAACATTTGTGTGTGAGTATATATATGTATATATATATATGTGTGTGTGTGCGCCTCTGTGTGTGTGTGTGTGTGTGTGTAAATATATATGTGCGCCTGCGCGTCTATGTGTGTGTGTGTGTGTGTGTGTGTGGTCGAGCAGCAGCCCTTCATTTATGCATATTTGTTTAAATAATACAGACACATTTTGTCGGTATCATTTCAACTATTATTTTTTCTTTATTTTAAGATAGATGACCCTACCGCTCTCAATGCTACCGACACTAGAAAAAGACTAAAATCAACTTCCAATAAAGAAAAAAATAAAACCTCGAAAGGATACTAATAAAATTATGTTGACAAAATGTGTCTTTATTATTCAATCAAATATATATATATATATATATATATATATATATTGCACTTGGTTTGACACATAACCACATAGTGATTTACTGACGACCAACACTCATTATATATATATATATGGAGAGAGAGAGAGAGAGAGAGAGAGAGAGAGAGAGAGATTGTAAAACTTGGTAATTCAAAAAGAAGAATCTAATGTACAAGAAAGTCAATGCTATAAGGTTTCGGTTCTAATGAACCATCATCAGGATTACGAAGGATGATATCTAGCGATGTTAAATCACCGATGGGTGTTTAATAAAATACGAAACAAGGAGGAAATATTATATATACACGGAAAGAGGTAACCGTTAAATCAGTATATCAGCGTTCCTTGTTTTGTATTTTTTAAGTCCTGATGAAGAACCGAAATATATAAACGTTGACTTTCTTTTGCATGAAATTTTGCTTTTAGGATTACCTCGTTTTCAATTTTTCTCTAATATTGTTGGATTCATTTGCATTATTTACTTATATATATATATATATATATATATGGAGGCTTTTGTGGTGACCTTCATAGGAAAGGGACTTGAGAACCCGAGTTTAAGTCCTATTTTCATTTCACATCACCCTAATATCTTTGTCAAAGGTAAAAATCCAACTTCCGACTGTTCTCCCTTCAGCTATGGGTAGATTGTAGAGCAGACTGGGTTCTTCAATCTATGGTATGGCTACTGGTCTAGGAGAAGGAATACTCTGAATTTCAAACTTGTTAAACTTCGCTTAAAAACTGAACTTGTGTTCCATCTTGTGAAGAGTTTGTACACACATATATATATATATATATATATATACGGGGGAAACGATAAAATTGTCGTCCTAAAGAAAACAACACTACAGCTTTATTTTAAAACTCTTATTGAAAAAATCAATTCAGGTAACTTGATTATGTAGTAGAGCTGACATCTATTCAATGTAGCCGCTTTCAGCCTCAATCACCGCCTCGATACGGATCCGGAACTAAGAGCATGCCTTTTCCACAAGCGCCGGCGAATACTCGGCGTATACTCGGCTGATGGCTGCGATCAGGCTGGTTTTGGTGTTGTGGGAGGTCATGTTGGTGATGTTCTCGACGTATGACCAAACGAAGTAGTCCAGTGGGTTCAGGTCGCGGGAGGAGGGGGGCCAGTGAGAGAAGGGTACAAAGTCGTAGTACTCCTGAAGCCAAGCCTGGGTCTCTTTGGACTTTTTGGCCGGCGCCGAGTCCTGCTGCCACACCCAGGGTATGCCACCGGCCACCTGATTGTACCAGGGGATCACCACACTCTTCAGCACATCCAGGTACACTTTGGTGCTGACTTTCAAGCCGACTTCGAAGATGAGAGGTGGCATGATGTGACCCTCACTTGAAACCTCCGCTCCACCACCTCCAAAGGGTCGTCCGATGTGTTTGATCTGTGCCCTCAAGCGTTGAACCGTCCGGGTTTGCATTTTGAGGGTGCTGGCAATGGTCCTGTTGTCATAACTTGGATCGGTAGAGAGCATGAGTTGTACAGCGGCGCATCTCCGATCTCGCTCGTTGAACATTGTGTCACTTTCAGACATGATAGAAGGCTCCTATCGCTTTTGGGATTTGTACACAACTGGCCAACTAGTAGATGGTCCGCAACAAAAAAAGAAAACCGGTTTTCATCAAACGGAAATAGAATCATGTCGTCTTTTCTAGGGCGACAATTTTATCTTTCCACCCTGTATATATATGCAATTCGAAAAATGAATGGCTGGATATTAAAAAAAAATAGATAGATGGATACTTCAAAAAATAAATGGATGGATATTTTGAAAATGTAAGGCACATGGTTTAACTCCTAGAAGTTGCTTATCTACTCGTAGTTTGTCAGAGACCCTGAGTTTGACATGGTGTGAACAGCAAACGTCAGAGGAAAAATATCAAGGATTAAACTACGTTCAGAATATTTAAAGAAATCCGATAGAGAAAAAATACCCCGTGAAACTTTCACAAGTGAGAGTATTTGTAATTTTTTAATTTTTTTCTTCTGTCACCTTCAAAATATCGAGTACTCGTTTCGACAATTGTTGAGTATAATATGGAAATCTCTCCAATTGTCTGGTATAATATGGAAATCACCCTTGCAGCAGTTAACAAATTTATATATATGTATATGTGTGTGTGTGTGTGTGTGTGTGTGTGTGTGTGTGTGTGTGTGTGTCTGTTTTTGTGCATGTGCGTTTATCTGTGTGATTGTGAATGTGTATGTAAGTGTATATACGTGAGGTTATGGTGCTATATTTTGACCCTCGCCTCAGCCCAAAAATGCTATTCCAAGGTGATACAACGGAAGGAAGTGACACATTCCAATGGCCAGTAATCGAAAGAGATCGCGTGGGCGGATTAAGGCTTATGATATGGGACAAGGTGAAGGTCCCATTGTGCCACTACAGTGATGCACCGGAAAGGAGTAACCTCTGAACTGCATGACAGTTATTTCTGCTTGATGACGATTAAACATTCGATTTCAAAGATCCAGTGGGCGATCGTGTGGGCGTTGAATTATTATATAATTGAGTTGAGTTGCCAGTAGAATTCCAGACAGCCAGAGACCAGATGTGGTAGGGAAGGCCACACCCGACCGAGGGGGCCCTCGGAAAACCCCCGATGGAGTGGACCCCAGTAACAAGAGAACAAGAAAGACACAACGTGACGGTCATAAGTAGTGGAGGTCAAAATATGAAGTTTATGTTCGGTCTCCAGCACCCTCTCACATCCAAACCTTGAACAATCCCAGCTACGGGGAGATACTGTCTAGCCACACTGATGAGTTCTGATAGAACGAAACAGATCTGTCTGTGGATGACTATATATACTCCCCTACCCCCGTAGGGTCGAGTTCTCTAGCGAAGAAGTAATCGTGTTGCCATTAGCGCCTTTGCAAGTCTCTTCGTATTTGAATTGAGTCCTCGGCAGCCGTTGAACGGATGTATGTAAACAATAGTAATTGTGATTTATAACCGTTTAAAATGTACTTTGTAGCTAATATCTCCTCGTAGCTAAATGGTTAGAAGCTTTGGCTTGGCGTTTGAGTCAACCGGGTTTCGATCCCAGCTACGGGGAGATACTGTCTAGCCACACTGATGAGTTCTGATAGAACGAAACAGATCTGTCTGTGGATGACTATATATATATATATATATATCCATTTGGCCTCCGAAGACACTGAGTGAGGATTATTCGTGTATAGAATATATGAGGAATTTCATACAAATCTATGGGAGTGCTCGATGTATGGCTGTTGCCTTCCAGGTTTGTATAATGAAACTCACATAGAGAGCGTGTACTCCAATGTAATTAGAAGAAAACTCAAACCTGACTAAATTGTCATTATAAATTATTTCTGTGAAGAATATCATTATACCCTTCGAATCAAGCGTGTAAAGTCATCTGAAGAAACGAAGACTATAATGATACTCTTCGCCAAATGTGTGTGTGTGTGTGTGTGTGTGTGAGAGAGAGAGAGAGAGAGAGAGAGAGTGATTTCAATTTTGGTATTTTTTATTCTAATTCTTATTCCGTGTTTGTATGTATTTATGCGACACGTGTTAAGGATATATCAAATGCACACGCATAAGTACACACACACACACATACATAGAGGCACACAAACACACATGCACACTCACACACACACACACACATAGGTACGTAAACGCACATGCACACTCACACACCCTCAATAACTCTCCCTCTCTCTCTCTCTCTCTCATACACACACTCACTCAGTCACCTGCACACGCATACACTTACGCATACACTTACACACACATGCACAACGTCGCGCGGACACGCACACACTCACGCACATACGCACTCATGTTCATACTCTCACGCATACATGCTCACACTCTGATGTACACAGACATACTCTCTCACATGCACACATTCACTCTCTCACATGCACACAAACACGCACACACACACACACACGCACTCACTCACTCACTCACTCAAACACATACGCACGCAAAAAGCTTACATGCACACACTCTCTCTCTCACACATACACACACGCATGCATACACACTCACTCATGCGCACACAAATTCACATGCCCACACACACACTCACGCACAAACTTACACGCACACACACTCACACTCACATACACACACTCATTCACACACGCACACACTCATTCACACACGCACACACTCTCTCTCTCTCACACACACATACACACTCTCACCCCCACCACAATTTTTCAAGATCTGTTTAAAAAATTAAGAGATTAAACACAGTCTATCAAGCAATGAACACTGATTTAAAACGTCAATTTCCTTTAAAATATTGCCCCTAGCATTCAACACGTATTCCAGTGAGTTTTCATCTGGTCAAAGCTCCACAGAAATACTTCTCTGATTTGATGTAAATATCTACTGGATATTTAAAGAAGTATCAAGACTGATCCTGTATTTATTGAGATAAAAATGAAGAATGAATGTAATTTTATTTTCTACACAATACATTCCTTAATTTTTAACACACTCATCCCAGCAAATTTCCCATTCATCAAAGAATCATTGAAATTCCTGTTTTAACATAATATAATTCCCTTATATTTCTATCATTGTCATCTACAGACTCCAATTTTGTCTTTAAAGTGAATTTTCAGTTTAAGAAACAAAAAATGTTACACGGAGCCCGTTCTGCATTTGTCAAATTGGCGACCATAGTCGAGAGTGACCCGAAGGCTTCCTTTTCGATAGCTACTACACCAAGGTGTTGGGGAGGGCTCTACTCCTTTCCCTTGATTGTTCCACTTTACCCTTACCTTATAATGTTGAGTGTTAAGCAAGGAGGCATCAAGTACTTTTTTTTTTTGAGTCTTTGATATGACACAACCTAGGATCGAGCCCAGGTCTCCCGGGCCATTGGCGAACACTCTAACCATCATGCCAATGTCCGCAGAGAATAAGATCGTCTAAATTGTGATCTACACATCATTACTTTGTTCCGTAAATTGCTCAGTTTTGTCACTTATTTACAATACAAAATACCCGTGTGCGGACATGTATATCTTGTAAAATAACATTGAAATAGTATTTATATTATAATTTTATATCTGCACACAATCAGATAAGTTGTGTAACTAAAGCCTTTGGGCTTAATGGTGGACTTTATGTATGCTAAAACTATCGAAAACATTAGGTTTGCTTGGTTGTTTGAGTTTTATGGCATATCAACCTTTGTAGCTTATTTAATACCAAATCCGTTTTTGTGCTAATAATCAGTTTTATTTTAAACATTTCTGTTTTGCATAAGTACACATTTTAATTGTCAAAAACGTTTCTATTTCAAGCTATTCAGTTTAGTCAAATAGTTTTAATTCAACCAGTTCAGTTTAGTATAGATAAAGATTTTGTTTACATTCAATTAAATATCAAGACAGTTCTATTTTAAACAATTCAGTTTAGCATAAGTATAATTTTAATATTAAAAACAGTTTCAATTCAAACAATTCAGTTTCTTATCAAGTATGTAGTTTAGTTCTATTTCACCCATAGATAGGACCCTATCAGGTGCTACCACTCCGGGTCAGAGTGAACCTGAAAGCCATGGGAAAGAAGAGGTGACTGCATTGCCTAAAGCTCTCGCATTACTGGAACCTCACAATCAGATTGTTTAGCTTCATACCCAGGACACTCATTGGGAGTTCTTACCCCTATGCAGAGGTGCAGTTGGTATATTCTACAGGCCCATCCGACTTGGCAAGAAAACATTGGGAAAAGTATGCATTTTTGCTCTGTTTCGATATTGATTTACAATGTAAAAAACTTATCTGAGGGTACGTAAATCTAATAAACTAACATTATAAGTAGTATTTATATCATAATAATATGTAACAACACACGAAATGATAAATGGAAAAATTAAAGCCTTTGGGATAAACTATTGAAAACAGTATGAAAAGTACACATTCTAGCACTATTTTAAGGCTTATTTGCAGAATACAAAAACCTGTTTACGTGTGCGTAAATCTGGTAAAATAATATTGTAAATATTATGTATATACCTGCATAACATTGTAAATATTATATATATACCTGCACACAATCTGATGAGTTACAATACTTAACCCTTTGAGATAAATAAGGAAGTTTATGTAGGCTAAAACTATTGAAAACAGTTCGAAAAGTACGCGTTTCAGCTCTGTTTTGAGACTTTTTAAACAAAGCACACAAAAAATATTACTCGGATCCAGTTCTGGACTGCGAGGACGAGATCGTAAGTGATGTACTCCTGTGGACCCCTGCATATAGCCAATCAAAAGCAGGACGACTAGCTCGAACATACATACAGCAGCTATGTGATGATAGGGGATGTAACCCTGAAGACCTGCCGGAGGCGATGAATGATAGGGAGACGTGGAGAGAGAGGGTCAGGGATATCCGTGCTAGCCGCATGATGTGATGATGATGATGATGAAATTGTGAGCTACACATCATTATCTTGTTCTATAAATTGTCCAGTTGTGTACTTGTTTTTATTTAAATTTGAAATGTAAAATATAAAGATTCAATCTTGTTATAACACTTCGTATACAAAGAATATTCTAAATTGCCCGGTAATTTAAGTAATTAGATTGATGGGTGTTTTCTAAATATGGTAAGATATATCAAGGTATATTATTTTTTTGTAGATTGAATTACAATGACCAGAAAATCCGGCACACACTTGCACTAGAAAGCTGTTTCGATCTTATTAGGTCTCATTGGCAGTATATACCGTGATTTCCCTCACTGGTGATCGAACCAGTGACCACAGAATGAAAACCCGAAACTCTACCACTGAGCTACAGGTCCACATGGCATCTCAAGTGGGGGAGATCACTGCTGACGAGAACTAATAAGGTCGAAACAGCTGCCGATATTTGCCAACGTCTCCCACCAGAAGAGGCTTGACACAAGGTCAAAAGCCCGAAAGCCGATTAAAGTGGGGATAAAGGGGAGGGGAAGGTCGGTAAGAGTCGAGACTCGAACCCTGCTGATCTATGCTGCTCATCGGCTCACTTGGTGCAATGTGAGCCTGATGAGGCAAGCAGTTTCACGAACTCAAATGTGGGTCCGGGCACGTATGCCAGTTTACGGCTTAAACTAGACGCGAGGTTTAGTGCCATACGTAGGTTACAAAGGAGACAAAATTACAGCTCGCCCACCCGGAGGTAGCCTGGTCGAATAAACTAGGAGCCTAAAGGCCTCAAGTCTGCTATTGTTCCTTTTGCAGAGCCATGTTCCGGACCGAAGTCCAGAACAGGTCCCGGGGTGTTCTCCGGAAAGAACGTGCCAGGTCGAAACAGCTGCCCTGTGTTTCGTATGTTGCGTACAGGTGTTTGCCGGATTTTCTGGTCATGGTAATTAAATTTACAACAGAATTTCTCTACATAAAAAAGAAAATGTATATTACTTTTTTGTTTTTGATTTTCTTTCTTGTTTTCTTTTGTTTTGTATATAGGCCAGTGAATTTTAACAGGGCATTTTTGATAAGTATTTTTCCTATTTTTTCTAATGAAACATATGGCACCTACAATTTCTATACTTTCAAACATTTTGAACTTTTTTTTACGCCTTGCGTTTTTTTTTTCTAAATCAGTTTTGTCGTCCCATGCTGTTTCCTTGAACAACGTCAGTGCTGCATAGAAGGAAAACTTGCTGCGTGGGCAACTGCCGATCTACCATATAACCTTGGCCAGGCTGCAACCAACGTCCAGGAGCAGATCGATGATCTTCCGAGGATAATGAATTGGAATTGATATATAATATAACTGTAGCCCTGGGACTAATAGAATTGTTTTTATTTTGAAACATGGTGGCACATATGAATTGGGAATTAATATTGTGTGTTAATCTCATTTGTTTTGTTTTTTTCTCTGAAGTCTGAGATACAACAGATCTTCTTTGGTCTTCAGGACTCTTCTCTTCTGACTGATTTTAACAGCAGATTGTTGCCTCGTTTCTTCCTCTGATTTCCATTCTCCCAGATTTTTTTAGGACCTTAGGGACCATTCCAGCTGACTGGGTAATAATTTGATATGGCTCAGGTTGTGAGCTCACAGTGAAAAACAAACTGACATTATTAGCAAGTATTTCATGCAACTGAAATTGCTAAGTAGCTCGTTATGACCAGCACTCAAAGTTAAGACAGTCTTACTCACGTACGAGTTTACGGCACCGAAGTACATAAAACAGGGCACCTAAGATTTAGCACAAAGTTAAATGTTTTCAAGTATTGTGATATATCGCTAACAATTCAATTAAACAGTTGAATGATCAAACTGTTCTATTTCTAACAATTCATTTTAACATCTCAACAAAATTAAATGGTTCTAAGTACTGTTATGTATCACTGCACATTTAATTACTCGTCAGTCATTTGTTTACACACAGCTAAATAACCAAGCAGTTCTATTTCCAGCAATTCAGTTTAGCATAAGTCATTTGTTTGCACTTATTTTAAATATCAATGTACCCGGTTTAAATGTCAAAGAGTTCTATTTGACTCCTTGATAGGACTGTAACTTGTGCTACCACTCCTAGGCAGAGTGGTCCTGGTAGCGATGGCAATGAAGAGGTACTCCCCATTCCCTAAAATTCCAGTATTACTGGAGCCTCAGCATCAAATAGTTATGTATCATATCCAAGAAACTCGTTGTGGTAATCTTAGCCCTCAGCAGAGATGTAGTCGGTGTATTCTACAAACCCAGCCGACTGAGAGATGTGAGTCTTTGTATATATATATATATATTGTCATCACCAACTGTTTCGTTATATCACAACTCTTCAGTGTGAAGTGCTGGACGCTTGAAGTTGAGATCGAAACCCGTCCCACTTTACGTTATATTTAATATCTAACCGCTCAGCCAACAGGCGACATATTTCAGCTTGACATTAGGTGTAGTAATACATCACTTAAAAACTGAAAATTGGGTGGAAGTCGACGAGTTAAAATTGGTTTAGTTCACAGCTAGAAATAAGTAGAACTGAGTGAGATTTGAGCTCACTAGCAATGGACAGCAAACCCGGCCCGTTAGCCAATACATCCCATAAGGTGCCCCTGGTCTGTTAGATTTATCCGTTGAAACAATTTATTTATTTCCTTTCAGAGATTAGCGTAGTTTAACACATGATTGGAAGTATGAGGCACATGGTGAGAGTCAAACTCACAAACAACGCATAACTAGTATTACACCATTTCCTAGTCTCGGAGAAGGAAAACTCTGAATTCAAACCTGTTAAACTCCGCTTAAAAATTGACCTTGTGTCATATTCTGCCCGAGCGGAGGGGTTGGTAAATAGTACCATTTCAGGCACCCTCAGTCGGTGTTTACCTAACCCCTCTGCACGGACAGGACGTGACACAAGGTCACTTCTTGTGCAGAGTTTAACAGGTTTGAATTCACTTTTCCTTCTCCTACAGTGGTTGCCAAACCAAGGCTAAAGAAACCAGCCTGCTCTTAGTCGACACAACGTAAACTCTAAAAGAACCTATTTTCTTCATTTTAAAATTTAGCTTAGTTTGAAATATAAGCCTCCCAGTGAGTGTCGAACTCACGAAAAATAGTCAGTCAGCATAGCTCATTGATCATTAGATCTTGAAAGTCTCCTCCTAACACAGCACATTGCTTTAAGTATCAGAAGTTCGGGGCACCCGGTGAGACTTAAATTCACTTGCAATGGTTAGGCTACATTATATATTGCTAAGCGCTTCTAGTCTACGAGACATGCTTGCTTAAACATTATATTATTCTCGGTACGCAAAGGTTATTTAGTAAAGTTATCTTACTCTAGAACGAGGACTCAGAAGTATTGAATTCAGTCATGTCTGAAAGACAAGCTTCCTCGTGGCACCATATATATATATATATATATATATATTCTTACGCAAACACTTCCTCTGTGGGTGTGTTGTGGGTGGGTGTTTCAGATGGCTGATTTTGTCCCTTGATCTTGTTTTGTGTGAAGTGTCACTTTCGAGATGGGACCCGTCGTTGCCACGACATCAAAGCGGCCCACTTGCTTTTCAAACATGACTATTTTCTTTGCCGACATAATGTCTAGTGTAGTTTTTTTTTTCTTAGAGAGTTTTTGTAGGGACAAAAGGTCATACTTCTAAAATCCAGTCTTTGATTCCTCTTGCACGGTTAAGCAGCAACAAATTTCTGCGGCAAATTATTAAAATGTACTCACTTGTAGAGGAAGCAGACGAAGAAACTATCGTCAGTTTCCATATTCTTTACATGAAATAAATATATATATATATATATATATACATGATCATATATATATATATATATATATATATAAAAACACACACACACACACACACACATATATATATATATATATATATATATATATGATTGGTTCTCAGTTCTACATAGACCGAGAAGTAAAACTTCCCTTAACATCCTAGAGGCGATCTATATTCTTTTTGATCGACCTTCTCTATGTAGAAGATGACCCAGAGGCCCTCTTTTCAATACCGACTATACTGTGGAATAGCGGGGGCAATACTTTTTTCCAGGATTCAGGGTATTTTTTGCCCTGCCGTAAGAGTAATACACACACACACACACACACACACACACACACACACACACACACACATATATATATATATATATATATAAGGTATTTCTCAGTCCAGTAAATCTGGAGTAGGGATCAATTCCCTTAGGACAATTAAATTATTCAAAATTCGAGTAATTAAATATTCCTGGTAAAGATCTCAATGTAAACAATTTCACAGAGCAAATATTATTGCAAGAAAAAAACAAAAATTCGGTCACATTACGATTTTAAAGTAATGTCCATCGTGTTAAGAGCATTGTTATGAATCAACAACTTCTTTAGATCCAACATGAAAGTAATCTGTAATGGGAGAAGGCTCCTCCCCTCCCCTTCCCTTCTGTGACCATCTTCATCATCTGGCTGTATTCAGCTATTTTCCTGTTGGATCTGAAGAAGTTCTGTTAAATTTTTTTTGAGTTGTTGATTCATATCATTGCTCTCAACAGGATGGAAATAAATTCATAATCCTAATGTGACTGAATTTTGTTTTTTTCTTGAAATTATATATATATATATATATATATATATATATATATATAGACAAGTGTCTAAAATTGCAAGATAGGCTTATTACCTTTGGATGGAATAATAATTACGAATAGTATGATGGAATGGTTCGACCAATTTGTTATTGTTAACTCATCATCATCATCATCATATCGTGCCATCGGCACGGATATCCCTGACCCTTTCTCGTCACCTCAGGGTTACACCCCGTATCCTCACAGAGCTACTGTATGTAGGTTTAAGTTGTCGCCCTGCTTTCGCTCGGCCATATGAAGGGGTCCATAGGAGTACATCACTTATGAGCTCGTCCATACTTCTCCAGCAGTGTCCTGCATGTCTGGTTCGTCTAATGTAGATAGTTTTCGTGATGGGTGGTTGGTGGCCGTATAGCTGCTGCTTTGTGGGGTGTTTCCTGTTCAATATTGCTCGCAGCATTCTTGCTTAGTTGCCGTCAAGCTTTTTCTCCAGCCGTTTAGTTAGCGTCCATGTAGTGCATCCATATAGCAGTATCGACACGATCGCTGCTTGGAAGAGGCATGAACAGCTATCAATAGGCTATCGGTCATATGGAAGTCAAACCTATTGTTAACTAAAAAACAAGAAAAAAAAAAAAAAAACATCGAATATCTGGATGAGTCAAAGGTTTTACAAATGTTTGGTAACGGCTTGTTTTTGGCATAAATCTTATGTAACCGGAGCAGTTCAAACTGTGGTAGATACCCTCTGTAGTTGGTAGTATCATGATAGCTGGTACGCTGACACGTTGTGTATTGCTTCACTCCTGGAGGGATTTGAAAACCACACAGATAAACAAGTATCGTAGTTGTCTATTTCGGGAACTCTTTTACGAGTTCGAACTGGTAGAAGTGTAGTTGATCACAGTAGTGTAATCAGAGTTGAAGAACTGTCTCTCGTGTTGCAAGAACCTCGAGGATCAAGCAAGATCAGGTTGGCCTAAAACCGTTGATTTTGTGGCCGTGCTCGACTGATGAAGTAGGCATAAAATTATGCAGTATAAAGATGAAGTCGAATAGAATAAGATCTTTCTGGTCGAATAACAAAAAAGTGTTTTCTCCTATTCAATATAAAAAGAAGGCGCTTTCACCTGTGAACGTCTCCTTCTTCATGGTTAGTTGCTAGACAAACTGCTTTATCATGATATCTATTCGCTAAAGAAAACGTTTTTTTTCTTATTACGAAAGCAAAAAAAGCAACTTTTTTTTTATCTTGGCTTCTCATATCACCGAGAATTCGTAACGAGATTTGATCACGTGGTGTCTTTTTTTCTACTTTGGTACGTCAATCAACAGAAAGAAAACGCAAAGACATTTGTTCGGCTTATTTTTTTATTTTTATTTTTTTAGCTGAACCTGTCATTTACAGATCATCTGCTTTCTCACAAATTATAACATAAAAATAAAAGACAAAAAATTCAACATCCCCATTATAAAAAATATATATATATATATGAAACACTTTCTCTCATTATATATATATATATATATATATATATATATATATATATATATATATCTGTGTGTGTGTGTGTGTGTGTGTGTGTGTGTGTGCATAGAGTGTTTCAGAAAAATCGATATCATTTCATGATCAATTCTCCTAATTTAACTGAACGATTGGTTTGGTTGAGTTCTATGACATGTCAAACATGGTAGATTATTTAATACCAAATACTCTTTATACATATATATCAAATATACATGATTTAGTTTGGTTGGTTTTTATGGCATATCAATTACTGAAGGTTATTTAATGCTTATAATCTGCTTATACACATATATCAAATTATGTGATTTGGTTTAGATGGGCTTACTGGCATATCAATCATTGGAGGTTATCAAGGGCCTAATCCTCTTTTTATATATGTTTATTATATATATATATATATATATATATATATATATAATTTGGTTTGATTGGGTTTATGGAATAGCAGCTACTGTAGGTTATCTACTGCCAAACCCTGCTAACACATATATTAAATACATATGATTTGGTTTGGTTAGGTTTTTTATTGCATATCAACTAAGTTGGTTATTTAATGGCAAATCATTTTTATACATATACATTTAATATATATGATTTGGTTAGGTTTTATGGCATATGAACCAGTGTTGGTTATTTAATGCCAAATTCACTTTATACATATATATTGAATATATATGATTTGTTTTGGTTGGATTTTATCATATATCATACATTGTAGGTTATTTAATGCCAAATCTGGTTGATACATGTCTATTAGATATATATGTTCAGTGAGCATAAGTTAACAAAGTTAAATAGTTCCTAGTATTATTATGAATCACTAACAATTCAATTGAACCTTAGTCATTTGTTTACTCATAGTTAAAGAATCAAACAGTTCTATTTCAAATAATTCATATATATGTATATGATAATGGCTCGTCGGGAAACTCTACCACTGTGTCAACGGTCCACATCGAACTCAAGCGATGCCAAATTTGTTAGTCATGGCAATTGCGCAGCCAATTAACCTCAATGTGTCTTGTAAGTTACACCCGTAATCTTTACAGTGGGAGAGATAACGGTATTAGGCCGATGAGGCCTAATAAGATCCAAACAGCTTCCCAGTGGTTCCGCGTGTCGCGCGCAAGTGTTTGCCTGATTTTCTGGTTATGGTAATTCAATTTACAATATAATTCCTCTACTTAAAAAAAGAAAATGTACATCTATTTCCTTGCCCTTGAACTTATAATAATTACATGGATGCGTATTTCCATTCCTCTTGGGAAGACGTGGCCCTGAAGGTGACCGTGTTCTCTGTAAAGAGTATAGATGTAACTTATAAGACACATTCAGGTTAATTGGCCGCGCATATGCCATGACTAGTTAATTTGGCATCGCTTGTGTGCAATGTGGATCGATGGCTCCGTGGTAGAGTTTTTGCTCTGCATTCTGAAATCGTTGGTTCGATATCCAGTGTGGGTGATCATTGTATACACTGCTGATGAGTCCAAATAATGTCGAAACAGCTGTCCAATTTTTCCGTATGTCGTGCGTAAGTGTTTGCCGGATTTTCTGGTCATGGTAATTCAATTTGCAATATAATTCCTCTATTTAAAAAAGAAAATGTACCTCAAGATAATAATTGAGATGCAAAAGATTGAAAATTACTCTCTTTTTAAATTTCATCGAATCTATGATTCTAATTTTTTTCTTTGGTAGACCAGGTCATGTTGGGGAATACTATGGTCCCAATTTTTCATTCACAGAATCTACTTCATATCCTGAAAAAAAGAAAAGGCTAGAATTAAATTTATGAATTTCCGTCAAAAATATATGGGTTCTGTTTTTTGGGGGGTCACCCTGTACAAGGGTTTTGTTTTGTTTTGTTTTATGGCATATCATCTATTGTAGGTTATTTAATATCAAATGCTTTTTATACATAAATATTAAATGTATGATTTCCAAACACATTTTGAAAATAACATCTTTAAATGAACTGATTTTTAGCACTCTGTAAAATGGTTTCACTTATTTCTATCTAACAGGAATAATTCTATTCACTATTAATCATTTGTTTTCACAGAGATGAACGTTTAAAGTAATGCTATTTAACACTAACAATTCAATTAAACATCGATCATTTGTTTACACACTTTTAAATAATCAAACAGTTCTATTTCAAACAATTCAGTTCAGCCTAAGTCATTTTTTGCTCTCACTTAAAATGTCAAACAGTTCTACTTAACCCACGGATAGGACCCGATCAAGTGCTACTACTCCTGGCCAGAGTGAACCAGGGAGCGATTGCAATGAAGGGGTAGTCCCAATTTTCCAAAGCTCCTGCGTTACTGCAACCTCACCATTAGAATTTTTGTGTCATATCCAGGTCACTCGTTGGAGAAGTGTCTTACCCCTCTGTAGAAATGCAGTCGGTGTATTCTGCAGCCCCAGCCCGCTGGGCCAAACGTAGAAGGGAGAATAAAAGACAGTGAGAAAGGTTAGAACAGTGCCCAAGAAATAACAAACGCAATAGAAAGAATGACATTGTTTTACTGAAATAATATAACAACTATTGTCATGAGAAATGCATTCAGCTATGTTCAAATCCTGAATGATAAATTTTCGGCTTTTTAATTTTCTGATCAAATATCTTCTTTTATAAAAAGCAATTTTAAAAGAAGTTATGCAAATTTGTCAACATTATCTGGAAAAATTTGTTTCTTTTTTATGTGATTCAGAAGCTTGTTAAAAGGGTGTGGTGGGGGAAAAGTCATTCTTTTGAAGAAACCAATCATGCACCTGAACAAAACAGAAATACTATATATATATATATAGCATCGCCTATAAAGTAGTATATATTTACCAAACTCGTCCACATGGGTAGGATGCCACAGAAGATTAATTCACTAATTGCTAAGCAACGTTATAGAACTGAGTCTGTCCTACTATTTACCAAGTCAATAACTGTTACGTCAGGCATACCACTAAATATGTACACAGCTTCTTCATCAAACTTAGTAAGATTTTAGTATTTCCAGCGGTCAAACGGATATCATTTGATATTATTTGACCCAAATCTACAGAATTGAACCTTAGAGACAAAAATGAAAATTGAATTGATAGATTTTAGATATGTACTGTTTTGTTTACACAGTTCCATTGTTGTAGAGTTTTGAAATAATATGCGAGTTGGTTGGTTGGTTGGTTGGTTGGTTTTTTTTACGGCGTTTAAACCCTTTTCGAGTAATTTAACGCCAAATTAAATTTTAAGTAATTCAGTTTTGAATAAATATAGGTTTTGTTTGCAAACAGTTAAATGTCAAAACAGGGTTTTTTTTAAGACAATTCAGTTAAGTGTAAGCACACAGTTTAGTTCTACGTAAAAACTGTTCTATTTCAAACAATTCAGTTTAGCATAAATACACAGTTTAGTTCTAAGACTCGTTCAGGTGCTTCCACTCCGGGCCAGAGAGGACTTGGAATCGATGGCAATGAAGGGGTACTTAGCATTCCCCAAAAGTCCTGCATTACTAGAACCTCACAATCAGATTGTTTAGTGTAATATCTCGGACACTCGTAGGGGGATTCTTAACCCTTCATAAGAGATGCAGTTGGTGTATTCTGCAGCCCCAGCCGACTGGGCAAAATATTCGTTTTCTTTGTATTGTAAAAAGAATAACATTGTGTTATCTTTAGTTAAGGAAAAATATTATTTACAGGTCTTTTAATGGTTTTGTTTACTCTCTCTTTTCCTATCTCTCTCTCTCTCCCCCCTCTCTCTCTCTCTCTCTCTCTATATATATATATATATATATATATATATCTCCCTCGTATATATATATATATATATATATATATTTGTATGCGTTCACACATTTTTCTCTCTCGCTCACACACACATGTATATATATATATATATATATATATATATATATATATATATATATATATATATATATATATATATATATATACTTGTGTGTGTGAGCGAGAGAGAAAGAGATATGTGAACACATACACACTTATCTATCTATCTATCTATCTATCTATCTATCTATCTATCTCATCATATCTATCTATCTATCTATCTCATCATATCTATCTATCTATCTATCTATCTCATCATATCTATCTATCTATCTATCTATTCGGTCATATATATGTATGAATGTATAAATGTATTAGACAGACATGTAGTCGGAGGAGAAATATGAAAACGTTATGGGGAAAACTAACCCTCAGATCACCACCCACATTTATAAGACTTTAAAAAAAAGAAACAAGCAATATCTTCCTTTTACGTCTCTTACATATTATTAGATATGAACATAGAGACAGAGAGAGAGAGAGTGAGAAAGATAGAGAGAGGGGAGGAGGGGAAGGAATAAAAGGGAAAAGAAAACAGAGAAAAAAATGATATATAAACATTCTCAAATAAATAAACTGATTTGATAAATAGTGTCTGAACAAATGTTTGGAGATCTTGGGATTATACACATGAAAATACAGAACAATTCCGAAGATTTTGTAATTCAAATAAGTTTCGCTAAATCAAATACAATAGTAAAAGAAAACAACAACAACAAAAAGGATAATAATGGCGCCACGATTCTGGTAAATAATTGTTCTTCGACACTGGGGAATAAGCAGAATTCCGACTCTTGTCCTACAAGCAGTTGGCAAACGAACACATGGGGAGTAAATTCCTTCAGGTTTTGGGGGCACATCGGTTGAGTTTGTAGTCATAAAGATAAATATTTTGTCTATAATTTTGAAAAGTCATTATCAATCCAAGAGTTGTTTAGACTCTTGAACTAATTCTTTCGCTGCTTTTAGTGCTTTCCTGACGTTTCAGTTTCTACGGCCTTCTTCAGGAGTACATTCCGAAAGAAAAGAAAAAAGTTTTCTTTTTTTTTTTTCTTTTTTTTCCAACTTGAAGAATATAGAACAATTAAAACGCTAGAGATTAACTACGTAAGGATTCTGTTTTGATAAATGCTCAAAGCAGTGCCTTACAAGACAGTAGCTGTACGGCCATTTACCTCCCATAATACAAATTATCCAAGTAATACAAGTAAGACATACAGGGTGTTACTGGAGATGTAAGGACGAACAATTAAGTAACTTTTTTTCTGATGGAGTTCTATACATGATAATGCCAGTGTTGGTCCAGCTGCAAAATTTACATTACCCAGATCAGTGTGGACACCTAGTGCGGACTTTAGGATCCTATCAGAGCGATGGAGTGATTGAGACCCACAGAGAGAGAGAGAGAGAGAGAGAGAATCATGGTAATTCGTACGCTCGGCAGCCATTGATGATGATGATGATGATGATGATGCCCGACTGTACTTGTAAGAAGTTGGTTTTGTTTTACGGCGTTTCAACCCATGTGGGGGTATTTAACGCCAAATTAAATTTTAAGCAATTAAGCTTTGTATAAGTATAGCTTTTGTTTACATTCATTAAAAATGTCAAAACAGTTCAGTTAAATGTTAAAACAGTTCTATTTCAAACAATTCAGTTCAGTATAAGTACACAGCTTGAATGTCAAAAACAGATATATTTCTAACAATTCAGTTTAACATAAGTATATAGTTTAATTCTATCAAAAACTGTTCAATTTCAAACGATCCAGTTCAACATAAGCAAGCAGTTTAGCTCTATTTAAAAACAGTTCCCTTTCAAATAGTTCAGTTTAGCATAAGTCCGCAGTTTAAATATCAAAACAGTCCTATTTCAGTCAAACAGTTTAATTCAAGAAATTCACTTTAGTATAAGAATAGATTTTTTTTTACACAGATAGATATCAAATTGTTCTACTTCAAACAATTCAGTTTAGCATACAAAAACAGATACGAGAATTAATTTTTTTTATTCATTGCGGACTTTTTGTCCTCATTTTGGTAATTTTTGTGTTGTTTCTTCTTCACTATGTTTCGGCCAAATTTCACCGCTGTCCTTCTTCAGATGATTAACCGCGACCTTGGATAGGAATGCTGAGTCCCGTAACCGTATCACCAGTAATTACTGCCTTCCATAGTGGTGCGATAGACAACAACTTTGGAAGGCAGTAATTCCTGGGGATACGGTTACAGAACTCAGCATTCCTATCCGATGTCATGGTTAATCAGCTGAAGAAGGCCAGAGGTGAAATTTGGCCGAAACGTAGTGAAAGAAGAAACACCAAAAAATCTACCAAGATAAGGACAAATAGTCCGCAATGAATAAAAAAAATTAATTCTCAGATTAAGAAGCCTCATCTCAAAATGATTCCAATTAAAGACAAAAAAAGATACCTTTCAAGCAATTCAGTTTAGCATAAGTAAGCAGTTTAAATGTCAAAACAGTTTTATGTCACGCAGTTCCGTCTAGCATAAGTACACAGTTTAGTTCTATTTGACCCAATGATAGGACTCTTTCAGGTGCTTCCACTCCGGGCCAGAGCGGACCGGGGAGTTATGGCAATGAACGGGTGCTCAGCATTACTGGGGCCTCATCATCAGATTGTTTAGTGTCATATCCAGGACACTCGTTACAGTAGGGTCTTACCCAACTGCACAGAAGCAGTCATTGTATTCTACAGCCCTAGCTGAATGTAAGGAAATGAGATACCGCTTAAAGGAAGGAGTGTCCTTGTGATGTAATGGTTAAAGCGATGGACGGCGGAATCGTAATAAGCGCGTTCGAACTTCAGTTGCTCTGTTGCGTTCACTTTCACTGGCATTAAATAACCTACAAGGGTTGATATGTCATAAAACAAAGAAACTAAAGAAACTGAACTTAAAAGAAGTGACGTGTATTAAACCTGACAGACAAGTTTACAATCTAGTATATTATCAATTTAATCGCTGTATGAGTATCCTTACTCGGGGGAGAGAAAGTGGGAGAGCACCACTTCGTAATAAAAGAAAAACACATTATTCCGTGTGATAAGGTTTGTTAGAAAGGGAACCGCTTGCATTGTGCGTACTCTTAGCAATGAACTGAGCCGGTCTTTCTATTCGACAATATTTTTTCAGTATTAGGAAATCTTTTATCGGTCAGAAAATACCCCTTTTTTAATTGTACAACTGAAAATGCGTATCAACCGTAACATATGTAATTATATTCAGCTGAAAAGAATATATACAAAGAAAGTTCATATAAGTAAACTAAAGTTGGTGACCTTAGTCGATGGTGACCAGAAGGCTCCTTTTTCGATAACTACTACACCGAGGTATAGGGGAGGGCGCTACTCGTTTCCTTGGATTGCTACACTTTACCCTCGATACGTACCTTATGTTGCTGAGTGTTAAGCAAGGAGGTATCAAGTACCATTTTTAAAGTCTTGGTATGACTATTGGCGAACACTCTACCCAATTGGCCAATGAACCGGTTAAAGATCATATAACCGTTCAATATATACATATAGTCATCAACAGACAGATCTGTTTCGTTCTATCAGAACTCTTCAGTGTGGCTAGACAGGCTATATTCCCAAAGCTGGGATCGAAATCCGGTTGACTCAAACGCCAGTCCAAGATTCTCCCACTCAGCCACGAGGAAACTATCGCAAGCAAAGGAAATTTAAACGCTTTTGTATCACATTTGTTTACATATATCCGCTTAACGGTTACCGAGAGCTCGATTCATATGAAAAGTTTTGCATTACGCTAATGGCAAACCTTATATATATATATATATATATATATATTCTTCCTTTACCTGCTTTTGAATTTTATTAAGCATTCATCATTTTTTCTATCAACACTTGTTTCATCATCTTAAAGTTCTGGTGGAGGTTCATTAAAACCGAAATATTTTAACGTCAAATTTCCTTCGTAATAAATTTTTCACTTTTGAATTACATTGTTTTCATCTTTCTCCATATTGTAGAATTCGTTTCCATTATTTACTTCCACACACACACACACACACACACACACTTATACATATATCATTAAAATTTCCTGAAAAAAGCGTTTTTGAATAACTAAAATTCAGTGTCCCTACGTAGAAAAGAAATGCCATTTTATTTTTGATTACATTATCAATGCTGTAGATTTTTTAGATTATTAATATTTAATTATACCTATTTTAAGCTAGACGGCAATTACACAAGAATGCTGCGAGCAATATTGAACAAGTCCTGGCGACAACACCCAACAAGGCACCAACTATACAGCCACCTGCCTCCCATCACGAAAACTATCCAAGTTTGACGAACCAGACATGCAGGACACTGCTGGAGAAGTAGGGACGAGCTCATAAGTGATGTACTCCTAAGGACCCCCGCATATGGCCGGGCAAAAGCAGGACGACCAGCACGAACATACATTCAGCAGCTATGTGAGGATACGGGATGTAGCCCTGAAGACCTGCCAGAGGCAATGAACGATAGGAAGAAGTGACGAGAGAGGGTCAGGGATATCCGTGCTAGCGGCACGACATGATGATGATGATACCTATTTTGACTGTATAATGTTCCACAAGAACATAACAAGTAAATTAACTTTTAAAGTGTTTGACTGTTCAGATAGATAGATAGATAGATAGATAGGAAGACACTAAGATAGATAGATAGATAGATAGATAGATAGATAGATAGATAGATAGATAGATAGATTATTAATATCTAATTATACCTGTTTTGACTGTATAATGTTCCACAAGAACATTACAAGTAAATTAACTTTTAAAGTGTTTGACTGTTCAGATAGATAGATAGATAGATAGATAGGAAGACACTAAGATAGATAGATAGATAGATAGATAGATAGATTATTAATATCTAATTATACCTGTTTTGACTGTATATTGTTCCACAAGAACATTACAAGTAAATTAACTTTTAAAGTGTTTGACTGTTCAGATAGATAGATAGATATATAGATAGATAGATAATTGGGCTTTATTTCAGTGCCACCAGAGCTGAAATATTAAAACTATGCCGTTTGCGACAATAATCGAATTTCCTTTTTCTGATCTCTATACACCGCCCATTCTGCAAAAACGTGTCCCATAATTTTTACACAAATTTCGACTTTTGGCTTTTTTTCCTATTCATATTATCTTTCATATTTCTTTCTTTATTTCTTTCTTTCTTCATCATTTTCCTTTGAATTCTTATTTATAATTCCTTTCTTTCTTTCGTTCTTCTTTTCTTTTTTTCCTTTCTGTTTTTTCATTCTATCTTTCGTCTTCGTTAATTTTCCTTTCTTCATTCCTTTTTCCCAAAATTCTCATTCATCATTCCTTTCTTTCTTTCTTTCTTTCTTCATCATTTTCCTTTGAATTCTTATTTATAATTCCTTTCTTTCTTTCGTTCTTCTTTTCTTTTTTTCCTTTCTGTTTTTTCATTCTATCTTTCTTCTTCGCTAATTTTCCTTTCTACATTACTTTTTCCAAAAATTCTCATTCATCATTCCTTTCTTTCTTTTTTTCTTTCTTTCTTTCTTCATCATTTTCCTTTGAATTCTTATTTATAATTCCTTTCTTTCTTTCGTTCTTCTTTTCTTTTTTTCCTTTCTGTTTTTTCATTCTATCTTTCTTCTTCGCTAATTTTCCTTTCTTCATTCTTTTTTCCCAAAATTCTCATTCATCATTCCTTTCTTTCTTTTTTTCTTTCTTTCTTTCTTCATCATTTTCCTTTGAATTCTTATTTATAATTCCTTTCTTTCTTTCGTTCTTCTTTTCTTTTTTTCCTTTCTGTTTTTTCATTCTATCTTTCTTCTTCGCTAATTTTCCTTTCTTCATTCCTTTTTCCCAAAATTCTCATTCATCATTCCTTTCTTTCTTTTTTCTTTCCCTCTTTCTTCATCATTTTCCTTTGAATTCTTATTTATAATTCCTTTCTTTCTTTCGTTCTTCTTTTCTTTTTTTCCTTTCTGTTTTTTCATTCTATCTTTCTTCTTCGCTAACTTTCCTTTCTTCATTTCTTTTTCCCAAAATTCTCATTCATCATTCCTTTCTTTCTTTCTTTCTTTCTTCATCATTTTCCTTTGAATTCTTATTTATAATTCCTTTCTTTCTTTCGTTCTTCTTTTCTTTTTTTCCTTTCTGTTTTTTCATTCTATCTTTCTTCTTCGCTAATTTTCCTTTCTTCATTACTTTTTCCAAAAATTCTCATTCATCATTCCTTTCTTTCTTTTTTTCTTTCTTTCTTTCTTCATCATTTTCCTTTGAATTCTTATTTATAATTCCTTTCTTTCTTTCGTTCTTCTTTTCTTTTTTTCCTTTCTGTTTTTTCATTCTATCTTTCTTCTTCGCTAATTTTCCTTTCTTCATTCTTTTTTCCCAAAATTCTCATTCATCATTCCTTTCTTTCTTTTTTTCTTTCTTTCTTTCTTCATCATTTTCCTTTGAATTCTTATTTATAATTCCTTTCTTTCTTTCGTTCTTCTTTTCTTTTTTTCCTTTCTGTTTTTTCATTCTATCTTTCTTCTTCGCTAATTTTCCTTTCTTCATTCCTTTTTCCCAAAATTCTCATTCATCATTCCTTTCTTTCTTTTTTTCTTTCTTTCTTTCTTCATCATTTTCCTTTGAATTCTTATTTATAATTCCTTTCTTTCTTTCGTTCTTCTTTTCTCTTTTTCCTTTCTGTTTTTTCATTCTATCTTTCTTCTTCGCTAATTTTCCTTTCTTCATTCTTTTTTCCCAAAATTCTCATTCATCATTCCTTTCTTTCTTTTTTTCTTTCTTTCTTTCTTCATCATTTTCCTTTGAATTCTTATTTATAATTCCTTTCTTTCTTTCGTTCTTCTTTTCTTTTTTTCCTTTCTGTTTTTTCATTCTATCTTTCTTCTTCGCTAATTTTCCTTTCTTCATTCCTTTTTCCCAAAATTCTCATTCATCATTCCTTTCTTTCTTTTTTCTTTCCCTCTTTCTTCATCATTTTCCTTTGAATTCTTATTTATAATTCCTTTCTTTCTTTCGTTCTTCTTTTCTTTTTTTCCTTTCTGTTTTTTCATTCTATCTTTCTTCTTCGCTAACTTTCCTTTCTTCATTTCTTTTTCCCAAAATTCTCATTCATCATTCCTTTCTTTCTTTCTTTCTTTCTTCATCATTTTCCTTTGAATTCTTATTTATAATTCCTTTCTTTCTTTCGTTCTTCTTTTCTTTTTTTCCTTTCTGTTTTTTCATTCTATCTTTCTTCTTCGCTAATTTTCCTTTCTTCATTCCTTTTTCCCAAAATTCTCATTCATCATTCCTTTCTTTCTTTTTTCTTTCCCTCTTTCTTCATCATTTTCCTTTGAATTCTTATTTATAATTCCTTTCTTTCTTTCGTTCTTCTTTTCTTTTTTTCCTTTCTGTTTTTTCATTCTATCTTTCTTCTTCGCTAACTTTCCTTTCTTCATTTCTTTTTCCCAAAATTCTCATTCATCATTCCTTTCTTTCTTTCTTTCTTTCTTCATCATTTTCCTTTGAATTCTTATTTATAATTCCTTTCTTTCTTTCGTTCTTCTTTTCTTTTTTTCCTTTCTGTTTTTTCATTCTATCTTTCTTCTTCGCTAATTTTCCTTTCTTCATTCCTTTTTCCCAAAATTCTCATTCATCATTCCTTTCTTTCTTTTTTCTTTCTTTCTTTCTTCATCATTTTCCTTTGAATTCTTATTTATAATTCCTTTCTTTCTTTCGTTCTTCTTTTCTTTTTTTCCTTTCTGTTTTTTCATTCTATCTTTCTTCTTCGCTAATTTTCCTTTCTTCATTCCTTTTTCCCAAAATTCTCATTCATCCTTCCTTTCTTTCTTTCTTTCTTTCTTTCTTTCTTTCTTTCTTTCTTTCTTCATCATTTTCCTTTGAATTCTTATTTATAATTCCTTTCTTTCTTTCGTTCTTCTTTTCTTTTTTTCCTTTCTGTTTTTTCATTCTATCTTTATTCTTCGCTAACTTTCCTTTCTTCATTTCTTTTTCCCTAAATTCTCATTCATCATTCCTTTCTTTCTTTCTTTCTTTCTTTTGTACGTTTACTTTCTTTTCTTCAATTCACAACCATCATTCATTATTATTTTTCATCCTTTGTTGCTTTTCTCCCTTTTTCTGACAATTCAGTTGATTTAGAAAAACCAAAAAAACTGAAGAAGAAACTGAACCATTAGAGATGGGGCTGCATTGTCTTTTTAAAGTGGGGAACTGGCAGTTATAATTTTGTCATAACCAGTTACGCTAACCAGGGTATCTGTCCATCTAGATACAATATCTCAAACTAGGGTGCCGTTTTATATACCTTCCTTCAATAGGGGCCGTCTCGACAAAATATTTTTATATTTTGATCGATATCAACGCAGATAAGAGAAAGATTTGGAACGAAAGATAAAATTTCGCTTTGGCCTCAATTTAGCAATCCGAATAAAGACATACTATTTTCTTTTCTTTTTTTTTTACATTTCGATATAAATAAAACCTTAATTACATAACGGAGGTGCCCATGGTGTAATGGTTATCGTCGTAGGAAATGGACACGGCGACACGAGTTCAAATCCTGGACCAGGCTAATTGCATTTCACATAGCACTAATACCCTTGGGAAAGGTATGAATCCAATTGTTCTCCTTCCAGCTATGGGTAAATAGTAGGACAGACTAGGTTCTTCAGCCTTGGTTAGGCAACTAGTCTAGGAGAAGGAAAACTCTGAATTCAAACCTGTTAAACTCCGCTTAAAAATTGACCTTGTGTCATATCTTGCCCGAGCGGAGGGGGTTGGTAAATATGATAACGGGGCATTTTTTGTTCCACTTATTATGGCCGAAATTAAACTAGAAACGACATGAAACTATGTTTTGAGGAAACTAGAATTAATTTAAACAATCATCGACAGGTTATTTCTAATGGACCTAATGGCGCTTGCCTGTACTACACATGTAAGTAAAATATGTTCGGGGTCTAGGCTGTGTATAGAGAATAGTTGTTTTTTTTTCATAGGTAGACGAACATAGAAACAAACAAAAAGTCACACACACACAAACACACAGACACAAAATAACACCTGCTAAGAAGAAGAAACTACCACAAGAACGCAAAATTAGAAGGGATTGACCAGTAGATTAATTCCACTCCTGTTTCTTAATCGTTCTAACATATAACATGTTAACCTCCTCTGCTCACGCCTATGAATGAAATAATTTGTAATTTTATTTCCACTTTTTTTTGTTTTGTTTTTTCTAATTTTTTTTTCTTTTGTTCTTTTTTAATTCCTTTATTTTATCTTCTGAATACGAACTGTAACTCCACATTTGCTACTCTGCGACGAGAGAGAAGCATGTAAAAAGTCATCTGACGAGACGAAGAGTATAGTAATATTCTCCACCGAAATAAATTTATTATGACGACTTAACCGAGTTTGAGTCTCCATCAAATTGTACAATATATATATATATATATATATACGGTTTGGTTTGGTTTCGGGTAATGGCATATCAACCATTGTAGGTTATTTAATATCAAATCTTCTTTATACATATATATTAATTATATTTGATACAGGTTGGTTTGGTTTTATGGCATATTAACCAGTGTAGGTTATTTGATGCTGACTCCATTTTTATACATATAAACAGTTCTATTTCAAACAATTCAGTTTAGCATAAGCACACAGTTTAAGTGTCAAAAACATTCTTATTCAAGCAATTTAGTTTAGTCAACAAAGTTAAATAGTTCCAAATATTGCTACGTATCACTAACAATTCAATTAAACCAATCATTTATTTGCACACAATTAAATGTCAAAAACAGTTCTATTTCAAACAACTCAGTTTACCTTTAGCACACAGTTTAATTCTATTTGACTCATAGATAGGACCCTATCAGTAGCTAAAACTCCGGGTCAGAGTGGATCAGGGAGCGATGGCCATAAAGAGGTACTCCATATTCCCCAAAGTTCCAGCATTACTGGAGCCTCACCATCAGATTGTTTAATTTCATATTCTGGACACTCGTTGGGGGAGTTTAACCTCTATCCAGAGATGTAGTTGGTGTATTCTACAACCCTAGCCGACTGGGCCACACACACACACACATATATATATATACATATATATATATTAACTTTGGTTCATGCTAGGAACCATTTGATTTTGTTGACTCATACTAAATTGAGTTGTTTAAAATAGAACAGTTGTGGCATAGCCATGACCATGACTATCTATACAAACACATAATACATATACATATACATATGCATGCAGAATCATAACGATGACTCAATAAAGACGAGCGACACAGTTCTTAGAAAAATATACCTCTCACTTTACTTGAAAGGGTTGTGTGTGAGAGGGAGTTGGAGACCGAACAGAACTGCAACATATTGACCCCCACTCTTGAGGCTATCAGCGTTTCTTTCCCGTTCTTCTGGGCTGCTCAACTGGGGGGCTGGGGGCCCAGCCTTTCTGGGTGCTGGTTTTCTCTACCGCATCTTATCTCCAACTCGTCTGATCCCCAAATGATTAATCAGGGGCCTGAGTGTTCCCTCTGCTTGGTGCTGGCTTTCTCTAACGCATCTTGCCTCCAACTCGTCTGATACCCGACTGCAACTGCTCAATCGGGGGCCTGAGGGCCGACTCTGCTGGGTGCTGGCTTCCTTTACCGCATCTTGTCTCCAACTGATTGAATTTCCTGTGCACTGAGTTATATATTAGTTCAATACCCACCTTCTTCTTGTGGGCGTCACAAATTGCTCTCATTCAACCCACCCACGGTCAAGGTTTTACTCTGCTATTCCTCGACTGGATACACCTGTTATTTATACAGGTGCATTTCCTATTTTGACAGCCCGGCCGGGTCGTAGGTCAATATACAACACAGTGTGATCCTTTAACTGTGTGTATCTACAAAATGTGTTTACAAATATGTATATATATGTAAGAACAGGATTTGGCAATAAATAACCTATAATGGTTGATATGCCATAAAAACAAATCTTTGAGGATATAGCAATAATTTAAAACATTAAACTGTTCAAAGAAATTTTTATAAGTTGGTGACCTTTGTCAATGGTGCCCCGAAGGCTCCCTTTTCTATAGCTACTACCCCAAGATGTAGGGGAGGATGCTATTCCTTTTTCTTGATTGCACCGCTTTGCCCTTGATCCTTACCTTATAATGCTGAGTGTTAAGCAAGGCGGCATCAAGTACCATTTTTGAGTCTTTGGTATGACTTGACCTAGGATTGAACCCCGGCCTCCCGGACCACCGGCGAACATAATGAAATGAAATTATTCGTATTAGATAGAAATACTTGAAAACTTTTAACAGTGGGGGCCGCGCACAAATCGAGATTCATGTACAGTCCTCACAAAAAATATTTGTTCCCATTTGGCTTTCTCCATTTTTGAGGTACCATGCCATGAACTCCACTCAGCCAATATTACCTCTGCCAGGGGAAGGCTGTTCACCGGGAATGAGGTGATAGCACAAAGACACGCACCTGGCTCGAACATCAGGTGGACCCTGGAAAACTAGGGATTGGAGCAAAAAGGGTTTAATGACATAAGATACGTAAAGAAAATATTTTAGATATATTTACCGGACCATTAAATAAGATGATCTATATTTGAATCTAATGAGCAAAATTTTATTTTAATATTTCGTAAATTATTTTGGGTTTTTATCCTTTCAAGATTTCCGAGCAAGTCAAATATTGTCATTTGCATAGGATTTCGAAATGCAAAAATACATATATAAAAATTATTACATTTGAGCAATGAAAGCTAACACTTTTATTATGGTTTGGTTTCTTGGTTTTAATGGCATATCAACCTTCGTGGGTTATTTAATGCCAAAGCCACCCTTCCAGAAGAGCAGCAATGATGCTATTTAATCCATAGCTGGGAAGATAAGGGGGTTCATGCCTTTCCCAAGGGTATTTATCAGAAAGTGAACGTAATAGTGCGACTGGAGTTCGGACTCACTACGATCCTGCAGTTCGGTGCATTAACCATTTCACCTCCAGGACCCTCCTCTTTTATTATGGAAATCATTTGAATTCCAATATACGAGGTGCATACAATAAGTTTCCAGACTTTTTTCGTATGGGCATTTAAAATTGTCGTAGACTCTTGAAAATTCAGTATCTTATTGCTATACATCTTATGAGATGACTGACCAATATTTATGATTTCAGCTTCAAATCAACAGCAACTGCAGGAATTAGAATACACCCTACTAAAGCCTGATTGTCACAGCTGGTGAATTTCAAAAATTCAATCTGACACTTTAGAAGAACGATATGCAATAAAATTGTGTTTTAAACTTTGAAAAAATGCCACAGAAACGTATGGAACGCTTCAGACTGCTTTTGGAGCATCTTGTATGAATCGAACATCAGTTTTTGAGTGGCATAAGAGATTCAAGGAAGACAGGGAGTCTGTGAAGAATGATGAGAGGTGTGGGAGGAGTAAGCAAGTCAATACACCAGACTTGATTGGTCAAAGTGTTAAGGTTAGGCTAAGGGTTACTATGTTGAGGTTTTAAGGGAGTTCAGGAAGAGATTCCGTCGGAAGAGGCCAGCACTCTTCAAATAGGGTCAGTGACATTTCCTCCAGGACAATACACCAGTCCACAACTCCATCGTTGTCACAGACTATTTGACCAAGATGGGTATCAAGACAGTTCCTCAGCCTCCCTATTGTCCAGACCTTTCTCCCTGTGATTTTGGTTATTCCCTAAGCTCAGAGGCTGTCGTTATTAGACTAGACTAGAGTTTCATGTGTGTACTATCAATAAAAGTGCCTATACGAAAAAGTCTGGAAACTTATCGTATGCAAGTCGTATATATATATACATATATATATATATATGTGAGCGTGAGTGTGTGTGTATGTGTATGTGTGTGTGAGAGAGAGAACTTTAATTATAAATAAATCATCGTCATCATGTCACGCTGCCAGCACGGATCTCCTTGAGCCTCTCTCGCCACCCGTCTCTATCATCCATCGCTCCCTGGAGGTGCTATATCCTGTATGGGCACAAAACTGTTGTATATAGGTTCTGGACGGTCGTCTTGCCTTTGCTCGTTCCTATGAAGGGGTCTACAGGAATATGTCGTAAATGAGTTCGTCCTTACTTCTCCAGCAGCATCCAGCATGTCTGGTTTATCTAACTTGGAGAGTTTTCGTGATGGGTGGTAGGAGGTTGTACAGTTGCTGTTTTGCGGGTGTTGCCTCTAAGACTTGTTCAATATTGCCCTCAGCATTCTTGTGTAGTTTCCGTCATGCTTTTTCTTCATACGTTTAGTTAGTGTTTATATGGTGCATCCATATAGCAGTATCGACACGACCGCTACTGGGAAAAAACTGCATTTTATTTTATCGGTCAGGTCTGACTCCCATGTGACCGATAGTCTATCGATAGCTGTCCATACCTTTGCTATGTATCTGTGTTCTTGTATGCATATTATCATATTTACCCGACCCCTCCGATCGGGCAGGATATGACACAAGGTCAATTCTTTTTTTTAAGCGGAGTTTAACAGGTTTGAATTCAGAGTTTTCCTTCTCCTAGACTAGTTTCCTCACCAAGGCTGAAGAACCCAGTCTGTCCTACTATTTACCCATAGCTGGAGGGAGAATAATTGGATCCATACCTTTTCCAAAGGTATTAGTGCTATGTGAAATGCTATCAGTCTCGTCCAGGATTTGAACTCGTGTCGCCGTGTCCATTTCCTACGACAATAACCATTTCACCACAGGCACCTCCCTCTAGTATGCATATTATGTCAATGTTATGATCTACCGCCGAAGCAATCAGCTCCGGTAGTTGGCCTATTCTATTTAAAGTTCTAACGTTAAATGCCCTATTTTTATAGTGCATTTGCATTTTCATAATTTTTGTTTTAGCCGATTTTTCGAAAACTGGGGCCAGGGCTGCAACCAGAGCAGGACGCGCCCCTTTTTACCTGCTCCAAGAGCGATGCGGTTTAGACAAGTGATTTAAGTATGAGTCATGGTAATCTTTCGATGGCTGTCATAAATAAATAGATTGTTATATAAGACTACGCTAATACATATCGTGGGTCGACTCGATTCTGAATAACTTTATCACGAGACTTAGTTCCTTAGAATTAGCCGAAAAATATTCCCTTGATTTCAGACGTACATAAAATGTAACTTTATAGGAATATTTTTCGACGTAGGTGACTGCAGCTGTATGATCTCTTTATGTTTTCTGCTGTACCAGTTGGTATGTGTGCCTCATCACCTTACTCAGCAAACGTCGATGCCACAATCTAAGCCTGCCCAGACCCTGTTGCATATCCGATCGAAATTGGTTAGTGGGTTGGTGGGTGGTTTGTTTGGTTGGTTGGATTTTTTGGTATATCAACACCCATATGTTATTTAATGCCAAATACTGTTTACTCATATATATATATATATATATTGTCATCCACAGACAGATCCATATATCTATCTATTTATCTATCTATCTATCTATCTATCTATCTATATATATATATATATATATATATATATATATATATGTATATTGTAAATGCACATTTTGTAGATAACATTTTTAAAAGTGCAAGAGCTCATTTCTTTGTACACAGTTAAATGGTTTCAAGTATTCCGATCTAACACGAATTATTCTATTTACCATTAGTTATTTGTTTGCACACAGTTAAATGGTTTCAAGTATTCCTATCTAACGAGAATAATTCTATCTAATATGAATAATTCTATTTACTATTAATCATTTGTTTGCATACAATTTCAATATTTTCCAAGTATTGCTATGAATCACTAACAATATAATTATACATAAGTCATTTGTTTACACACAGTTAAATAATCAAACAGTTCTATTTAAAAATTCAGCAGAGCACACATACACAGTTTTTTGGTTACCAACAGTTAAATGTAAAAACAGTTACATTTCAAACAATTCTGTTTAGCATAAGTATTGTTTGAATGACAAACACTTGTGTTTGACCCAAAGATAGGACCTTATCAGAGGGGACCTAGGAGCGTGACGTTGAAGGGGGACTCCATATTCCTTAAAGCTCCAGCATTACTGAAGCCTCACCTTCAAATTGTTTAGTGTCATCTCCAGGACACTCGTCGAGGCAGTCTTATCCATCTGCAGATATGTAGTCGTTGTATTCTATAGCGCCAACCGAGTGGGCCAGGTGATGAAAAGAGAAATATTTTGAATTAATCCATATGACATAAAATAATTGGATTATTGTCTTCACCTTCATTTCCGTAAGTATTCCTTGTTATCTACCTGGGAATTAAACCTGTAACCTCGGGATCATTTCACTTAGAAACACTTTTCAACCAAACGCCTTTATCCACCGTGCCATGTGTCTCGCGTGGATTAAGATAGGGGCTCAGTTCGATGTTCTCTTTCGGCTCCCGAGTTCGACATGAAACACCTGAAGAAGGTCGAATGACATATCGGCTGAAAAGTTGTGATTATAACAATGAAGATGAAGACAATAGTCCGAATATTCTAAGTGATAAAAATCATGAAGCTTCATTTCAAACATTACAATAATCCATACGATGTCACCATGTTTACAACATAGATTTCAATAAGTTTTCATATTGTGACAACTTGAAATTAAAGACTGTTTTCTTTTGGCTTAAAAGAGAAGATAGAAAGATTTTGAAAGTTTCTTAAAGTCGAGAGATTTTTTTTTTTTCACAGATGGATCTTGAAGTAAACAAGTTTGTAAATGATGCGAGTAATATCACCAAAAGTAATGCTTTCTTTTCATTTCCAAAAGGATCTAGTATAAAACATAGAAGAAGAAGAAGAAGAAGAAGAAGAAGAAGAAGAAGAATGTATGCATCACAGTGAAGGAAAATTTTGAAGAAAAAAATAATGAGTAGAAGACGAGTATGAAGAAGGAGAAACAGGTGCGGGAGCAAGCGGAAAAAAATGCGGAAAAAAAAGAGAAACAAAAAATCAAAAAAATAAAGAACACACACAAAAAAAAAAAAAATGAACAAAAATGCACAAGAATCCTTTACCCCGACCCAAACCTTGCATTTACGGAAAGAAAAGAAATTTTAATTCCTTTCAAAATAACAAAATCATATGCATTACATACAACGAAGCATTAAAACCTTACCCTGACATCGGAAATTTATCCCTTTGGCGCCTTGTTCTATCATTAACCCTTTCACTTCACATTCGTCTCAACTTTTCTGCTCCCTCCCTCCCCCTCTCTCTCTCTCTCTGGGATGCCATTTTTCTTGTTTAATATCACAGCTTCACCCACCTTCCAAACCAAAACACGATGAAGACCTTTAACGTCTAATAAAACAATAAGAAATATCAAAAACTTTTTTCTTCATCCTTCTTTTAATTCTTGTCCCTCAAACAAATCTTATGTCTCAAAATTGTTGGCATTTTCTTCCAAATCTGCATTTTTGTTCAGGAGGTGGCCGTGGTGTAATGGTTATCGTCGTAGGAAATAGACACGGCGACACGAGTTCAAATCCTGGACGAGACTGATTGCATTTCACATAGCACTAATACCCTTGGGAAAGGTATGAATCCAATTATTCTCCCTCCAGCTATCGGTAAATAGTAGGTTCTTCAACTTCGGTGAGGGAACTAGTCTAGGAGAAGGAAAACTCTGAATACAAACCTGTTAAACTCCGCTTAAAAAACTGACCTCGTGTCATATCCTGCCAGAGCGGAAGGGTTGGTAAATATATTCTTATCCTTTGTAATTCTTCTTAAGTTATTTATTTGGTTTAGTTTGATGGCATATCAACCATTGTAGGTTGTATTTTATAGATGGTGAGGTTCCAGTAATGCTGGAGCTTTGGGAAATTCGAAGTACCTCTTCATTGCCATCGCTCCCAGGTAAAATCTGGCCCGGAATGGTAGCACCTGATACGGTCCTATCTATGGGTCATATAGAACTAAACTGCTTACTTATGCAAAAACTGAATTACTTTGAAATAGAACTGTTTTGACATTGAAGCTGTACTTAAGCTAAACTAAATAGTTTGAAATAAAATTATTTTTAACATTGAAATTATACTTACGCCAAACTAAATTGTTTGAAATAAAACGGTTCTGACATTTAACTATGTGCTGGCAAAAATTATACTAAACTGAAATGTTTGAATTAGTAATGTTTTATAAAACTGCGTGGCTTGAAATGGAAATGTTTTTGACAATTTGACTGTGTACTCATGCTAAACTGAATTATTTCAAATAGAACTCATCATTTGTATAAAAATGGATTAGGGATTAAATAACCCACAAAGGTTGATATGCCATAAATCACAACCAACCAACCATTTTATACATACAAACTGTTCTCTTTCAAATAATTAAGTTTAGTATAAGTACACTGTTTAGTTCTGTTTGACGCATAGATAGGATTCTATCAGGTACTACGACTCCAACCCAGAGTGGACCTGGGAACGATGGCATTCCCAAAAGCTCCAGCATTACTAAAGCCTCACCTTCAGATTCTTTGTTGTCATAAATTAGGACACTCGTTGGGGAGTCTTACCCACTACATAGATGAAGTCGGAGTATCCGGCAGTCCCAGCCGACTAGGCCATAATTCTTCTTAAGAAATATTCCTCTTTTGTTTCTCGATAGAAGGCAAAAGGACTGTTAGGTTTTAATTATCTTTGTTCAAATCTGTAGCTCTCTACTTCAGTTTGTTCAACGTTTCTTCTTCTTCTTCTTCTTCTTCTTCTTCTTCTTCTTCTTCTTCTTCTTCTTCTTCTTCTTCTTCTTCTTCAACTCAGTCCAGTCTGCTGGGTCTGTAGAATACACTGACTGCATCTTTGCAGAGGAGTAAGACCCCACCTCCAATGAATATCCTGTTTATGACACTAAACAATCTGATGGCGTGGCTCCAGCCCAAGAGTTTTAGAAAATGAGGAGTACTCCTTCATTGCCATTGCTCCCAGGTCTACTCTGACCCGAAGTGAAAACACATGGTAAGTTCCTATCTATGGGTCAAATAAAACTGTTTGACCATTTAAATTGTGTTCAAACTGTTATATATTGACCCTCGACCGAGCCGTCAATCAAGAGATGCTCCTATGTAAATAAGCGGAAGAACAGCGGAAGAAGGTGTGTGTCAGACAATAATATAACCGGGGTGGTTCGAGTCAGTCGGAGACAGGATGCCAGCAAAGTGAGACCCAGCTACAGACAGAGGGCTTTGGGCAACCCCAGCCAAGACGAGGAAGAAGTGCTGCAATGGTTGAGGAAGAACTTGGGTTCAATATAGCAGTCCGTCCTTGTCTCCCACTCATCTCTCACACATAACCAACATCACCATTTCAAGAATAAAGAGTGAGAGATTATATTTTTTTATAAAGAAGTGTATTCGTTCGTTCATTGAACTTCGTATATTATTGTTGACTATGTTTCAGCATATATTTGTATTACGGCTATACAACAAAACCAGTGACTTGTGTTAAGTCGAAATATTAAAAATAGAATTCTTTGACGACTTAACTGTGTATAAACAAATGACTGACATTTAATTGAAATGTACGTGATGTATAGCAATAGTTGGGCCATTTTAACTATGTGCTAACAAAAGAGTAATGGTGAATAGAATTATTAGTGTTGATTAGCAACACATTTAATTATGAGCAAACAAAGGAGCACCGACTCGTTTAAAAATATTATCTACAAGCTATACGTTTACAGATTATTTGTATACGGAGGATTTGGCATTAAGTAACCTACAGGTGTTGATATGCCATCAAACCCAACTCACACACAAATGCCTCTAAATGAATTCACATGTTGTTAAAATCGATCAATCAATCGCCATTTCATCTTTGTCCCTACCAATTTTTGTCGAGACCTTGTGACGTAACATCAAGCTGAGTTTAGTGAGGTTTGCAATCATAATACTGAAGCGTTCAGTGAGAGTCAAATTCACAAAAACGGTCTGGCGAATGTTATCCAATGTTTACTCAGACAACTCGATAAAGTTCCAGGTAGGTCTGCGAGATGTCCTTGTTTGCTTCCAAAAAGGCAGCACCATTATTATATTTTCTAAAGTTATAGCACCGCAGATGAGGCCTATAATCCGATGACTGTATCTCTGTATAAATGCATGCATGTAAAAAGATAAGTTTAATGAGAGTGTTGTGAAAGAAGAAGAAGAAGAAGAAGAAGAAGAAGAAGAAGAAGAAGAAGAAGAAGACGAAGAAGAAGAAGAAGAAGAAGAAGAAGAAGAAGAAGAAGAAGAAGAAGAAGAAGAAGAAGAAGAAGAAGAAGAAGAAGAAGAAGAAGAAGAAGAAGAAGAAAAAGAAGAAGACGAAGAAGAAGAAGAAGAAGAAGAAGAAGAAGAAGAAAAAGAAGAAGAAGAAGAAGAAGAAGAAGAAGAAGAAGAAGAAGAAGAAGAAGAAGAAGAAGAAGAAGAAGACGAAGAAGAAGAAGAAGAAGAAGACGAAGAAGAAGAAGAAGAAGAAGAAGAAGAAGAAGAAGAAGAAAAAGAAGAAGAAGAAGAAGAAGAAGAAGAAGAAAAAGAAGAAGAAGAAGAAGAAGAAGAAGAAGACGAAGAAGAAGAAGAAAAAGAAGAAGAAGAAGAAGAAGATATTAGAATGAGTTTGAAGAGATGAAAATGAATAAGCAAGAAGTTACTCTCTCTCTCTCTCTCTCTCTCTCTCTGTTTGTTTCCGTCAGTCTTTCTTTCTTTCTTTCTTTCTTTGTCTCTGTCTGTCTCTTTCTTTCTTTCCCGCTCTTTCTTTCTTTCCTGCTCTTTCTCTCTCTCTCTCTCTCTCTCTCTATCTGGTTGTATCTGTTTGTCAGTTTCTCTCTTTTTCCCTCTCTCTCTCTCTATATATATATTTGTCTCTGTTTATCTGTCTCTTCCTCTCTCTCTCTCTCTCTCTCTCTCTCACTCTCTCTCTTTGTCTCCATCAGACTTTCTTTCTTTCTTTCTTTGTCTTTGTCTCTTTCTTTTTTTCCCGCTCTTTCTTTCTTTCCTGCTCTCTCTCTCTCTCTCTCTCTCTCTCTCTCTCTCTCTATCTATCTATCTATCTGGTTGTATCTGTTTGTTAGTTTCTCTCTTTCTCTCTCTCTCTATTTGTCTCTGTCTATCTGTCTCTTCCCCTCTCTCTCTCTCTCTCTCTCTCTCTCTGTTTGTCTCCGTCTTTCTTTCTTTCTTTCTTTCTTTGTCTCTGTCTGTCTCTTTCTTTCTTTTCCGCTCTTTCTTTCTTTCTTTCTTTCTTTCTTTCTTTCTTTCTTTCTTTCTTTCTATCTGGTTGTATCTGTTTGCCAGTTTCTCTCTTTCTATCTCTCTCTCTCTCTCTCTCTCTCTCTCCCATACACTCTAATCTACCCGATTTCCTATCCACTTGGATCACTCTGACGATGCATAGATCTTCCGTTCACTATCCCTGAAACCGTGGGACCCCTTTGACTCCCTGTGGCCGCTCAGTCCTACCCTTTACTATCGAGTGTCATATGCGATATGTGAGGAATTTGACGCTTCCATTCTTTCGGTAAGCTACATTTCTGAAAAGACAGATCTTCTGAAAGATGGTATGTAGACGAAGGTGGAAGGAAAAATGACGAGAGATCATTGTTTCGAAGAAGAGCAATCGCAGTTATTATGAATAGAAAAGGACTCAGTCGGCTCGAAATTGAAATATAAAAAAAAGAAGATAGAAAGAAAAAAGAGGGAAGGAAGTAAGCATGGTATCGTGAAGGAATTTGACACTTTTGTTCTTTTATCAAGCAGCGATTTGTTAAGTCAGATATAGAGAGAAATTGTGTGTATGTGTGGGTTTTTGAGTGTGTGTGTGTGTGTGTGTGTGTGTGTGTGTGTGTGTGTGTGTGTGTGTGTGTGTGTGTATAAGACAGAAAGGAAGTAGAGAGAGAGAGACAGACAGAGAGACAGAGAGACACACACACACACACAGACAGACAGACAGAGAAAGACAGAGTCAGAAAAAGAGAAAGTCAGAGGTTAAGATGAAGCTAAGGAAAGCAAGAAGCGATTTTGTGAAGTCAAAAATAGAGAGCCAGAGAGATAAAGTGAGAGAGAGAGAGAGAGAGAGACCGACAGACAGACTGACAGAGACACAGAGAGAGAAAGGAGGGAAAAGAATGCAGAGAGAAAGTGAGTTAATAAAAGAGAGAGATATGGAGAAAGAGAGAGAGAGAGAGAGAGAGAGAGAGGGAGATAAGGGAAGAGAATAAAATAAAGAAAGCAAACAGTGATTTTCTAAAGTCAGAAATAGAGAGTGTGTGTGTGTGTGTGTGTGTGTGTGTGTGAGACAGACAGAGAAGAACTTGAAAAAGAGAGAGAAAGAGAGAGAGAAAGAAAGTGAGAGGATAAGATAGATATAAAGAAAGCAAAAAGCGATTTTGTAAAGTAAGAAATAGAGAGGATGTGTGTGTACAAGAGAGAGAGAGAAAGAGAAAGAGAAAGATAGAGAAAGAAGAGAGAGATAGAAAGAAGTGAAGAGAGAGTGAGAGAGAGAGAGAGAGAGATAGAAAGAAAGTTTGTGTGTATAAGAGACATATACGGAGAAGAGAGAGAGAGAGAGAGAGACAAGGGAAGCGAAAAAGATAAAGAAAGCAAATAGTGATTTTGTTAAGTCAGAAATTGAAAGAAAATGTGTGTGTGTATGTGTGTGTATGTGTTAGAGAGAGAGAGAGAGAGAGAGAGAGAGAGAGAGAGTAAGAGGCAGAGAGAAAGAGGCGGAGAAAAAGAGATAGACAAAGAGAGAGAGAAAGAAAGATTGAGAGAATAAGATAGAGATAAAGTAAGTTCGTAGCGATTTTCTGAAGTCAAAAATAGAGAGAAAGTTTGTATACATAAGAGTGTGAGAGAGAAAGAGAGAGAGAGAGGGAAAGAGAGGGAAAAGAGAAAGTGTATGTGTAAAAGAGAGAATTTTAGGAAGGAGAGAGAAAAAGAGAAAAGAGAAGAGAATAAGATAGAAATTAAGAGAGCTAGTAGTGTTTTTGCAATAGACAGAAAGTGTGTGTGTTATAAACAGAGGGGGAAGAGAGAAGAGGAGAGAGAGAGTGTGTGTGTGTGTGTGTGTGTGTGTGTGTGTTTGTGTGTGTGTATGTGTGTGTGTGTGTGTGTGTGTATGTGTGTGTGTGTGTTTGTGTGTGTGTATGTGTGTGTGTGTTTGTGTGTGTGTATGTGTGTAAAATGTAGATAAAGAATGCAACATCAGAAATAACAAGAAAGGGTGTGTGCACAAGAGAGAGAGAGAGAGAAAGAGAGAAGAAGGCAAGAGAGGGTGTGAGAGAGAGAGAGAGAAAGACAGAGAGAGAGAGAGAAAGATAGAGAGAGAGAGAGAGAGAGAAAGAGAGATAAAGGGAGGAAGCAGTGTGTTTGTAAAAATAAGGAATAGTTAGAAAGGTTTTTCATTTAGGGTTTTCGGACTTTTGTCTTCATCTCGACTGTTTTATTCAAAACGTTTCAGCTGATATGTCGTCCGGCCTTCTTCGGTTGTTTTTTGTTGAACTTGGAGTCCTACAAAAAACTTTGCACCTCATCCTTTATTTATTCCACAGGAGTCGCTTGTTCTGATTCTGTTAACCATAAACAGTTTCAAGTGTTTAGTATTCCTGTGTTGTTATTCATGGTAATATTTCGATGACTGTTTTTATTCTCATCATTAGAAGCCACCTTTATAGATGAGCAGCAGTAGTTACCCGATCGAACTATTTGATCTTGGCCGTTGAACCACGGGATTCATACGCCAAGGGACTGGTTAGGATTGGTGTTGAAACGTTCGAGGGTTTATCCGCCTACCTTTACGTCCACCATGCTGCTTCCCACGGCTTTCAAAAAAATAAATTTTTTCCTTCTTTCTTCCCCCTCTGTCAATATTAAGTTTTAACTTAATTAAAGTCCACAATCACTTTCTTGATGCACTACAGAAGAAGACAGAAACACGTACTCCGAATGACGAATGCCAACTTAGAAGCGGCAGCAGAATGCATGCCAACTAAACAAAGAGCTAAAGCTAGAGTCTCGTGGGAGACATTAGCAGTTAGATAAAAGCGTGCAGACGTGAAAACTGCCTCCAAATGCAATAGGAAGAACCTAACCAATGCCAATGCCGGGAAACATTTTTTTTAAAAATGAATTAGCTAACATATACCTAAAAGAACAAAGAGAATACATAAAAAATCAGATCAATAAGATTAAAGATTCGGCTAAAGATTGACAATCTAGGATAACATTGCAAACGGTACACGAAGTAAGTAAAAGGAAGAGCACTGCGAAAGCTAAACAGAAAGCTACCAACCAAGAAGAACGAATACACCTGTGGAAACAACATTTCGAGAATTTACTCGGTAAACCTCCGAAGGTTACGCATGGACCAACCACAAAAATTATTAGTAATCAATTAGACATCAAACTAGGACAGTTTACGCAAGAAGAACTCGACTCGGTACTACGAAAAATTAAAAACAGAAAAGCAGCAGGACTTGATGAAATACCCCAGAAGTATGGAAGACCATGTAATTCGACGACATACTGTTCCGACACTGTAATGCTGTATATAATGAAAACACAATAGACATATGGACAAAGAAATGCATCTTCCCCTTCCTTAAGGTCGATCTCGGATTAGCCAAGAACTACCGAGGTATAACCCTTACATCCATAGCGGCCAAGATATACAATGCTCTTCTACGCAACTGCATAGAACCCAAAATTGAGAACATACTTAGGAAAACCCAAAATGGCGTTCGGATAAATAGATCCACGACGTCACAAATTTTGACTATCCGTCGAATTCTTGAAAGTTGTACGTGCAAAAACCTAGAGGCAACAATATTATTTGTCGGCTTCTCCAAGACCTTTGACTCCATATACAGAGGAAAGATTACTCGCCTACATCCTACCCAAAGAAATCGTTGCAGCCACGATGATGCTATATAGAAACATGAAAGTAAAAGTCCGCTTCCCGGATGGAGACACAGACTACTTCGACATTGTAGCAGGTGTGCTGCAAGGAGACACATTAGCCCCATACCTGTTTATCATCTGTCCTGACTACGTGCTTAGAACGTCTATTGATAAAATGAAAGACAACGGTTTGAAGCTGACAAAGGAAAGAAGCAGAAGATACTTCGCGCAAACAATTACGGAGGTGGACTACGCCGATGACCTAGTGCTTCCGGCAAATACACCCGCCCAAGCCGAAACCCTGCTACATGATCTGGAACGAGCAGCTGCTGGCATAGGCCTCTAAGTCAACGCAGACGGGACATAATACATGTGTTTTAATCAAAGAGTTGACATTTCCACACTTAACTGTAGTAGTCTGAAACTAGTGGACCAGTTCACCTACCAAGGAAGAAGTGTGTCATCAACCGAGAAAGACATCAACATGCGACTAGCAAAAGGTAATGATCGGCTATTGGTCATATGGAAGTCAGACCTGACCGATAAAATGAAACTAAGACGAATTTTCGAAGCCGCTACTATTTCACTCTGTAATTCCCGGGTTTTTATAATATTTCTCCTTTCTTGAGCAAATCCATTTTAAATATCTACAATATATTCCATCTTTACTTAATATATTTCACATACATCATAGTTTTTTTGTTTGCTTTTTTTGTCTTTCTTTTTTTTCCGCCTTTTGTTTCGAAATCTTTCACGATAAACAAACGGAACATAAATTCTACACAATATTTCTAATAAGTCAAATGACGTAATTTAAAACAAGAAACGCTGATTCACTAATTAAACAGCCTAATTTTTCTTGTTATACTGTTGTATAGTGTAATACAAATTCAAGCGGAAACATAATCAAACATTATTTACGAAATTCAATGAACGAACGAACACTTCTTAATAAAAAATATATCTCTCACACTTTATTCTCGAAAGGATTGATGTTTCTATGGTGTGTGAGAGACATATATTCAGAGGGAGGACTTCTTCTTGCTCCATATCTTCTTCCTGTGGCCAGGGGATGCCAACGCTTGCACCCCCTTGCAAGCTCGTCAGAGACCCCTCTGATCGGCTGCGTGTCCCTCGCTCAACTGCGATTCTCTGCAGTCTGTCTAAATCTGACCGCGTGGTTCTAATTACGCCATCATCCCCTTCCGGTTACACACCAGTTCGTCCTGAGTGCCCTGACACGCCGTCATCTTCCTGTTTACTAATCAAAATGTGACAGCTTACCAAAGCACACAGGGTCACTAGGAACCAACCGAAAATCCATGTCATATGTTATATAACAATACAAATTTTCCGTAGGTTTTTGTATTTTGCATTTTTAAACATCCATCGTTGATTTAACATCATTGATATCATCCCTCATAGTCCTGATGATGGTTCATTAGAACCGAAACGCTATAATGTCGACTTTGCTTCTCAATAAATCTCTCCTTCTACTTGGATTACTTTGTAATAAATTTTTCTTTATATATTGTCAGATTACACTCCATTATTTACTTCAATACAAATAATTCAATTTAACAGCTATTTGATCATTTCTTGACGCACAGTTAATTATTTCAAGAGTTGCTAGGTAACAATAACAATTCAATTTAAGATCAGATTTTTGTTCACACATACTTAAATTATTAAACAGTTCAACTTGATGGTACCATTATAGGTGCTACCACTTCGTATCTTAGAGTACCTGGGAGTAATGATAATAAAGGGTACCTTTGGTGGTGTAACGGTTTGCAAACTTGACTAACAAACCTCCACGAGTGAGTTCGTGTCTCATTGGGTGCCCCATTCATTTCGGTTTAGTGCCACATCGAAACAGAGAGCTTCGTAAATTACTATAAAGTGTACTCCGCGTTCCCCATCACTCAAAAACTGGAACCTCTCCATTTGATAGTTAAGTGTCACATTTAGGACACTCATTAGTGGAATTCTTACCCCTCTCCAGAGATGCAGTGTATTCTACAGCCCCAGCCGACAGATCCTAGAAAGAAGACGGGTAAGAAAAAACAAGGAAGAGATCAAGAGAAAGAGGGAGGGAAATATACAGAGATAAAAAGAAAGGAAAGAAGCAGAGTATTGAACACATGGCGAGAAAAAAAAGCGAGAGAGCTTTTGAGCATAATATGAGCGATGGGCAAAATGAAAGAGAGAGAGAGAGAGAGAGAGAGAGAAAGCAGAAATAGAAGGAAAGAAATGAAGGAAAGAATTCTACGGTGTACAAATGTACATATTATGGTCGAGGTACCATATCCGGCCTGTCAAAACGTGAAATATCGAAATGAATATCTGTCTCAACTGTTGAGAAGTAATTGATTATTTTGTCAGGACATTTACTCAGGTTAAACATTTTTAGTCAAGTTTCTTTTTTTTAATATTTAGCTGAGGAATCTACCAGTGTCACCTCTATACATCTTCATCATCGTCATCAAATCGTTCTGATAATACAGTCTCTTTCTCTCTCTCTCTCTCTCTCTCCATCCGTCCCAATCGTCTATTGCTCCTGGTAGGACTCCTAAACGGCATCTAGTGTCCAAACAGAGCTGCTGTATGTAACTATTTACCGGCCGGCCAACACTGGTGAGTCTGTATGTTGAAGTCGATCCTTTTGCGTGTATCCTTACTTCACATAGATGGTTTCTGAGATGGGAGTCAAGTGGCCAAACCACTGCAGTTTTGTTTGTTGCTGATTTCAGGATTTGTTCAAAACAGCAGGCAGCATTCTTGCATAGTTCCTATGAAGATCTTTTTCTCGAAGAGTTTGATTAGAATCTAGGTGCTGCATACACATATCCGTATCGATACGGTCAGAGCTTGGGCGAATTCTAGTTTAATTTTTTCAGATTTTTAATATGATCGACAGCATGTGCAAAGCAGCTCACGCCTTCCCTATGCGCATATTGACGCTTTCAGTGGATGAAGTATTGCTACCAAGGTATGTTTATTTCCGAGGCTTGTTGCTTAAAGTGGAGATACCCCATCTTGTTTCAAAGACAAGCTATAATCGCTATAATGATGATTTAGAAAAAACATAAAGACAATGATTTGCTTACTCGATGGTAACACAGACTTCTTTGACACTGTCGCGGGAGTTTTACGAGGAGATAGATTAGAACTCAATAAATTTGTAATCATTTAGAACCAATACATGTAGAATCCTTTAGAACCCAATATGTTCATATTCAGTTAAAACCTAATGCATTTATAATCATTTAGAACCCAAAACATTTCAATCATTTAGAGTGCCAGTACCTGTATAATCCTTTAGAACCCAATACGTTTGTAATCAGTTAAAACCTAATGCATTTATAATCATTTAGAACCCAAAACATTTCAATCATTTAGAGTGCCAGTACCTGTATAATCCTTTAAAACCCAATACGTTCATATTCAGTTAAAGCCTAATGCTTTTATAATCGTTTGGAATCCAGTACGTAAATAATCATTTGGAACCCAATACATTTAGATCATTTAGAGTGCCAGTCCATGTATGATTCTTTAGAACCCAATACGTTTTTAATCAGTTAAAACCTAATGCATTTATAATCATTTAGAACCCAAAACATTTCAATCATCTAGAATGCTAGTGCATTTATAATCCTTGAGAATCTAATACATTTATAATCATTTAGAACCTAATACGTTTAGAATCATTTAAAATCCACAACGTTTATAATCATTTAGAACCCAAAATATGTAAAATCATTTAGAACCCAATAAATTTAGAATCATTTAGAACCCAATACATTTATAATCATTTATGACCCAATGCATTTATAATTATTTAGGACCCAATATATTTATAATTATTTAGGACCCAATACATTTATAATCATTTAGGATTCACGACGTTTATAATCATTTAGAACCCAATACATTTATAATCATTTAAAACCCGATATGTTCATAATCATTTTGAACCCAAAACATTTATAATCTGGTAAAAATACGTACACCGAACATCAACAGTTCTAATAAAAGAAAGCGGTTTGACATTTTTTAAAAATGAGAAGAAGCTGAAAACACCCCTCAGAAACAAACCCAGATGCAAACTTTGTGGTGTCCTCGTGGTGTAACGGTTAAAGCGCTGGGCTGCGGAATCGTAGAAAACGAGTTCGAACACCAGTCGCTCTATTACTTTCGCTTTCGGACAAATACCCTTGGGAAAGGTATGACCCTCATCCTTCTTGCTTCGGATTAAATAGTACCACTAGTGTCCTCATACAAGAAGCGGCTTTAGCATTATGTAACGTACAATGGTTGATATGTAATAAAACCTCACCAAATCATATATTAAATAAATATTCATAAAGAGGATTTTTGCATTAAGTAATTTACAATGGTTGATATGTCATAAAACCTAAGCAAATCATACGTATTCAATAAATATTTATGAAGAGGCTTTGGTATATAGTTACATATAATGGTTTATATGTCCCAGTCATATGGTAGCAAACTTTTTTCAAATATTAAATTTAGAATTACACAGCCCAATCGGCTGGGGAGCAGGTGCTATAGAATACAAAGATTGCATTTCATCAGATATGTCAGACACCTCCCTCCACCAACCAGTGTCCTGGACATGACATTTAAAATTCTGATTGGCTCCAGTAATGCAGGAGCTTTGGGGAATGTAGAGTTCCCCTTCATTAACATCGCTCCCAGGTCCACCCTGGCCCGGAGTGGTAACACCTGAAAGGGTCCAAACTATGAATCAAGTAGAACTGTTTGACATTGAAACAAACAAATGACTTATGTTAAATTGAATTTTTGGAGGAAAAAAAAACTGTTTAATCATTTAACTGTGTGTAAACAAAAATCTGATGTTTAATTGAATTGTTAGTGGTACATAGCAATACTTCAAACCATTTAACTTTGACTTATGCTAAATTGAATTTTAAAATATAGAACTCTTTGATCATTTACCTGTGTATCGAAGTAATGTGTTTACAAATCATATATCAACACACACACAGTCACTTACACATATAGACACAAACATGTATATCTATCTATCTATCTATCTATCATTTGTAGTATATATTTGTGTGTGTAAGATTTCATCGGTTAGGTCTGCCTTCCATATGATCGATAGCTTATCGATAACTGTCCATGCCTTCGTTAGCCGCGTGTCGATGTCTTTTTCGGTCGATAAGACAATGCTTCCTAGGTAGGTGAATTTGTCTACCAGTTTCAAAGAGGTTCCGTCTAATGTGGAAATGTCGCCTGTGTGATTAAAGCACATGTATTCAGTTTTGTGTGCATTGACATGGAGGCCAATGCCTGCAGCGGCTTGTTCCAAAATATGCAGTAGTGTTTCAGCTTCGTTGGGTGTATTTGTTGGGGTGGGGGTTAAATCTTACACGCTAAAAGACACACATACTCGTATATATAGATATATATATATATTAACCCTTTTATAAGAAGACACGCACATAAATATATATATTAAACTTATATATATATATATATATATATATATATATATACACCCGACCAAGCCGAAACACTACTGCATAGTTTGGAAAGAGCAGCCGCAGGCATAGGCCTCTATGTTAATGCACACAAAACGGAATATATGTGCTATAATCAAACGGGGGACATCTCCACTCTAGACGGAACCCCTCTTAAACTAGTAGACAAATTCACTTATCTAGGAAGCAATCGCATCAACCGAAAAGGACATCGACACGAGGTTAACGAA
>OY757931.1:59273367-59380867 GCA_963585895.1 Sepioteuthis lessoniana | reverse complement strand
TGTACCTGTTAAATTCCAATCTCTGGATTAAATAGATCTGTCAAAGATTATTAGTCTTTGAGAATAATACTTGAAAAGTGAAAACAAATTATAGTTAATTAGTTATTTAATGAAATTATTTTTCATCTCATCGGTGGTGTTACCAAAATCTTTCATCTTAATAGTTAAGTTACTATAATCCCTTTGATGCCCTTCATCTTAATAGTTATATATATTTACCAACCCCTCCGCTCGGGCAGGATATCACAGAAGGTCAATTTTTAAGCGGAGTTTAACAGGTCTGAATCCAGAGTTTTCCTTCTCTTAGACTAGTTGCCTTAGTCTGTCCGACTATTTACCCATAGCTGGAGGGAGAATAATTGGATTCATACTTTTCCCAAGTGCTATGTGAAATGCAATCAGTCTCGTCCAGGATTTGAACCCGTGTCGTCGTGTCCATTTCCAACGACGGTAACCATTACACCACGGGCACCTCCATAATAATCTTAATAGTTCTATCATTTTAATTACACAGATATCCTTTACGAATTTCAACTCTGGTTTCAATATAATAATTTTTGATGACGTGTAGGACATTAAAAAAGAAATAAAAACAAAACAAAACACGACAATGCAGCTTCTCAATGTGTTTTGGGGGTGCTTCAAACAATGAAGGACTCAAATATTTTATTTTATCATTAATATATTCCCCTAACTTCTACACACAAACAGGACGCGAAACAAGGTCATTTTCAAGAGTAGTTTTATAGGTTTGAGTTTTCCTTCTGCAAGATCGATTGCCATACCAAGTGTGAAGAGCCCAATCTGTCCAAATATTTACCTATAACAGGAGGAAGAATAATTGGATTCATGCCTTTCTCAAGGACAATAAAACGCAAACAGCCTCGCACAGTATTTGAACTCGGAACAAATTTTCCTATCAAATTTCCCATTACCCCACGAGTAACTTATACATATAAATTGGCGTAGAGGGTGGTGTTCGCCAATGATCCGGGAGACCGAGGTACTAAGGCTCCGAGTAAGGGTGGGCCTGAAAGTAATGGCAATTGAAAACCGAGAGAGAGGAATAGGTCCTTCCAGTTTAAGTGGTCACTGTTTATTGAGAGAATATCCCCTTTGGCACCAGGAAACCATTCCGTTTAGGCGTGCATTGTTAGCGTCCATGTGGTGTATCCATGTAGTAATATGGACACAGCTACAACTTAGAAAAAAATCTAGTTTTATCTTAACGGAGAGATTTGATTTCCATATGATCGATAGCCCGTCAATATGCCTTCACCAGGCGTACGTTGAAATTATTTTCTGTCAATGAAATGTTGCTGCCGAGGTATGTGAATTAGTCTATTTGACGCAGAAAAAGGGACCCTAATCGGTACTTACGCTCCGAGTGAGGGTGGACCTGAAAGTAATGGCAATGAACTTGTGGGTAATCTATACTTCCCAGAACTCCGATTTATCTACTGCTGTGTCCACCACACACTTAGATGATTTTGATTAATCATGCTGACAAGTAGACGGTACTTGTCGTGCGTCCTACCAACCGAACGAGTGCAGTGCAAGGCCTTTTTAAGGTGGTTTCGGGCTTAGGGCCGTTGCCCAGACACACCCAAGATTCTCAAAAACGCCTCAGGCCTCGTCGGCATTCCTCAAAAATAAGGCGCCTCAGGTGCCAGGTGTTAAACCTAGCCTCTCCGGAAAGATTCAGAGCCTGGGGTGATAACCCCTTGAAGCTTGAGAAAACGTCGGCGGCAACCACGTGATGGCTAGATGGCCTTAACCGAGCGACAAGACACATTCGATCAGAAAGACGACCGGCCGAAGCGTGCCCCATTGCACTGTCACCTGCTTACAGCCCACAAATCCGTCGGTTGTTTTAGCGAAACATATGTTTCTGATAATACTGATGCTTCTAATTAAGAGAATGTGAATTAATTAGCATCAGATATTAATCTCCATTTACTGCTAAATACTATGACTATAAAATAATGTTAGTATGTATGCAGACCCCATAAAATATCATTTATTTGCAACGTAGGTTCTTTATATTTTTCTATTTAAGAAGTAAAGGATCCTGATGAGCATTTTATAACAATCTTCATCATACTGAGAATATACATTATTAAAAAATGACATTCAGAACGAACACAGACCTACCAACACACATCGCCCTGTCAGCTAGAGGTGCAGAGTACATCGACAACACATCTGTAGAAGAGTAAGATCTCCAGCAGCGAAAACCCTAGGCATGACTCTAAACTGCCTGATGATAAAGCTACAGTTCTGCCGTTTTTGGAGAAAGTTTTTTCCATTACTCCCAGATCCACTCAGACCCAGACTCATAGTACGTGTTAGGAACCCATTTATGCGTCAAATAGAACTATTTAATAATCTACAATACTTGAAACCATTTAACTGTGTGCAAATGTAAGGATAATAATGAATAGAATTATTCATGTTAAATATCAATGCTTAAAAACCTTTAAATAAATAGTATTTTTGGTGTTAAATAGCAATACTTGAAACTTTTTTGGGGGGTGCAATCAAATGAGCTCTAACTCCTTGGTGGGTTAGAGTGTTCGTCAATGGTCCAGAAGACCTGGGTTCAATCCCAGCTCGCGTCATACCAAAGACTTTAAAAATGATACTTGATAGCTCCTTGCTTAACACTCAGCAATATAAGGTACGTATCAAGGGTAAAGTGGAGCATGGAAAGAAATCGCGCCCTCCATTACACCTCGGTGTAGTAGCTATTGAAAAAGGAGCCTTCTGGTCACCCTTCACTACTGTCTCCAACTTTACTTACTTATTCACTTACAAATCATATATAAGTTGGCGACCGTTGTCGAGGGCGACGATCAGGTGTTGTTTATTACAAAAATAAAGTACTGAAACACTCAATTTCATATATATATATATTAGAGTGAAACACTAAAAAACAGTGATGAAAAATAAAATTTTAAAAGGACATTTACAGAAGCCACGTAGAATGTTTGCCAGGAGTCCGGTAGATCGGGATTCAATACCAATGACTCTTAAAATGGTATTTCGTACCTTTTTTCTTAACACTCAATATAAGGTACGGATCAAGGGTAAGTGGAGCAATCCAAGGAAAGGAGTAGCGCCCTCGGTCTAGAATCTATTGTAAAGGGAGCCTTCGGGTCTCCCTTAACTACAGTTGAGTAACTTACATATATCTTTGATTACAGACTTTCAATGCTGTAGAGTGTAATAATACATAATATCTAATAATATCCGTTTTGATTGTATAATATAAAATTAGAAATAATGAAATTATTAAAGATTAATATGAGTTTGTTTTTCTATTCATGGGAAAAAATATGTAACGGGATTTCTTCCGACGTGTTGCTGCGTCAGTTCTACAGTATGGATGTACCATATGTATACCATAAAAAGGCATAGAAAAAAAGCTCGGTGGGAACTACAAAAGAATGCTTCCAGCTGCATGGCCACTTATCTCCCATCTCAAAAACCGTCAAACTTAGACGAACGAGACATGCGGGAGACTGCAGAAGAAATAAAAAATTTACATGTGAGTGAGGTTTTTTATGGACCCTATCAGATAAACGTGCCAGGGTTGGCCGACCAGTATAAAGTTATTTACCTATGTTCTGTGTGGACACAAGGTATTGTTTGGACAGATCTGCTTGAAACGATGGATGAGAGGGACGAATGGGGTGAGAGAGAGAGAGAGTTAGGGAAATCAAAGCTATCAATACACCATGATGATGATATATATTTATATATATATTGGTGATATATATATATATATAATGATGATGATGATGATATATATATGATATATATATATAATGATACATATATATATATAATATGATATATATATATAATATGATGTATATATATATGATGATGATATATATATATATATATATATGATGATGATTTATGTATATATACATATATATATATATATATATATTGATGATGGTGATGATATATATATATATATATATATATATATATATATATATATATATATATATATATAAGTTCTGTGTGGACACAAGGTATTGTTTGAATACACCTGCTGGAAATGATGGATGAGAGGGACAAATGGGACGAGAGAGAGTTAGGGAAATCCATGCTGTCAACACGCCATGATGATATATATATATATATATATATATAGTAAGTGTTATGCCTCGGTAGTTTTTGGCTAATCCGAGGTCCCCTTTTTTAGGGAAGGGGAATATGCATCCCTTCATCCATCTATCTATCGGATTTTGATTGTATACTGCGTTGCAATGGCGGAGCAGTATGTCGTCGAATTGTCTGGTCTTCCATACTTCCGGGGGAGTTTCGTCCAGCCCTGCAGCTTTCCAATTTTTAATTTTTCTGAGAACCGAGTCGAGTTCTTCTTGTGTGAACGGTCCTAGTTTAATGTCTAATTGTTTGCTAATTATTCTGGTGATTGCTTCATGTGTTATTTTTGGTGGGTTTCCAAGTAAGTTTTCGAAGTGCTGTTTCCACAGTTTTATTCTTTCTTGTTGGTTTGCTGCTTTAAGTTTTGCTTTGGCTGTGTTCTTTCTTCTGCTAACTTCGTTTATTGTTTGCCAGACTATTCTAGATTGTCTATCTTCCACCGAGTCTCTAATCTTATCTATCTGATTTTGAATGTATTCTGTCTGTTCCTTTATATATATGCCTGCTAATTGATATTGTGCCGTTTTTAGTTTTAAGGCATTTGTGTTTGTTGGGTTTTTTCGATAGTTTTTGGAGGCTGTTTTCACTAGTGCACGTTTTTCTCTCACCGCTAAAGTTTCCCATGAGACTCTATATTTAGTTTTAATTTTTGTTGGAATGTATTTTGCTGCTGCCTGTGCATTGACGAAATTTTCATATTCATCGTTTGGTGTACTTTTTTCCGTCTTTTCTTGTAGTGTTTCGAATCTGTTTCTTAATTCTAATACGTATTTATCTCTTATATCTTTGTTGTTCAATAGGGCCCAGTCATAGTGTTTGGTGGTCGCTGTTCGTTTGGCGTTTTTTCGTAGGCTTAACCGTATTTTCGCCGTGACTATTCGGTGATCGGTGGACACACCCTCAAAAGAGGAGTATGCCTCGCAATTCAATGCACTATTTTTCCATTTCTTGTTTATAAGGACGTAGTCTATCTGAGCTTTAGTATTGTTTGCGTACTTGTATGTCCATAGTTTGCCCTCTCTTTTTTGGTAGTTTGTATTGAGGCATGCTAATCTATTTTCTATCATGAAATCTGTTAGATGTTGCCCATTCCTGTTTGACGTGTTGTGGAGGCTGTATTTGTTGTTTCCGTTTTTCCCGATTTGGGCATTCATGTCTCCGCCAATGACTAACATGTTGTGTTTCGGGATGCTACGCACTAATGAGGATAACTCATCGTAGAAGGTGACTAGTTCAGTTTCTTCACTAACATTGGTGGGGCTGTAGCATGAGATGATTGTTGCTCTGGGGTTTCCGTTAAATGTAGCTGCCATCATTCTAGATTGTATTTTCTCAACGGTATTAAGCGTTTTTAATGCTCTAGGTCCTATAAGTAATCCTACCCCTCCTACTGCGGCGTTGACAGAGTTTTTCCATGCGGATACAGTGGCGAGCGACCAGCCATTGCCAGTTTCGTGATATTTGATATCTTCGGTGTGCATGTATCTGTGTTCTTGTATGCATATTATGTCTATCTTATGTTCTTCGGCCGATGCGATTAGCTCTGGGAGTTGTCCTATTCTATTTAAGGTTCTTACGTTAAATGTGGCTATTTGTAGTGTTTGCTTGCATTTTAGTAGTTTTGATTGTTTGAGCTCTGTAGCTGATTTTTCGAACACTGAGGCCAGGGCTCCAACCTCAGCAGGACGCGCCCCTTTTTTACCCGCGCGAAGAGCGATGCAGTTTGTGTATGTGGTTTGAGTGTGGGTCATGGTTATCTTTCGATGGCTGTTTTATTCTCTTCTATAGAAGCCACTCTTATAGAGGAGCAGCAGTAGTTCCCCGATCGAACTAACGATCCTGAGCGTAAAGTCGTCAAACTCACATCCAGGACCCGTTTAGGTACTGAGTTTGGTCGTCCATGGGTTTATTCAAATACCTTTACGTACATCATGCTGCTTCCCATGTGTACGCAAAAAAGGGGGGGTAATTTTGGTTTAAGTTTTCTTAAGTTTTAAGTCCGAGATTAAGGTACTTTCGTATGACATCCATAGCTGCCAAGATCTACAATGCCCTACTACGAAACCGAATAGAACCCAAAATCGACAACATACTTAGAAAAAACCAAAATGGCTTCCGAAGAAATAGATCCATGACCTCACAAATATTAACCATCCGCAGAATCCTTGAAGGTGTACGGACAAAGAACCTACAAGCGACATTAATATTTGCCGACTTTACCAAGGCTTTCGATTCCATTCACCGAGGAAAGATGGAACAAATCCTACTAGCGTCCGCATACCTAAAGAAACCGTAGCGGCAATAACGATTCTCTATAGAAACACTAAAGTAAAAGTACGATCACCGGATGGAGACACAGAATACTTTGACATTGTAGCAGGAGTACTACAAGGGGACACGCTGGTCCCGTACCTCTTTATCATTTGTCTAGACTACGTACTTAGAACATCAATTGACAAAATCAAAGAGAATGGCTTCGAACTGACGAAGAAAAGAAGCAGAAGGTACCCCGCAACAACAATTACTGACGCCGACTACGCCGATGACATAGTGATACTGGCAAATACACCTGACCAAGCCGAAACACTTCTGCATAGTTTGGAACGAGCAGCAGCAAGCATAGGCCTCTATGTTAATGCACACAAAACGGAATATATGTGCTATAACCAAACGGGGGACATCTCCACTCTAGAAGGAACCCCTCTTAAACTAGTTGACAAATTCACGTACCTAGGAAGCAGCGTCGAATCAACCGAAAAGGACATCGAAACGAGGTTAACGAAAGCATGGACAGCTATCAATAGGCTATCGATTATATGGAAATCAGACCTAACCGATAAAATGAAACGCAGTTTCTTCCAGGCAGCGGTCACATCGATACTGCTATATGGATGCACTACATGGACGCTAACAAAACGGCTGGAGAAGAAGCAAGATGGCAATTACACAAGAATGCTGCGTGCAATCCTGAACAAGTCCTGACAGCAACACCCCACAAGACACCAACTGTACGGCCACCTGCCCCCTATCACGAAAACTATTCAAGTTAGACGAACCAGACATGCAGGACACTGCTGGAGAAGCAGAGATGAACTCATAAGAGATGTACTCTTATGGATCCCCACACATGGCCGCGCAAAAGCAGGACGACCAGCACTAACGTACATTCGGCAGCTATGTGAGGATACGGGATGTTGTCCTGAAGACCTACCTAGGGCGATGAACGATAGGGAGGAGTGGCGAGAGAGGGTCAGGGATATCCGTGCTACCAGCGCGATATGATGATGATATATATATATTTGTTTCTGTCATTAATGCTTACTTGAACGTTTCCAAAAGTCATGCCGACATTATACAAATTACGCAATTAACAACGCCTACTTGAAGTCTTGGGTTAAGACCAAGATAATCAGGGAAATAACATTACACAAACAAAACAGATATTATTAAGTGTTATTTATTATCAAACTAAAGTACTAAAATACTTTAATCAAAAATAAAAATCCAGTAAATATATGTAAGTGTTTAAACACCACTCTATCGAAAAATTAAATGCCATAAATTATTTTCGTACCGCTACATATACACATTTTTCGTAACAGAGGTTCATGGCTGCAGAGTTTAATAATATCCGTTTTGATTGCATAATATACATCGAGAAATAATAAAACCGGGATATCTTTCGTTAAGAAGAAAATTACTTTTTATAAAAAATCATTATTAGACTACTTATGAACGACACTATATATATATATATATATATATATATAAATGAGGGTCAATCAAACGGTTCTCAGCCTTGTTCTGGTTTTATATCCATTGAACACCTCTCACCGTTGTATGGATTTCACCAGCACAGAAATTAAGACGGAAATTTTAATTAGTTTTTCTAGTTTTATAACACGTGGTAGAGTGTAGCCAGAACATGAATGTTCAGCGATAGCTCTCTTTCTGGGGTGAGCGATTAGAACTTTTGGAACGAATTTCATATATATATATATATATATATATATATATATATATGAATAATTTCATTATTATATAGATTTAGAAAACATCTGTTTCATTCACCAGTGCTTACTGAAAGGTTTCCATAATTTCTACTTATATTATACTGAATGAAGATTCATCTACTGCGGCCACCTACGCCTATTTGAGCTCTTCTATTATATAAATTAATTTTCACTATGTAATATTGTGGTTTTTAAACTGTGGAATATAAACCCCACCAGTTAGTGCAAAGTTGATGTTAAATAAAAAAAATTAAAAAAAAAAACTAAGACGTAGACCGAGTTGAATTATATTTTCTGTCAAGCTGTGTGTGTCATTTATAATTTATATTAATGTTTGACCTCAGATAAGACCGAAATTTTAATGAGGGCCATGTTGCACAAATTTGTTTGAATTTTATTATGGTTCTTTTGGAGCAACACAGAATAAATTGATTCATCTGGTAACCTGTCAAGTTACCAAGAGTTTTCCAAATACGAGGAATGTTCAAAAATATCTTCTCGCAAGCTGTATTCAAAAAGATGATCATAAACTGTTGTGAGACCGAAACTTACCTGCATCATGGACTCTTCCATCTGCTAGATTGGTTGCATAAACTGTTGTGAGACCGAAACTTACCTGCATCATGGACTCTTCTATCTGCTAGATTGGTTGCATAAACTGTTGTGAGACCGAAACTTACCTGCACCATGGACTCTTCCATCTGCTAGATTGGTTGCATAAACTGTTGTGAGACCGACACTTACCTGCATCATGGACTCTTCCATCTGCTAGATTGGTTGCATAAACTGTTGTGAGACCGAAACTTACCTGCATCATGGACTCTTCCATCTGCTAGATTGGTTGCATAAACTGTTGTGAGACCGACACTTACCTGCATCATGGACTCTTCCATCTGCTAGATTGGTTGCATAAACTGTTGTGAGACCGAAACTTACCTGCATCATGGACTCTTCCATCTGCTAGATTGGTTGCATAAACTGTTGTGAGACCGAAACTTACCTGCATCATGGACTCTTCCATCACTAAATTACTTGCGTACCAATATCCTAATGCGATAGCAGCCGTAGCAGTAGTACAAGAGTATGAGAAGTACGACTACCAATATTGGACACGACCCTTTGTAACATTTGTTAATATATCTTTCTTACCTCTAAACCGTGTTCCGTGTTTTCCTTCTGGGTACCGACTTTGGGTCAACATCATAAACCATGAATGAAATATTAATTTTCTTCAAAAGTGTCTCTTTAGCAATGAAATTTGAATCAAAAACTAATTTTTCTCGAAATACTAAGTGAGTTAAAAATAAATATCGAGAGTGAAGCTGTATTTACCCTGACAGAAGTGAACAATCCATTAAACATTCATTTTCTTTAAAATACGAGGCTTTTTTAAAAAGTATCGCATCTGAAGGAGTATTTGCCGAAAAAGAAATGAATGACGAATGAAACGCTGATTTTCTTCAAAATATGAGTTGTGTTTGAAAAGTAACAAAACTGAAGCTGTATTTACCAAGACATAAGTGAACGATGAAGGAAGCGTAAATTTTTTTCAGAATACTAAGTGACTTCAAAAAGTATCGCGTATGAAGTTGAATTTACTTAGGCGGAAATTAACATAAATAAAAAGTTATTTTTTCCCAAACAGTCCCTTTTGTGATGGACGTTCTTATTCCAGCGAGTTTTCCATTTGTCGAAGCACCTCTAAAACTCTTCTTCGGTTGGTCAAACATTGTTTACATGGATTTCTCTTGATATGGCGTAAAGTCTTAAATCTCACACTTTAGATTAATTTTCATTTTAGGAAACAAGAAAAAGTTACATTGAGCTAAGTATGGAGTGTAACGAGGTGTTTGCATTCGCGCAACCATACGTTTCACAAAGAATATTTTGTTCAAAAAATGGTTGGTTAATTGCTTGGGTTTTATGGCATATCAAACTTTGTTGGTTATTTAATGTCAAATCCATTTTTAAACAAATAATCTGTTCTATTTCAAAAAATTCGGTTTAGCATGAGTACACCGTTTAATTGTCAAAAACATTTCTTATTCAGCTAATTCAATTTATTATAAGTATACATTTTGTTTACACACAGTTAAATGTTACAACAGTTATATATTAAACAATTCAGTTTAACGTAAGCACAGTTGCTATGCTAAAACAGTTCCATCTCAAACAATTCAGTTTAGCATAAGTACGCTGTTTAAATGTAAATGCACAGTTTAATTATAAAAATCATTTCTATTTTAAGCTATTCAGTTTGTCAAACAGTTCTACTTTAAACAATTCAGTTTCGCATACGTATGCAGTTTAGTTCTATTTAACGCATAGATAGGACTCTTGTCAGGTACTACCAGTACGGGTCAAAGTGGACCTGGGAGCGATGGCAATAAAGGGGTACTCCGTATTACCTAATGTTCCAGCATTACTGCAACTTCACCATCAGATTGTTTAGTGCCAAATCAGGACACTCGTAGGGTGTGATCTTACCCCACCCCTTGCAGAGAAGCAGTCGCCGTTATATACTGCCCCAGCCGACAAGGCAAGTTCAAGAAATATCAAGACTAGATTCTTTTCTTTTTAGATTTGATCTGAACTGCTTTGACGGTTATCTAGACGTCTATACATCAACAGCTTATTATAATGGTTTATTATCTATGTACACATCTTCGTTTAGAAAATAATATATCTTGATAAAAAAAGGCTTCAGTCTCCATACTTTTTGATTTATAGATCGATTGAATGATTTTAACAGGTTTATTTTATCATATTTACCCAACCCCTCCGCTCGGGCAGGATATGACACAAGGTCAATTTTTTAAGCGGAGTTTAACAGGTTTGAATTCAGAGTTTTCCTTCTCCTAGACTAGTTGCCCCACCAAGGCTGAAGAACCTAGTCTGCCCTACTATTTACCCATAGCTGGAGGGAGAATAATTGGATTCATACCTTTCCCAAGGGTATTAATGCTATGAGAAATGCAATCAGTCCAGGATTTGAACTCGTGTCGCCGTGTCCAATTCCTGCGACGATAACCATTACACCACGGGCACTTCCTAGGGTTATTTTATGCCAATAGATAATGAAATCACGTTCATAGTACGTTTGTGTAGTTGTTTCATTCGAGACAGATTTACGATATAAAAAATCTCTGTGTAATACAAATAATTTGCATATTGTTGTATGGTTTCAAGTTTTATTTCAAGTTGGTTTGGTTTAATGGCTTGTAAGTTATTTAATGCCAAGTCCTCTTTATGCATACATATTAAATATATATGATTTGGTTTGGTTGGGTTTTATGGCATATCAACCATTGTAGGTTATTTAAGGCAAAATCCTCTTTATACATATATATTAAATATATAAGATTTGGTTTGGTTTGGTTTTATGGCATATCAATCATTGTAGGTTATTTAATGCCAAATCCTCTTTATACATATATATTAAATATATAAGATTTGGTTGGGTTTGGTTTTATGGCATATCAACCATTGTAGGTTATTTAATGCCAAATCCTCTTTATACATATATATTAAATATATATGATTTGGTTTGGTTGGGTTTTATGGCATATCAACCCTTGTAGGTTATTTAATGCCAAATCCTCTTTATACATATATATTAGATTTATATGATTTGTAGACATAAGTCAACAAAGTTAAATAGATCCAAATATTGTTAGGTATAACTAACAATTTATTTAAACATCAGTCATTTATTTACACACAGTTGAATCCTCAAACAGTTCTATTTCTAACACTTCAATTTAGCATGTCATTTGTTTGCTCTCTGTTTAAATGTGAAACGGTTTATTTGACTCTTAGTGTTGTATAGCGGTTGAAGGTTGAAGAAAAACACTTGGTTATAAATAATATATCTCCTTTTATTTTTCTTGGAGTCAAAGCTTCTGTGGTGTGTGAGAGATGGACAGAGACAGGGACACACCACTATATTGACCCATAACTTCTTCTCTTGACCATAGCGCGCTGTGCTATTTTCAATACCCGCCCCTTAGCACTTCTGCTTCTCAGCCAGAGTTACTCAACCATCGCTCCAAGCTGGGCGCTCTCTGTGACAACAGACTGGCTCTGACTCAGGCTTCACTGACACCAACTGACTGCAACTAACAAGCAAACATCTGCATATGTTATTTCATAACGCCCATAACTTCCAATAGATCACGTGACTGCTTCCACTTATTTACACAGGTGTGTCTCTGATTGACGGCTCGCTCAAGGGTCGATATACAATAATAGATAGGATCCTTCATGTGTTACTATTCCGGGACAAATTGGAGCAAGGATGGTGGCAATGAACTGGTTCTCAGCATTTCCCAAAATTCCAGTATTACTGGAGCCTCACCATCAGATTATTTAATGTCATATCCAGGATACTCGTTGCGGAGGGGTCTTGGCGCTCTGCATAGATGCAGTCGGTGTATTCTACAGCCCAGGTCGACTGAGTTATATGGTTTCAAGTATTTTTATCAAATACTAATAATTTGTAAACAATTTAATGATTTCCAGTGACTAGCCCTATCTAAAAAAATAGATTTGGTTCCTTACAATTATATGGTTTTAAGTAATTAATAATATTTCTTAGTAAACTATTATAGCTTCATGTAATTATTCTTTTGACAAATAAATTACAAATGTATATAGTAAAGTTAGCGACCTTAGTTAAGGGTGACCCGAAGGCTCCATTTTCAATAACTACAACACCAAGGTGTACAGGAGGGTCCTACTCCTTTCCCTGGATTGCTCTACTTTACCCTTGATCCTTACCTTATAATGCTGAATGTTAAGCAAGGTGGTCAAGGACCATTTTTTGAGTCTTTGGTATGACTTGACCTAGGATTGAACCCCGGTCTCCCGGACCATGGGCGAACACTCTATTCATTAGGCCAATGGCCCGGTCAAGTATTCTTATCTACTTTTAATAATTCCCAGACTCTCAGGGATACAACTGTTATATTGTCATGTGCCGTATCATAACGACACAATAAATAAGACGCGATGATAAAGACAGACGCAGGAATAAACGACGCAGGAAGACTTCTTTACAAATATATTTACCTCTCACTTTATTTGTAAGGTTTCGAAAAGGTTGTGTGGGGTTTTACTGTGAGAGGGAGCTGGAGACTGAAAATAAACTGTAATATTTTGATCCCACTGTTATGACCGTCACGTTGTGTCTTTCTTGTTCTCTTGATGCTCAACCGGAGGCCTAGGGGCTCACTCTGCTGTGTGATGGCTTTCTTTATTGCATCTTATCAGCATCTTCTCCGGACCTCAGCTCATCAGGGCCCCAGGCCCCTTCGGCCTGGTGTAGCTTTCCCTACCACACCTCGTCTCCACTCGAACTCGAATTCTCTGGCCGGAACTCAACTGCCTCAACTTCCGTCTTGACTGCGTTATATAATAGTTCAACGCCTACACGATCGCCCACTCGATCTTTGAAATCGAATGTTTAATCGTCATCAAGCGGAAATAACTGTCATGCAGTTTAGAGGTCACTCTCTTCCGGTGCGTCAGTCTATGAGAGTATCATGGGATATTTTTACCTCGTCCCATTTCATCAGCCAATTTCCGCCCACGCGATTTCCTTTCATAACTGCCATTAGAATGTATCACTTCCTTCCGGTGCATCACCTTGAATGGCATTTTTGGTCGGGTCAAAAGGTCAAAACATAACACAACCAGCGTATTCTAAGCCTCGTTCATACTTTTGAAACACACTTCGTACATATTCAAAAAGGGATGATCAGTGAATATATTTGCTAAAAAATTGCAATACCTCGAAAGACATACTGTATTTTAACTGGGTACGGAACGTATTGACTTAACTCCCCTGTATGTCCTGGGTATTATTACACTAAACTGTATCGGATAGTGAGGCTTCAGTTCTGGAGTTTAGGGAGAGTGGAAAACTCTGATTCGGAGTGGTAGCAGTTTTTAGGGTCTCATCTATGGGTTAAAAAGATCTGTTTAGATAATCATTTGGATTTGATAACAGTTTAAATGATATTACGAGTGATACAAAGCCATATGTGGACCCATTTAACTGTGTGCAAACGAACGAGTTATGTTGAATATGATATTTAGTGTTAAATAGCGATACGTGTATCCTCTTCTCTGTGTACAAACAAATACTTGATATGAAATAGAATTATTAGTTTTAAAAAGTGATATTTGAAACCAATAAACTTTGTGAAAGCAAATGATTTATAGCAAAAAGAATTATTCGTATTGGATAGAAATACTTGAAACCATTTAACTGTGTGAGAAAAACATGAGCTCAGACTCGTTTAAAGATGTTATCAACAAAATGTGTCAACAAATTATATATTTGATAAATATGCATAAATAGAATTTGGCATCAAATAACGTACAGTGATTTATATGGCATAAAATCTAACCAAACCAAACCAATGCTAAAGTGCACAACGGTGGTGGGGTTTGGTAAGTGCATATTCTAAATAAAAATAAAAAAGCAAGACGCATTGTTTGGCAGACCATGTTATCAAATAAATGAAATCCTTTTTTCAGGGTTGGATTGATTTTAACTTTACCCCTTCCAGTCTAAAAATGAAGGCAAAAAAACAAGAAAGTAAAAATCATAAGAAACAAGACAATTTTTTTTTAATATGAACATACTATGAACACTATAGCCCGCCTTCTTGACATAAGAATAACCCTGAATGGGTTTTCATGCCGTTAGAATTAATCAATTAATCCCATCCTTCTGGCACGAGTAGGATGTGACTCAAGATCATCTTTTGCGGAGTACAGCTAGTTTGAATTCAAAGTTTTCCTTTTCCTAGTCTGGTTGTCTAAACGAGACTAAAGAGCACAGTCTATCCTAATATATACCCATAGCTAGAGGGAAAGAAAGGTGGATTCATGCCTTTGCCAAGGACTTCAGTAGGAAGTGAAACGGAATCTGTTTCGTGCAGGATTTGAACTTGTGCGACAATAACCGTTACGGTAACTTCAACTCCTAAGTACAGTATCTGCTAACAAGTGGGTAGTAGATATTTCTTCGGAAAATCTCAAGATTGGCTTTATATATACATATATATATAGTCTAGAAAGAACTTGACGTCTAGGAATATACCTTTATTAAGTCAGTTGTTTAGTTATGTAAATAGATAAATTGATTAATAACGTTTCAATTTCTATACTTTTTGATTATACCTCGTACAATATTTTCTTTCTTTCTTTCGTTGCTTATCTTTTGGTGTGATATCAACCATATGGGAGGCAAAGACATTTAAAAGAGTTATGTATGCAATTATTTGCAATATAAATTTCAGAAAGTCAATAATGCAACTAGGATAATGAGGATAGTTGTGTTGTTTATTGTGTGTAAATATAGCGGCAATTTTGCACTTTCAAAAAAAGAAAAAAAAATAAGAAAAAGAAAAAAAAAAACTCTTACGAAAAAGCGGCTGTGATCTTTCGAATATTCATCGCTCTGGATGAAGAACTCCTTTAGATAATGCCATTTTCAAGACATTCGTTGAAACAGTTCCACGGCTCAACACCAGAGATTTAACGGAAAAACACAATGCATCATGTTTAACTACACATAAATTCCTCAAGAAAATTGGGAAGAAATATAGGGACGAAATTTTCGGTTCCTCTTGAACTCTTAACAGAGAATGGAGGGCAGTGTTCAAGCATTTGAAACAGTCTGCTGATCAGGAATTAAAAAAAAAACCCCAAAAACTTTTCTTTTTTTTTTTCTTCTCAACACATTACCTAAAAAAATAACAACTAGTGCACAAATGTCGAAGATATATACAGCCCAAGTGGAAGACGTTCTTACCGTAACGGTTAAAGTCATTGTAAAATAAAAGTAGGCGATTCGAGTTCAAATTCTGGGCGAGGCGGTTTGTATTTCACTTCGAAGCTAAGGAAAGGCATGAACCAATCTCTCCTCAACACACCTAGTTATGTTTGGACAGACAGTCGGTTTAGACAAGACGTCTTGGTAATTAAAAACTGTAGATCCAAATGAGATGTACCATATTTTAAAAAAAGCACCAAGTATCACATCCTGCTCCCTTCGAAGAGGGGTTGGATAAATAGGCATTGTGCAAGTAGAATTTAAGAAGCCTCACTGTTAAAAGTTGTTCGGTTCTATTTTTGCATATTTTGGATGGGATGAGGTAACAGTAAAACTAATCCAACTTTGAAAAAAGGATTTTATTCATTTGATAACATGTCCTGCCAAACAATTCGTCATTTTATGATATAGGTAGTGTTTTTACCCGATATTTGTTTCTGCCTCCCACCAGACAGGACTTGACACAAGGTCAACGACACGAAGGTCGATAATAGTGGGGAATTAGGGGAGAGGAAGATCGGGCACGAGCCGAGGCTCGAGCTCTGCTAGACTATACCGGTCATCGACCCATTTAGTGCAATGTGGGCCTGATGAGTCTTGCTGGACATGGACCCAAATCTGGGTTCAGGCACTTATGCCTGATTATAGCTTAAACTGGACAGCATAGTACAGTGCCATACGGGGGGGGGGACAACGGTGTCAATGATGCAGCTTGCCCACCCGAAGGTGGCCCAGCCGAAGCCTTTCGGCCTCAAGTCTGCCATGGAGCATTGACCGTCAGGCACGGATGCCAGACAGTCCGCTGAACAGTCAGCGAAAATGCTCCAAACCCACCACCGCTGTTCTCTTTAGCCTTGGACTCGTTTGGTTTGGTTAGAGTTTATGGCATATCAATCATTGTAGGTTATTTCATGCCATATTCTATTTATCATCATCATCATGTCATGCTGGTAGCACGGATATCCCTGACCCTCTCTCGCCACTCCTCCCTATCGTTCATCGCCCTAGGCAGGTCTTCAGGACAACATCCCGTATCCTCACATAGTTGCTGAATGTATGTTCGTGCTGGTCGTCCTGCTTTTGCACGGCAATGTGTGGGGGTCCATAAGAGTACATCACTTATGAGCTCGTCCCTGCTTCTCCAGCAGTGTCCTGCATGTCTGGTTCGTCTAACTTGAATAGTTTTCGTGATAGGAGGCATGTGGCCGTACAGTTGGTGTCTTGTGGAGTGTTGCCGCCAGGACTTGTTCAAGGTTGCTCGCAGCATTCTTGTGTAATTGCCGTTTAGCTTCTTCTCCAGCCGTTTTGTTAGAGTCCATGTAGTGTATCCATATACCAGTATCGATGCGACTGCTTTTCTTCCAGACAGCGGATTCTATTTATTCATATATATTAAACATATGATTTCAATACAACTTTTGTTGATAACATCTTCAAACGAGCCTGGGCTCATTTTATTTTCTCACTCAGTTAAATGGTTTCAAGTATTTCTATCAAATACGAATAATTATTTTTTCAATAATCATTTGTTTGCACTCAGTTAAATGGTTTCAAATATTGCTATCTAACATTGATAATTCTATTCAATATTATTCATTTGTTTGGATACAGTGAGTGGATACAAGTATATCATCAGCATCATCATGTCGTGTCGCTAGCATGGATATCCCTGACCCTCTCTCGCCACTTCTCCCTATCGTTCATCGCCTCTGGCAGGTCTTCAGGGCTACATCCCGTATACTCACATAACTACTGTATGTATGTTCGAGCTGGTCGTCCTGCTTTTGATCGACCATATGCAGGGGTCCATAGGAGTACATCACTTATGAGCTCGTCCCTGCTTCTCGAGCAGTGTCCTGCATGTCTGGTTCGTCTACAAGTATAGCAATTCAACACTAATTATTCTATTCAGCATAACTCATTTATTTTCACTAAGTTAAATGGTTCCATATAATACTCTGTATCCCTGACAATTCAATTAAACATCTATCTAAGATTTATTGCTAGGTTTATTTTAACGGCACATCGACCCGTCCTAGCTAATTTTTTGCCTTGAGGTTAAGGAATTGGGGTTAACATAAATTTATGTATACATATTTTTCCTTTTTGGATTGTTGCTTCGGAAAAGTTTTTGTTCACAGTTATTTGATTTGAAGTATTACAATTTAACATTTTAATAATTGTATATTTTCCTGTATGTGCTTTAATCAAACAGACGACATACTAAACGGCAGCCCTCTGAAACTAGTAGACAAGTTCACCTACCTAGGAAGTAGTGTCTCATCAACCGAGACAGATATTGACACGCGACTAACAAAAGCATGGACAGGTATCAATAGCTATAGGTCATGTGGAAGTCAGACCTGACCGATAAAATGAAACGCAGTTTCTTCCAATCAGCGATCGTGTCGATACTGCTATATGGATGCACTACATGGACGCTAACTAAACGGCTGGAGAAAAAGTTTGACGGCAACTACACAAGAATGCTACGAGCAATGTAGAACACGTCCTGGAGGCAATACCCCACAAAGCAGCAGCTGTACGGCCACCTACCACCCAGCACGAAAACTATCCAAGTTAGACGAACCAGACATGCAGGACCCTGCTGGAGAAGTAGGGACTAGCTCATGAGTGATGTACTCCTAAGGACTCCTTCAAATGGACGAGCAAAAGCAGGTCGATCAGCTCGAACCTACATACAGTAGCTCTGTGAGGATATGGGATGTAGCCCTGAGGACCTGCCGGAAGCGATGAACGATAGGGAGAGGTAGCGAGAAAGGGTCAGGGACATTCGTGCTGGCGGCACGACAAGATGATGATGATGGTTTCATGTAATTATTTCTATTTCATTTCATTGGCCTAATGGGTTGAGTGTTCACCAATGATTCGGGATATAGGGGTTCAATCCCAGGACAAGTCATACGGAAAACTTAAAAAATGGCACTTGATGTCGCCTCGCTTAGCACTCAGCATTATAAGGTAAGGATCAAGGGTAAAGTGGAACAATCCAGGGAATTGGGTAGCGCCCTGCCCTACACCTTGGTGTAGTCCTATTTACCAACCCCTCCGCTCGGGCAGGATATGACACAAGGTCAATTTTTAAGCGGAGTTTAAAAGGTTTGAATTCAGTTTTCCTTCTCCAGGACTAGTCGCCTCACCAAGGCTGAAGAACCTAGTCTGTCCTACAATTTACCCATGGGTGGAGGGAGAATAATTGGATTCATACCTTTCCCAAGGGTATTAGTGCTATGTGAAATGCAATCAGTCTCCTCCAGGATTTGAACTCGTGTCGCCGTGTCCATATCCTGCGACGATAACCATTACACCTCGGGCACCTACACCTCGGTGTAGTAGCTATTGAAAAGGGAGCCTTCAGGTTACCCTTGACTATGGTTGCCAACTTTCTTCTATTTAAAAATATTTTTTATACACGTAGTCTGTTCTATTTGACCCTTAGATAGGATCCTATCGGGTCTTACCTTTCAGGGCCAGAGTGAACCTTGGCCGATGGCAATGAAGGAGTATTCCACATTTCCCAAAGCTTCAGTATAAGATTGTATCTTGTCATATCCAGGACACTTATTGAGGGAGTCTTATCCCTCTGCAGAGATGCAGTCGGTATATTCTATTCAATAATTGTATGGTTTAGGTAATTATTTCCATTTAAGACGAATTTGTTTACACACATAGTTTGTTTTATTTAACCCACAGATAGGACCCTATCAGGTGCTACTTCTCTGAGCCCGAGTGGATATGGGTTTGGTTTGGTTTTATAGCATATCAACTATTGAAGGTTTATTAATACCAAATCCATTTTTATATAAATAAATAGTTCTATTTCAAACATATAGTTTAACATAACTATGCAGTTTATAGGTCAAAATAGTTCTATTTCGAACAATTCAGTTTAACGTAAGTACACATTTAGTTCTATTTAACCCGTTGATAGGTCCCTGTCAGGTGCTACCTCTCTGGGCCAGAGTGGACCTAGGATCGATGGCAATGAAGTGGCACTCCACTTTTCCAAAATTTCCAGCATTACTGAAACCTCACCATCAGATCGTTTAGTGTCATATCCAGGACACTCGTTGGAGGAGTTTTACTCCTCTACTGAGACGCAGTCAGCCCCAGCCGATTGGGCTCAGTGGATATGAGAACTATGGCAATGAAGGGGTACTCTACATTCCCCAAGTTTCTAAGGCTGGAACCTTACGATCAGATTGTTAAATGTTATATACAGTACATTCGTTGTGGGAGGGGGAGTCTTACCCCTCTGCAGAGATGCAGTCGGTGTATTTAACAGCCCAAATCGACTGGGCTGCAGTTGTATGTTTTCAAATTGCAAATAATAATCTTCAGCAAACAATTATAGCTTATTCTTGATACAAATAATTTCCACTTATGAATTATTCCCATTGAATAATACCTAACAGATATAATTGGCCCATAGATGGGAACCTAACTGGTACTCTACTTTCAGAAAAAAATCAACAAAAATCGCTCGTTGTTTACAATATGTATAACATATATAATATATTTTATATTGCATCTATAGGTAAAATATATATTATATGTATGTAAGTATTATATATAATGTATGTTATATGTAGTATATGATAAATATTATATACAATATATGATATGTATTATATATGAAATGTGTCAATACTATATACATCATATTTTTTATCATGTATAATATGTAAATATATATAAATATATATAAATATATAAATGTATGTATGTATGTATTATATGTTTGTTTTAATTTTGCTGTATTACATGTCATCCATAGTGAGTTATTTGATACCAGATCTATCTATCTATCTATCTATATCAATATATATATATATATATATATATATATATATATATATATATATATATGTATATATATATATATATATATATATATATAATATATATATATATATATATATATATACCATATGAATGAATAAAAACTTTTAAAATTACTCATATTTTTCGTAATAATATTTATTTCCGCAGACCCTATATTTTTTTAAATGTTAGATCTGCATCTTCAGACAAAGAAATAATGAGAAATTTCAAATGAAGATTTTGAAAATCCCACCAAATTCCTGCCACACAATCACCCGAACCTACATTCCATTTTTTTTTTATAAGTTAAGTGAAAACTATTTGTTTTCCTGTCTGGTTGACAAATAAAATTCAATTCCTTTATCAAGATGTATCAATTTTTGAATTCTCTTTCCTATTCATCACTTTTTTTTCATCCAATGGCAAACAAACTTTTAGACAAAATGTAGAAAATAAGTAAAAATATAGATTAAAGAAATAAAAAAAATTGGGGAGACTAAATTTATCTACTTTACCCCAACTTACATGGGGGTATTAATGATCCCTTAATAGAATTTAATTATATTATGAAATATTAAATTGTAAAGTAATATTATTTTCGAAAAAAAAAGAACTAAGAAAATTGTCATACCAATATTTTGTACTATTCAATATAATTGATCGCATTAAAAGTAAAAAATAAAAATTAAACTAGTGACAGGTAAAACTATCATCTAAAATTGTACACAAATACAACATAATATTATATATCCTCAAGATTACAATAATATCTTACGCATTATGATAATATTCATATAATTACTAAACCTCAAATCCTTAAAATTATGAATAAAATTGCACCAAGTATTATAGAAAATACCCTATTAAGAATTATCATCACAACTAATATTACTATTACAATTATTATAATTTTTATATTACGATGATTATAATTATTATATATTTATATTATTATCCTGGGAATGGAGTAGCGCCCTCCCCTACACCTTGGTGTAGTAGCTATCGAAAAGGGAGCCTTCGGGTCACCCTCGACTATGGTCGCTAACTTTACTTATATTATTATATTACAATTATTATAATTATTATATAACGATTATTATAATTATTATATTACGATTATTATAATTATTATATATTTATATTATTATATTACGATTATTATAATTATTATATAACGATTATAATAATTATTATATTATTATATTACGATTATTATAATTTTTATATTACGATTATTATAATTATTATATTGTTATATTACAATTATTATATTTATTATATAACGATTATTATAATTATTATATTATTATATTACGATTTTTATAATTATCATATAATTATATTACAATTATTATAATTATTATATTACAATTATTATAATTATTATATTACGATTGGTATAATCGTCAAATCTATTAATATAAAAACTAATCATCAACTCATTATCATTATAAATATTAATAAAATCAATGCCAACATAAACAATAACAGACATAATAAACATTTAATAACTAATACCAATAACAAATCATTCTAATTAATATTAATACTTAATTATATGTACTATAACATTATAACAAAAATATGATTCATAATATGCACTCTGTAATCTATACAAAATATTACCCGGTAACGCTTATTACGTAATTTGAATAAATAAAACAATTTGCTGAATTAATTTAGATCCTTTCTTAAAACATATATACTAAAATCCAAAGTGCATTAACTTTAATTCAAATTTAAAAACCATTTATATGAAAAAAAAGAAAAAATAATGTCTATCACAACACACACACACACACACACACACACACACACACACATATATATATATATATATATATCATCATCATCATTATGTCACGCTGCCAGTACAGATCTCCCTGATCCTCTCTCGCTACCAGTCTCTATCGTCCATCGCCCCCAGAAGGTCTTCAAAGCTACATCCTGTATCGGCACAGAGCTGTTGCATATAAGTTTCAGCTGGCCTTCCTGTCTTCGCTCGTCCATGTGAAGGGGTCCACAGAAGTATATCGCTTTTGAGTTCGGCATATATATATATATATATATATATATATATATATATATATACGATTTAAAAGTGAATACATTCTGCATAACAATACTTTCAAAACGAACCAGAGCTCATTTGTTTGTACACAGATAATTTCAAGCAATTCTATTTGTTATTCTCACTCAGTTAAAAGGTTTCTCTTTAACACTAAGAAATCATAGAAAATCATTAAACAGTTGTATTTGGTTTAGTTTGGTTTGGTTTGGTTCGTTGGGTCTTATGGCATATCAATCTTTGTGGGTTATTTAACGCCAAATCCATTTTTATGTAAATTATCTGTTCTATTTAAAACAATTCAGTTTTGCAAACAGTTTAATTGTCAAAAACATTTCCATATCAAACTTTTCAAGCAGTTATATGTAATAATTCAGTTAAGTGTAAATACAGTTTTAATGTCGAAAAACAGTTTCAAATAATTCAGTTAAGCATAAGCACGCAGTTTAAATGTAAGTACAGTTTAACTGTCAAAAATATTTCCATCCCAAGCCATTCAACCTATTCAAACAATTCAGTTTAGCAAAAGTATGCAATGAAGGGGTACTCCGCATTCCCAAAGCTCCAGCACTGCTGCAACCTCACCAGCAGATTGCTTAGTGTTATATCCAGGACACTCGTTGGGGAGTCAGTGTATTCTACAGCCCCAGCCCCCTGGGCAAACAGTTGTATTTCATCTATAGACAGTATTCTAAAAGGCATTACCACTTCGAGTTAAAGTGGATTTGGGAGTAATCGCAATAAATGGGTACTCTAAAATTTCCAAAGCTCTAGAACTGTAGTTTAGTGTTATACTTAAGACAATCGTTAGGTCTTACTGCTCTCCAGAACTATAGTCCGTATATTCCACAACCTCATCCGACTTGGTTGGTTGGTTGGTTGGGTTTTATGGTATATCAAACTTTGTTAGTTATTCAATGCCAAATCAATCTTTATGCAAAAAGTTCTATTTCAAACAATTCCGTTTAGCATGAGTACACAGAACTGTTTGAATAAACTGAACAACCCGAAATATAAATGCTCTTGCCAAATTAATTCAGCTAATTCAGTTTAGCATTAATTCAGATTTTGTTTACATTCAGTTAAATGTCAAAACAGTTCTATATTAAACAATTCAGTTAAGTGTAAGTAGAGTTTCAATGTCAAAAACACTTCCATTTCAAACAATTCACTTTAGCATTAGCACGCAGTTTAAATGTAAGTACAGTTTAATTGTCAAAAACATTTCCATCCCAAGCCATTCACCCAATTCAAACAATTCAGTTTAGCATAAGTATGCTGTTAGTTCTTTTTAACCCATAGATAGGGCCTTATCCGGTGCTACCATTCCAGACCAGAGTGGACCGAGGAGCAATGGTGATGAAAGGGTGCTCCACATTCCGTAAAGCTCTTACATGACTGGAACCTCACCATCAGATTTAGTGTTATATCCAGGACACTCGTTGGTGAGGAGGTCTTACCCCTCTGCAAAGGTGCAGTCAGTGTATTCAACAGCCTTAGCCGACTGGGCAATCAGCCGACTTGGTCATATCTTATATGATGCGGTAAGATATATAATATTGTAATATATAATAATTTAAACTAATTTGATAATCTATTCTATCATTTTCTATGTCTTTTGTAATTTTGTTGGTAAAGCCTTTTCTCCTTCAATTGTAACGGACTTAATGGTTGTCTAACACGAAGCATACCAAAATGAACACAAAAGTTTTCAGAATTCCTACTTGACTCCTTAACATAGTCTCCTTCCTTCTCAATCCTGGTATGCATCCTTTGAGTGAAAGCATGTATATCCACCTCGTTGAAACGTTTTTGTTGCTCTCTTTGCAATGTGCGAGTTACATCTTTTAGCTCACCAACACTGGAGAACAATTGTCTTCTGAGGGTCCCTCTTTCGTGGTCCCCCAGACAGATGAAAGTTTTGGGATGCCAAGTAAGAACAGTAGATTGAATTTAGCAAAGCTGCCCAGGTATGCGTAGTGAATAAACGCTTTGTTGCTGGGCTCATTCGAAAATGTTGAAAAGTTCTAAAAACAACAATGTTAGCTTCGCTTACTAGGTTTAATTGTATATCAACCATTAGGTTTAATGATATATCAACCATTAGATTTAATGGTATATCAACCATTGATGGTTGTTTAATGCCAAATTCACTTAATAAACCCCCACATAATATATGTATATATATATTTAAGTCCGGTTCATTGGCCTAGTGGGTAGAATGTTCACCAATAGCCCGGGAGACCAGGGTTCACTTCCAGGTCGAGTCATACCAAAGACTTAAAAAATGGTACTTGATACTTTCTTGCTTAACACTCAGCATTATAAGGTACGTATCAAGGGTGAAGAGAAGAAATCCGGGAGAAGGAGTACTGCCTTCCCATGCACTTCCGTGTAGTAGATATTGAAAAGGAAGCCTTCGGGTCAACTACGGTAGCCAACTTTTATATATATTTAAACAGTTTTGATTAAGTAAAATCTTCCTATTTTTGTTTTCTGGTTATATTTGTTCTGCTGATCCTCGTGTCGTCAGTATTGTTTCTGGCGGCTGTGATCAGTCTTCCTCCGCAATTTTCTATGTTCTCTTAGAGTCCTTGTATAGATGTGTCAACGCTGTCTTCAACGCCGGCAAGTCCTCTTCTACCTTCTTTTCTTGACACATATAGTCTGTCTACGTTATCTCTTGGATGTCAGGCCTTATGCAGGGTAATTTAATAAGCATTTGGCTTAGATGTGGCACAAAGCCAAATAAATGGGGCACCCAATGAGACTCGAACTCACTCTTGCCGGTTTGCTAGCCAAGCTTACACATGGTCATTAATTTTCTTTTTCACTGGTCCATTTGTTTAAGTTCTTCTCAGGTCTACTTCAAGGTTGGTCTCGAATATCTTACGAAGAGGACAGCCAAGTTATTTATCCCTTTGATAATATTTATACAATATAGTTTGGTTTCGAGTAGTTCTCTCGTTCTCTTCAGATACCCTTTTTAATTTTTCTTTTATCTTCACTTGCTTGATAGTGTCAGCTTACAATATTCCCAAGTATTTGTAGGCTTCCTTTTCTCTGAGCGTTCTAATGTTTTTGTTTGATTTAGTAATTTCATTTTGTTCGTCAAGTGTCGTTTCCCACTTTTCATAATAAGAATGATCCATTTTTCTATGCCAAATTCCATCCCTATGTCTTGACTGTATATTCTCACTGCGTGTATTAGCATTTCCAATTATTTTTCGTCTTTTGCAAACAGTTCGATGTCATCAATGTACATAAGGTGATTAAACTTTTCCAGCGATTAACTATTTTTGTATCTGGCTATGTATTTCCTGAGTATAAGGCTGAATGACATTACAAATAGAAATAGTGATTGTGCATCTTCCTGGAATATACCCCTTCGCTTCTGCTTAGCTTTTCCCTCCAGCAGTCAATTTCACGCTCCAGGTTTACATGGTTTTCTCGATAAAGTTTATGACTTTAGATGATATCTGTGACATTTTGAAGCAGTTTATTATCCAGCTTTGTATGACCATATATGCCTTTTTGTAGTCAATCCAGGCTATAGCAAGATTTTTCCGTGTCGTCTTGCTCTCATTGAGGATATGCTGATCAATGTAGAGTTGCTCACCTGTACCTCTTGTATACTTGCCGTATCCTTTCTGTTCTTTGGGGAACAATCCACGGCTTGTTAATGAGTCGTAAATCTCTTATTTTATTTGTACAGTTAGTATTTCCCACATTATAGGTGGGCAGGTTATGGGTTTGTATTTGTTTGGGACGGTTTCCTTTGAGTGTGTCCTTCTGAATCAATGTGGTCTTTCCTTTGGTCATCTATTTGGGTACGTCTGCTTCTTGTAGGCATCTGTTCATTTCGATAGCTAATCTATCATAGATGGAGGTGAATTTCTTGAACCAGAATCCATGTATTCCATCTTAGCCTGGCGTTTTCCAATTTGATATTTTTAGTGCCGTCTTGAGTGAATCTATGTGTATTTTCGCTTTCAGTTTTTCTCCGAGTCCAAATTCTTTTCCAATATTGCTTATCCATTCGACGTTTTTGTTATGTTCTCTTGGTTGCCATATTTTACACCAAAATTGTTTAGCTTCCCTTGCACCCGTTTGTTGGATTGTCATCGTGCCATCTTCCTCTACTTGTCAGGAGAAAAAATCTTTTCGTTGTTTTGGAATGTCCTGCTTTGTCTTTATTGTTTTACTCTTTCTCGATATCTTTTTAATCTTCCTTCTTTCGCCAGTTCTTTCAGGTTTATTTTCTCGATTAGTATAGTCATTTTTTCTTGTGTTACTTTCTCCTTTTTTATCCCAACATCATTAATTTTTTATTTATTTATTATTAGTATTTATTTATTATTAGTATTTAAAGTCTTTAGTTTTCTGGTTGAATAATGGAAATTATTAATAAATGTGAATGTGTGTTTTTTTATGGTTTATAAAACCTGCGTATTTTTTACGAAATTCTATTAAGTGTGTCTTCATTTTTTATGCGTTTTTAACAGATTTGGACATAAATTATACTCCTGCTTTCTTAAAACTTTCAGTTACGTTTCTGAAATTTGCTCAGAGAATCAAAAATATAGATACGACATGCCTTCAATAGGTTTCCAGACTTTTTCGTATAGGTATTTAAAAGTGTCGTACACTTTTGAAATTTCAGTATGTTATTGCTATACATCTTATGAGATGACTGACCAATTTTTAGGATTGCAGCTTCAAATGAACAGCTACAGTAGGAATTGGAATACACCCAATAAAAGCCTGATTTTCACAACTGGCGAATTTCAAAATGCAATCTGGACGCGAGGACACTTTAGACGAACGATATGCAATAAAATTGTCTTTTAAACTTGGAAAAATGCCACAGAAACGTATGGAATGCTTCAGACTTCTTTTGGAGCATCTTGCATAAATCGAGCATCAGTTTTTGAGTGGCATAAGAGATTCAAGGAAGGCAGGGAGTCTGTGAGGGATGATAAGAGGTGTGGGAGGAGTAAAGAATCAGAACACCAGAGTTGATTGGCCAAATAAAGAATTTCATGGATAAGAACCGTCGTGTATCTATAGAGACAATAAGTGCACAGTTTGATGTCAGTGTGGGAACTGTACACACAATTATTCGCAAGGAACTGAAGATACAAAAGATTTGTGCAAAGTTTGTCCCAAGGGTGCTCAGAGAACATCAGAAAAAAAGACGTTGTCATGACAGCAGGGAGATGGTCGAGCTGATCAATTGAGATCCCGCAGTTCTTGATGCTCTGGTGAACTACGATGAAAGCTGGATCTACTGCTATTACCCAGAAACCAACAGATAGAGTTCCCAGTGGAAGCATGCTAGCACTCCCAGGCCCCAGAAGGCCAGACATAGCAAATCCACCCACAGACTTTTGATGATCCCTTTTTTTTTTACAGCACTGGCATGATGAACATGCACTGGGTTCCCACTGGACTGACAGTCAACAAGGAATACTATGTTGAGGTTTTAAGGGAGTTCAGGAAGAGATTCCGTCGGAAGAGGCCAGCACTCTTCAAATCGGGTGAGTGGCATTTCCACCAGGACAATGCACCAGTCCACAACTCCAACCTTGTCACAGACTATTTGACCAAGATGGGCATCAAGACAGTTCCTCACCCTCCCTATAGTCTAGACATTGCACCCTGTGAGTTTTGCTTATTCCTTAAGCTCAGAGGCTGTTGTTATGAGACAATTGAGGAGATGAAAGAGGCTGTGACGAAGGTTATTGACACGCTCACACAAGAGGACTTCCCTTGGGGCTTCCAGAAGTTTTTGGAAAAAAGCCTGGAAACTTATTGTGTGCTCCTTGTATATTAGAACATTATGTATACATCAGACAAGTTCGCTTTGTCTCTGTCTATCTCTGCCTGTCTGTCTGTCTGTCTCTCTCTCTTTAAATATATATATATATATATATAAAGTAAGGATCGCCTTCACATACATAACAGTGCTTGCTAATTGTCCGTTTCTCACATATAGGGTTTGGACAAAATGATGGAAACACCAGGAAATTTCAAATTCATTTTAATATGATTTTCTGACTGCAACCCTTCCGTGAAATCTGTCTTTGAGTTGGTCCCATCTAATATTTTGGGAGAAAATGGGTTCTCGGGAAGGTCTGCGGTAATTTTCAGAGCTGTAATCCTTCCAAACAATTCCGACGGCCTCTATCAGACAGCTTTCGTTTTCTTCCAGAGTTTTGCTTCAGTGAGGAGGATTTTCCTTCTTTCTCAAATGCTGTCTTTACTTTTGAGACAGGACTCCTTGCTCCATCAAATAATTCACCGATTTTAGTTACACTAGCGTCTGCCATACGATCACCAACAATTTGACCTCTTTTAAAGTCTGATAGATCAGCCATTTTAATGAATATTGATTAGTTTCTGTTGAGGATATCAATAAAAGAAACAACAATTTTAGTTAAATAAGATGTGTAAAATTATTAATAAATGAAAAAAATATTAAAATAACAAACGTTAGATGGGTTCGGTTTTATGGGAGTTTCAAAATTATAATACTAAAATTGTAGGTGTTTCCATTATTTTGTCCAATCCTTGTGTGTGATTATCAGACCAAGAATAATTAGATATCTACGCTATCCTTATTGAAATATATCAAGCACTCTTTACTTATAAATATACCAAACTATATATATATATATGTTCAAGATTGCTCACAGCATTCTTGTGTAATGCTGCGAGCAATCTTGAGCATATATATATATAGTTTGGTATATTTATAAGTAAAGAGTGCTTGATATATTTCAATTAGGATAGCGTAGATATCTAAGTCCTGGCGGCAACACCCCACAAGACACCAACTGTACGGCCACCTGCCTCCTATCACGATAACTATTCAAGTTAGACGAACCAGACATGCAGGACACTGCTGGAGTAGCAGGGACGAACTCATAAGTGATGTACTCTTATGGACCCCCACACATGGCCGTGCAAAAGCAGGACGACCAACACGAACATACATTCAGCAACTATGTGAGAATACAGGATGTTGTCCAGAAGACCTGCCTGAGGCGATGAACGATAGGGAAAAGTGGCGAGAGAGGGTCAGGGATATCCGTGCTACCAGTACGATATGATGATGATGATATATATATATATATATATATATATACATATATATATATATATATATATATAAAGTCGTATTTTTCAACTCATAGTGTATTTTATGTAGAACTAGTATTATTGCTGTATGCCTTGAGCTGAACTCGAAAACCGACCAAGTTGCTCGTCGAGGTGACCAAATCTACGGGTAAACCTCGTGGAACGCAGAAGACATATTCAACTGTCAAAAAAAAAAGATATCTTTGCAGCTGACAATGGCAAAAAGACAAAAAGAAAAGACTAATTTCTTTTTTTATTGTTTCGCTCAGTCGTTTTTCTTGAGAAAAAATTGTTTTGTACTCACGATTTCCCCTTCCGTGTCCCCCTCCTCTAAATAACTGCATATGTGTCTCGTCTCCGACTCAGGGGGCCCCCTGCCTTCCTTGCTTTGGTATTTCGCAGTTTTACATTATCGTTTCTGTCACGGCAATTCTTTCCAGCACATCGGCATCTCACTCGCAACCTCTGAAAGCTTTTCAAACTTTTTCTGTGTTTAGTGTTTTTTTTTTAATGATTTGCCGCTTTCTGCTTACTTATAATTTATTATTTTTTGTCTTTATTTTTATTTATTTGTTTCTTGCCTATTTCTTAACCAACTCTTAATCATTGTAATTTTGATTATAGTAGGGAGAATTGGTGACCTTAGTCGAGGGTGAACCGAAGTCTCCCTTTTCAATAGCTACAACACCGAGGTGTAGAGGAGGGCGCTACTCCTTTCCCTGGATTGCTCTACTTTACCCTTGATCCATACCTTATAATTCTGAGTGCTAAGCAAGGTGGCATCAAGTACCATTTTTTGAGTCTTTGGTATGACTCGGCCAAGGATTGAACCCCAATCTCCCGGACCATTGGCGAACACTCTACTCATTAGGCCAATTATAATCATATTCTATCATTATTATTACTTATTTTCGAGTTTTTCTCATCGGCGTTAGCTGATGGTTTCTCACTGGAGTTTGAGTGATAGCAAGTCTCCTCAAGTCTCCTGGAATCTTCTCAGTAGTCTAGCCGTTCTCAACAATGCTGTAGTTTAGATGGTCTCCACTCATCCTGTTATTTCGAAGTTCCCAAGTCCCTGAACTAATCCTTTGGTGACTGTACCAGGAGCACCAATTACAATTGTTCTAATCGTCACTTTAATGTTCCACTGTAGGTTTTTTCGTCTTTTTTTTTTCAATTCGCTAGCATAGTTGAGGTACTTATCCTTCTTTGCATTTTCTTTCAATTTTACTCTGTGGTCAGCCTAGACAGCAAATTCTACAGATCTGCAAGTTCTTTTTTTTATTATTATAAAATCTGGTCGTCTGGCCAAAATTAGGTAAAATGTGTGTATCTCTGATCCCAGAGGAGTTTATGCGTCTCATTCTCCAGGACAGATTCTGGGTTGTGCTGAGAGCATTTGTTCGCATGGTCAAACTTCGAACATTATTATTTTTATATATGATTTTTTATAGCAACTCTAACTGGTCCATTTTTTATTATCGTTTTTATTTTGTTTCTCTGTGAGTTGTTCCTGATTGTATTGCTGTTACTAAATGCTGTAATCAGTTTAATTTTTATTACTGTTTTTTTGTTTTTCTGTGAGTCGTTCCTGATTATATTGCTGTTACGAGTTGCTGTAATCAGTCTATTTTTCCTTATTGTTTCCCATTTTAGTAGTAGTTATAGTACGCAGTAGAATAGCAAATATACGTTATGTGGAGGGAGAGATGAAACTGTTAATCACATAATTAGCGAACGCAGCAAACTAGCACAAAAGATGTGCAAGTCTAGATACGACTGGTGGGAATGGGGACCCACAAGGAATTGCGCAATAGAGTAGAATTTGGCCATGCAACCAAATATTTAGAACTGTTTTGACAACTAAACTGTGTACTTATGCCAAACTGAATTATCTGAAATAAAACTGTTTTGAAATTAACTCTGTGTATTGCCCATTTGACTGGAGCTGTAGAATACACCGACTGCACCTCTGCATAAGGGTTAAACCAATCCCCAATGAGTGTCCTGGATAAGACACTAAACAGTCTGATGGTGAGGTTTCAGTAATACTGGAACTTTGGGGAGTGCTGAGTAGCCCTTCATTGCCATTGCTTCCAGGTCCACTCTGGCCCGGAATGGTAGCACTATCTATTGGTTAAATAGAACTATGTTCTTATGCTAAACTGAATTGTTCAAAATAGAACTGTTTGATTAAACTGACTGGCTTGAAATAGAAATATTTTTGGCGATCAAATTGTGTACTTATATTTAAACTGCTTACTTAAGCTAAACTGAATTGTTTGAAATGGAACTGTTCTTGACATTGAAACAGTACTTTACGCTAAACTGAATTATTTAATATGAAACTGTTTTGACATTTAACAGTGTGTAAACAAAATCAACACTTCTACTGAACTGAATTAGCTGAATTAGAACTGTTTGACTAAACTGAATAGCTTGAAATAGAAATATTTTGACAATTAAACTGTATACTCATGCTAAACTGAATTATTTGAAATAGAACTGATTATTTGTATAAAAGTGGATTTGATATTAAATAACCTACAAAGGTTCATATGCCATAAAACCTAAACAACCAGCCAACAACCGAAAATCTCGCAAGAAGTACAATAGTCATAATGGTGATAATTATTTTCTTAGATCTTTTAAAAAAGATTTAATGATAGACTGAAAGATCTGTATTTTGGGAAATAGTAACATTTTCTTTAAAGTTTATCCCTCGAATCTTGTAGAAAACAAAGTTATAATCTAAGATATTCCTCCATATTTAACTTCAGGAAGCACAATTCACTTCACGTTTACACTCTTCCTTTCTATTTTTTGTTTGTTTGTTTGTTTGTTTGTTTCAACCAATTCAGTTTAATATGAGTACAGTTTTTGTTTACCCACAGTTAAAAATAAAAATGATACTATTTCAAACAATTCAGTTTAGTATAAGCTCACAGTTTAAATGTCACAAACAGTTCCATTTTAAACAATTCATTTTAGCATATTACAGTTTTTTGGTTACTCACACTTAAATGTAAAAACAGTACTATTTCAAACGATTCAGTTCAGCACAAGTACAATTTAAATGCCAAAAATAGTTCTATTTCAAAAAATTCAGTGTAGCATATTACAGTTTTTGGTTACTCACACTTAAATGTAAAAAACTGTTCTATTTCAAACAATTCAGTTTCGTGTAAGTATACAGTTTAAATGACAAAAACAGGTTTATTTCAAGCAATTCAGTTAAGCATTAGTTCTATTTGACCCATAGATAGGACATTATCAGGTGATACCACTCCGAGATAGAGTGGACCTGGGAACGATGGCAATAAAGGGTTACTCCGCGTTCCCCAAAGCTCCCGCATTACTGGAGACTCACCATCAGATTGTTTTCTGTCATATCTTCGACACTCCTTGGGGAAGTCTTACCCCTCTCTAGAAATATAGTCGGTGTATTCTGCAGTCTCAGATGACTGGGCCAGAATAATTTCGGGAATTAACATAATTAGAAGATGTTTAAAGGGTTGTTTTTGTTGTTGTTGTTGTTGTTGTTATCTGTGAATAAACTAATAATGCCACTCTTTTTTTTTTCAGTATTCAGTAAAAAATTATTAGACTTGTACTTTAAACAAACAAAATTAGTTTAAATCAAATAGTTTTATGGTGCTTGTTAATTAATATCTTTAATAGAGAGATAGGAGATACTTCTGAAGAAGGTTTGAATGGGCAGTTGAAAAAGTAGTCAAGCATGTGGCTGTTAATCAGTCTCATTTAGTCCTCTTGAAATAACAACGTGAATTAAACTAGAACGCCTTACCTATCACAGTCTTCTGAAGAAGCTCTAAATAAGCGAAAAACCTGTTGTAAACCCCACCAAAAAAAAAAAAGAATAAAAAATTAAAAAGATAATTGATAACTAATATCAAAAATAAATTCGTTTGCAGATCTTATTTATTACTTACATATACTCCAATTGGCTGAAAGTATGCAATTAGAACAGTTTGATGATGTTTAATTATGTTGTCTTTTTTTATTTAGCAGTGAACAAACTAAGAAAAAATAAGACACAAAACATTTATTTTTTTAATAGCTAAAAATTCTGGCTTCGGAAAATCTGTCATAAACGTTGAAGCAAGCCTTTGAAGTCTGTAGACCAGCCCACAAAAGTCGAAAGCAATATTGTATAGCCGTAAAGATATCAATAACAACAATAATTCAAATACAGGTGGACTCTGTCGTTTCAGATACGAACGGGTTTATTAATTTCTGGCTTCGATCCTTGCCGACTCGAAGAGAGACACACAATCCTTAAAAGCCTATGATAACCATAATATGATGACTTCACCCAAAACGCGCGGCGCATTTTGTGGTGTTTAAGATCTCTGCCGGTAGAGACCCAAAAAAAGTCAACTACAAGCCTTAGCGGCCGATAACTCAACTACCTGTCTTTTCAAAATCCTCAAATTCTCAGGATCATCTCTTCTGGGTGTTGTGGACCAGTAAAAGGTCCGGAAGAAAGACACGAACTCGGAGTTACGTGAAACAAGTATATTGAACGAAGGTATAAATACAGCATTGGTAAAAGAGTGTTGAACGTCAGTCTGACTGCCAAAGTGTTAGGCTGGAGTTAACTCAACAACGAGATGAATATTCTCCCGGTATTCATTATAGGAACAGTTCATTATAGTCCATAAGGTAGGTACCATAACACTGGGCATGACGTCATCCACATTCCAACCCCATTTCCTGTGTGAGGGTTTATTATGACCGATGGTGATTGTCGTAACCTTTCCGCGCGGGCGTAAGACGGCACCCTCTGACTATGCACCTGGACTAAGAGACCCGAGTAGTCCGAAGCCTTACCAAACTGAATAATAAAATACAATTAACGAAAAATGTTTATTATAAAAAGTCATTCCTTAATTATGTAACAATATCTCATCTACTGAAAGTGATATGCATATACTCATAGCAAAGGCATTGACTGCTGGGATATAATTAGGGACGCAAGGTGATTGTTTTAGTAGTAAGTTGTTTCCTAGCAAGATTTACTGGTCGACAACAGGAAGGTGGATGAAGAAGGAAATATATGAGAAAGAGGTTCGTGCCAGTCTTAGAGACAGAGAAAGCGAAGGGCTATCATGGAGAAACGAATGAGAGGGTGAAAAGGGGGCCAGTCTAGGTCTGGATAGCAATGGACACCCGGGTTAAAAATAGAAATGTATCAGCAGCAAATCGATGACGAGTTCTGATTGGCTGGAAAAAAAACTCAAACGGAAAAGCTGTTGGGAACGTAGGATAGAAAACAGGAAAAGAAAATCAGTCGGTGACTACTGATGATGATGTGGAGCCAGCCAAACATTACGGCACTCATTTTAGGAGAGCTTCGCGATGGGGTCCCACACCTGTTGCAAAGCTGTGAAGACGGGACCAGCGTCCAAGAACGTGCGAGAATCACAACCGAAAATGAGAAAGATAATATTAAGCTCTGTGTCTGCCCTCTCTCTTCTCATTAATGTTTATTTTTCCGTCTTTATCAAAAGCGGTCGACCTATTGTTCATACTCTGTTTCCTTCTTCTCGACGACGACAAAGAGGAGTAGTGGCGAATAAATTTTTGTATTTGCAAATCAAGACAGTGTTTCCTGTCGTCGTCATTTTTTCTCCCAGCGTGGTTATAACGATTTTTTTTTTCCGACTGAAACTTAAATCGTAGTGCTATACCCAAAACCCCGTTAGGTTGAGGTGGTGCCTATGTGGTGTCGTACCGTTTCAAACGTCTATTTAGTGTCGTAGCATTTTAAACGTCCAGCTAAAACCTGTAGTGTTACACTGTTACGGTTATCAATTATATTGAACTCCGATCTTTAATAAAATAACAAAATATCTTTCAAATTATAGCTGCGTCAAGTACTGCGTCAAGTACTGCGTCAAGTACTATTGTGTAAAAGCTAAATAGGAACAGCACAAAAATTCTACAGGATGTTTTGAAAAAAATTCTTAGAACCAACACTTCACAATACAGTTGCTGTGCGGCCACTCACCACTCATCTCAAAACAGGTGTCCTCGTGGTGTAATGGTTAAAGCGATGAACTGCGAAATCGTAGTACGCGAGTTCGTACTCCAGTCCCGCTATTATGTTCACTTTCGGGCAAATACCCTTGGGAAAGGTATGAACCCCCTTATTCTCCCTCCAGCTATGGGTAAATAGTAGGACAGACTAGGTTCTTCAGCCTTGTTGAGGCAACTAGTCTAGGAGAAGGAAAACTCTGAATTCAAACCTGTTAAACTCCGCTTAAAAATTGACCTTGTGTCATATCCTGCCCGAGCGGAGGGGTTGGTAAATAGTACCACTCATCTCAAAAACCACCAAAGGAAGATGAACAAGACATAGAGGACACCACTAGAGAAATGAAGACGAACTCATAATCGACGTTCTACCTTGGAGTCTTACACATGGACGCTCGTGTTGGCCGACCAACAAGGACCTACATACGTCTTTGATCTACATATAGTTAATTGTAAAAACTTCTATTTCAAGCAATTCAGTTTAGCATAAGTGCAATGTTTAGTTCTATTTGACTCATAGATAGGACCCTATCGGGTGCTACCATTCCGGGCAAGAGAAGATCTGTGAGTGATGGCAATGAAGGGGTACTCCGCATTTCCCAAAGTTCCAGCATTACTGGAGCCTCATCATCCGATTGTTTAGTGTCATATTAGGACACTTGTTGGGTGAATCTTACTCATCTGCAGAGATGCAGCCGGTGTATTCGACAGCCCAAGCCAACTGGGCCAAATTCTGCCTTCCACCAGAGAGAACTTGACACAAGGTCAATGACCCGAAGATCGGTTTATAGTTGAGGTTCAGTGAGGGGGACATCAGGCACGACCTGAGGCTCGAGCCCTGCTGGACTATGCAGGTCATCGGCTTATTTAGTGCAATTTGAGCCTGATGGGCCTCGGACATGGACTCAAACGTGGGTCATGGTACGGATGCTTGATTATAGCATATACTGAACCAAGAGTTATTTGCACCGAGGTAGAAATAGCTGAAATTATTTAAACTGTAAACAAGCAATACGAAGCACATCTATCATAAAACATGAATAAAAAGAACGATTTTCGGAAATGTTGGAAATAAACCCATTCTGAAAATAATTGAATGTTAAAAACAACTCTACTGTGACAAATATAGCAATGTATCTTTATTGCATACTAAAGCTAACTTTATCGCTTTATTCATAAGATTTAGATAGGATCCTATTAAATTGACAAGTGATTTAATTTATTCATGATATCAAGTGGTTTAAAATGTATAAAAAATCTAGACGGGAAAAGATTTCTTGTATTATTTAGTATTTTGATCTTTAATATTTTATTCAGCTATTTCAGTTTAGTATAAGCATAGATTTTGTCTAATGTCCAAACAGTTTTATATTAAACAATTCTGTGTGTCTGTGTATATGTCTGTGTGTCTATATATATATATATATATATATATATATTGTCTGTATATAGATATATATTGTCTGGATAGATAGATAGATAGATAGATAGATAGATAGATAGATAGATGTGACCATGGGGAATAAAGTACACATCAATAAAAACATATCATGTATTATTAATCATTATATTTTATCGAAAAGCTTGTGTCTCAGCAAATTAAAAAAAAAGAAAGTGGTTAACCTATACTATACATACTGAAATAAGTAAGAAATAAACTGAAAAAAGAAATTAAACAAAACATTGACAAGAGTCCGTAAGAAAAAAGTAGTTGGTGCCTACATTTTGAACATAAATGAACTCTTCTATTGGCTATCACAGCATAATGCATCATCATGCAATCCCATCTGGAATGCAGCTTGTGGATCAAGGATTTCTACTCATGCCAGATAATGACGCAAAGCATAGGAATAAGCTCTACCAGAGGTAGATTAAAAGCAAAGGGGTACAGAATATCCTTCAACTGATGTCTTGGCCTGCGCAATCTGCGGACTTAAATCCCATTGAATTTGTGTGGGATGAACGTGACCGAAATGTCGGAGCTTAACAAACCACAAGTGCGGTTCACCTTTCGCAACTCTCACAGGAAAACTGGGCAGAACTACCTCCAGTTTATATTCTGTCTTTGGTGGAAAGAATGCCGAAAATCTGTAAAACAGTGATAGCAGTCAAATGAAATCATTTTGATGAATCAAAAGTTTAAGAAGTTGTTTTTATTTTTTAGTTTAATTTGTTTTTAGTAAGAAGAAGACTTGTATTTAGAATAATGAATAAAACCATTGTGTTGTTTCAATAAAAATAACACTTTTAGGATGAGAAATAAAAACTTATATATATATATATATATATAAGAAAATAAAATTGATAGATGGACAATAAGATAAATTAATAAATGGATACATAATAAAATGAAATTAATGGATAATAAAATAAAGTAGATAATAAAATGAAATAGATAATAGAAAAATAAGATAGATAATAAAGAAAATAGATAGATAGATAGATGAAATGAAACAGGGCCCAGCGGTTAGAGTGTTCGCCAATGGGCCGGGAGACCTAGGTTCAATCCCAGGTCGAGTCATACCAAAGACTTTAAAAATGGAACTTGATACCACCTTGCTTAACACTCAGCATTATAAGGTACGGTTCAAGGGTAAAGTGGAGCAATCCAGGGAATGGAGTAGCGCCCTCCCCTACACCTTGGTGTAGTAGCTATCGAAAAGGGAGCCTTCGGGTCACCATCGACTATGGTCGCTAACTTTACTTTTTACTTATATATATATATATATATATATCTTTAAAGAAAAAAACAATGACTGTTTTTTTTAGGATTATAAATTTATTTCCATCCTGTTTTTCGTTTCTGGTGTGAACCAAAAACACGAAGAACAATATAACAGGACTTCTTCAGATCCAATGGATAAATAACCGGTCTTTGGTTTTTTCTTTAAAGAAATATTGCTCTGTAAAATCAATTACATTGAGCTCTCTACCAGGAAAATTTAAATGTTCAGCTCCTGAATGATTTTCTTGTCCTGAAGGAATTACTCCCAACTCTGGTTTAACTGGACCGAATAATACTATATATATATATATATATATATAGAGAGAGAGAGAGAGAGACATACAGAGAGACAGACAGACAGTAAAATAAGATTTGAAATAGGTCGTTGGCGCAGAAAATGACTGACATATTTTGGAAATTGTGACTGGTGTCAACACAGTAATATAGAGACACATAGCAGAAGAAGAAATGTGTGGAAAAGAAAATTAAACCAAATCATTTGGAATTATCGATATTGTTTTAAGAGGAATCCAATTTAAGAAGGGAATTCAATTGTTTTGAAAATGTCAAGTCACTGGAATTCATGAAATATTCAGTGAGTATAATAAACAAAAGACGAAAAGAAATAGGATGCATTTCTGATTAAAGTGTGAAATTCAGAAGTGAAAGACGGGAGAAACATAAGATTCGGACTCTATGGTGGTGAATCCCCCAAAGATGGTTTGCCTCCATATTTGTGCGCCATGCTATCGAACACGTGTTCTCTGTAGTGATAAGTCCTTTATACTGATAGATAGATAGATAGATAGATAGATAGATTGGTGGTTGGTTGGTTCGGTTTTATGGCATATCAACCTTTGAAGGCTATTTAACGCCAAATCCATTTTTATGCAAATAGTTCTATTTCAAACAATTCAGTTCTACATGAGTACACAGTTTAATTGTCAAAACATTTCTATTTCAAGTTATTCAGTTTATTTAGACAGTTCTTATTCAGCTAATTCAGTTTAGTATAAGCATAGATTTTGTCTAATGTCCAGACAGTTTTATATTAAACAATTCTGTGTGTCTGTGTATAAACAATAATAATTGTGATTCATAACCGTTTAAAATTTACTTCGCAGCTAATATCTCCTCGTGGCTGAATGGTTAGAAGCTTTGGTTTGACGTTTGAGTCAACCGGGTTTCGATCCCAGCTACGGGAAGATACTGTCTAGCCACACTGATGAGTTCTGATAGAACGAAACAGATCTGTCTGTGGATGACTATAGATATATATATACTCCCCTACTCCCCGTGGGGTTGAGTTCTCTGGCGAAGAAGTAATCGTGTTGCCATTAGCGCCTATTGCAAGCCTCTTCGTTTAAATTGAGGTCTCGGCTACCGTTGAACGGATGTATGTAAACAATAGTAATTGTGATTCATAACCGTTTAAAATTTACTTCGCAGCTGATATCTCCTCGTGGCTGAATTGTTAGAAGCTTTGGTTTGACGTTTGAGTCAACCGGGTTTCGATCCCAGCTACGGGAAGATACTGTTTAGCCACACTGATGAGTTCTGATAGAACGAAACAGATCTGTCTGTGGATGACTATAGAGATATATATATAGATGGATAGATAGATGTGACCACAGGGAATAAAGTACACATCAATAAAAACATATCATCAATTAGCAGGCATATATATAAAGGAACAGACAGAATACATTCAAAATCAGATAGATAAGATTAGAGACTCGGTAGAAGATAGACAATCTAGAATTGCCTGGCAAACAATAAACGAAGTGAGCAGAAGAAAGAACACAGCCAAAGCAAAACTTAAAGCAGCAAACCAACAAGAAAGAATAAAACTGTGGAAACAGCACTTCGAAAACTTACTTGGAAACCCACCAAAAATAACGCATGAACCAATCACCAGAATAATTAGCAAACAATTAGACATTAAACTTGGACCGTTCACACAAGGAGAACTCGACTCGGTTCTCAGAAAAATTAAAAATAGGAAAGCTGCAGGACTGGACGAAATTCCCCCGGAAGTATGGAAGACCAGACAATTCGACGACATACTGCTCCGACACTGCAACGCAGTATACAATCAAAATCCGATAGATAGATGGACGAAGGGATGCATACTCCCCTTCCCTAAAAAGGGGGACCTCGGATTAGCCAAAAACTACCGAGGCATAACACTTACATCCATAGCTGCCAAAATCTGCAATGCCCTACTACGAAACCGCATAGAACCCAAAATCGACAACATACTTAGAAAAAACCAAAATGGCTTCCGAAGAAATAGATCTACGACCTCACAAATACTAACCATCCGCAGAATCCTTGAAGGTGTACGGGCAAAGAACCTACAAGCGACATTAATATTTGTCGACTTTACCAAGGCTTTCGACTCCATTCACAGAGGAAAGATGGAACAAATCCTACTAGCGTACGGCATACCTAAAGAAACCGTAGCGGCAATAACGATTCTCTATAGAAACACTAAAGTAAAAGTACGATCACCAGATGGAGACACAGAATACTTCGACATTGTAGCAGGAGTACTACAAGGGGACACGCTGGCTCCGTATCTCTTTATCATTTGTCTAGACTACGTACTTAGAACATCGATTGACAAAATCAAAGAGAATGGCTTCGAACTGACGAAGAAAAAAAGCAGAAGATATCCCGCAACAACAATTACCGACGCCGACTACGCCGATGACATAGCGATACTGGCAAATACACCTGACCAAGCCGAAACACTTCTGCATAGCCTGGAACGAGCAGCAGCAAGCATAGGCCTCCATGTTAATGCACACAAAACGGAATATATGTGCTATAACCAAACGGGGGACATCTCCACTCTAGAAGGAACCCCTCTTAAACTAGTAGACAAATTCACGTACCTAGGAAGCAGCGTCGAATCAACCGAAAAGGACATCGAAACGAGGTTAACGAAAGCATGGACAGCTATCAATAGGCTATCGACTATATGGAAATCAGACCTAACCGATAAAATGAAACGCAGTTTCTTCCAGGCAGCGGTCACATCGATACTGCTATATGGATGCACTACATGGACGCTAACAAAACGGCTCGAGAAGAAACTAGATGGCAATTACACAAGAATGCTGCGTGCAATCCTCAACAAGTCCTGGCAGCAACACCCAACAAGACACCAACTGTACGGCCACCTGCCCCCTATCACGAAAACTATTCAAGTTAGGCGAACCAGACATGCAGGACATTGCTGGAGAAGCAGAGATGAACTCATAAGAGATGTACTCTTATGGATCCCTACACACGGCCGCGCAAAAGCAGGACGACCAGCACGAACGTACATTCAGCAGCTGTGTGAGGATACAGGATGTTGTCCTGAAGACCTGCCTAGGGCGATGAACGATAGGGAGGAGTGGCGAGAGAGGGTCAGGGATATCCGTGCTGCCAGCACGATATGATGATGATGATGATGATATCTTACCGAAAAGCTTGTGTCTCAGCAAATTAAAAAAAAAAGAAAGTGGTTAACCTATACTATACATATTGAAATAAGCAAGAAATAAACTGAAAAAAAAATTAAACAAAACATGGAGAAGAGTCCGTAATAGAAATGTTACTGGTTCTGTAAAACTTCACTGAAGGTCTGTAAGAAGATCTTAAAAATACGACAGTCATGGCTATGGTACATGAAACTTTATCTCAACTTAACTATCAGTAACAATAACCGCACTAATTGAGGTAAAGTTGCTTACTCAACATCTTTCGCTATGTTTTTTAAAGTGATTTCCTACTTTATCCATCCATCCATCAAAAGTGTATTTCGCTAAAACATATGTAGCGTCGGATTTTGTAGTATGAGAAGATATTTTAAACAAAGCGATCATTCTTTACATCAAAATAGGCGTTTCTAGTTACAGTAGATGATCACTGGTTGTAATGAGACGTTTGAAATAATTATTAAAGTGACTAAACGGTGATGAGTACATCTCGAAACGGTACAGCCTCTGATTTTCAGGCAAATAATATGGAATCTAGTCATACAATCTGACTCTCTCTCTCTCTCTCTCTCTCTCTCTCTCTTCCTCTCTTCCTCTCTCTCTCTCTCTCTCTCTCTCTCTTCCTCTCTCTCTCTCTCTCTCTCTCCCTCTCTCTCTCTCTCGTTAGAGATTTATGGATTATTATTATTATTATTATTAACTAGCATAAAAGATTGGATTATTTACGTCTATGCCAGCACATCTGCTTATTTCAGTGGGCGAATCTGTCTCGACGGTTGTTCAAGAATGCAGAAGCATATGACGATAGAAATCCCTTCAAATCACGTAAGTAAAAAAAAAAAAATACTGCGGAGACGAAAAGAAAGAAAGAAAGTACATTTCACAAAATATGCGTTAAACCCTAAAAGGAATTAGGAGTAAATCAATTGAAAATTTCAAAACTAGCTTAGAATTGTTTAACATCCAAAAATTTTCGTATTCTTACTGCTTTATATAAAAGATTTCTACCCAAGTATTCCTAGCTAATACAGGTAATTTGCGTACAGTCTCATGATTGTCCCGGTCGGCTGGGACCGTGAATACACCGACTGCATTTTGCAGAGGGGTAAAACTTCCCCAACAAATATCCAAGATATGACACTAAAAAATCTGATGGTGAGGCTCCAGTAATACTGTAGCTTTGGGGAATACGGAGTACTTCTTTGCTGCCATCACTCCCAAGTCCACTTTAGCCCGTAGTGGTAGCACCTGATATTTAAACTGTATACAAACAAATGATTAATGCTAAATTGGATTGTTTGAAAAAAAACATTTTGATCATTTAACTATGTGCAAACAAATAACTGATGTTTAATTGAATTCTTATTGTTACATAGCAACACACGGAACCATTTAACTTGGTTGACTTATGCTAAACTGAGTAGTAAGAAATATGACTGTTTGATCATTCAACTGTGAGTATCTATAAAATGTGTTTACCAATCATATATTTAATATAACAGTAAAAACAATATTTGTCGTTAAATAACCAACAATGGTTGATATACCATAAAACCAAACTAACCAACCAAACAAACAAACAGTTGCGTTGATTCAAATAACTAATAAGAATCCTAAGAAAACAATTATAGTATCAAGTTACTATTCTTTATTCAAATCACTTATTTTGCATAAATTATTCCTATCGCTTACCAATCCTTCTTAAATAGGTCTATATGACCCATAAGTGAGATCCTAACAGGTATTACCGCCCGGTTCAAAGTGGACCTGGGAGTAATGGCACTTCCTAGTTCTCCAGAAATGAAGCCTTATCATCAGAGACAGTTTAGTATCATACCCAGGACATACTTTGTTGGTGAGGTCTCAATCCTTTGAAGGGGATACAGTCAGCGTATTCTAATCTCTGACAAAAGGGCCAAAATTCATTGGTGAATTTATGGATTATTATTATTATTATTATGAACTAGCATAAAAGATTGGATTATTTACGTCTATGCCAGCACATCTGCTTATCTCTACATTTCTAGGGTTTTACTGCAAAATCAAATATAATGTTTCCTCTTTAGCAGTGTGCAATTTACTACCTCGAATATCAACGTAAATGCAACGTAGGATAAATCTATGCAATACTTATATCTGAAGGACCGCTTTCTAAGTAAATATAAAACATGAAAAAAAATTCCCGTTCGGTTTAACTTTTTTAATAGGATTTTTAATCTTTATATATACTGTAAAGTCGACCTTTTCAGTCTGAAAATAATTTCTACAAAACAAAGAATAGACTTTTACAACTGTGGTTAAATCAAAACCTTTACCACAGAGTAGACAACTAGTGGAACAGTACTCTGAACAACCAATATAAACTACTAACGGTAACTCAAGTAGACTTTGTCCAGGCGACTGGGGCTGTTGAATACACCAACTGCACCTCTGCAGAGGGTAAGACCCCCAAATGAGTGTCCTGGATATGACACAAAACAATCTGATGGTCAGGTTTCAGTGATGCTGGATCTTTGAAGAATGCGGAGCACCCCTTCATTGCCATTACTGCCAGGTCCACTATGGCCCGGATTAGTAGCACCTGATAGGGCCATATCTATGGGTTAAATAGAACTGCATACTTAAGCTAAACTGAATTGTTTGAATTAGAACTGTTTGACTAAACTGAATAGCTTGAAATAGAAATGTTTTGACATTTAAACTGCGTACATATCCTAAACAGAATTGTTTGAAATAGAATTATTTGCATAAAAATGGATTTAGCGTTAAATAATCAACAAAGGTTGATATACCATAAAACCCAAACAACCAACCAACCATTAAGCAGATTGCCACAAATATTTTCAAATTAAACTCTGAACATATTCAACAAATTAATACCGGATTAAAATGTAATTATACAATTGTATTTGAAATTAAGTATTATATTTATGCTATATCACATGCCGTTTCCAATAGTTGAATCACTGACTGTAAATACTAGTTAGAACGTCAGAGCACCCAGACGCCTGGCCAGACATCTATGGGCTGTTGTTTATTGCACAATTTCATGATAGCGCAATCGATTGTTAACACATATATGGCTGATGCGATTCTGATTTCAGAGAAAAATTACATACTTAATACACAACTGGAGTGATAACAGTTTGATGAAACATAGTGGTAGTTTATTGGATATACAGGCATTCGCATTGTTACGGTACTTATATGGAACCAAACTTTAAATAAAGGTTTCTTGAAGGTTATTGTACGGATGATTAAGACCCTGATACTACCAGTAACCTCCTGTGCCCAGTCGGCTGGGGCTGTACAATACACCGATTGCACCTCTGCAGAGGGGTAAGACCACCCCCAACGAGTGTCCTAGATATGACACAAAACAATCTGATGGTGAGGTTCCAGTAATGCTTGAGCTTAGAGGAATGTGGAGCGCCCCTTCATTGCCATTGCTCCCAGGTCCACACTGGCCCGGAGTGGTAGCACCTTATCCGGTGCTATCACTCCTTGGGTTAAATAGAACTAATCTGCGTACTTATGCTAAACTAAATTACTAGAAATAGAACAGTTTTCGACATTGAAACTGTGCTTACGCTAAACTGAATTGTTTGAATTAAAACTGTTTGACAAAACTGAATTGCTTGAAATAGAAATGTTTTTGACAAACTGTGTACTCATGCTAAACTGAATTGTTCGAAATAGAACTGATTATTTGTATAAAAATGGATTTGGTATTAAATAACCTACAAAAGTTGATATGCCATAAAATCCAACCAACCAACCAGTCACCTTCTTTATGATCGGGTGTCGAGCTCTAGAGACAGTATAGGTCGAACACTGAATTTTGAGCAAAAAATTTTGAGATCGACTTTTATACCAGATCGATTTGTACGCCTAAATTTACGGCAAACAATTTGGCTGGGAGATAAGTTATATCATATAGCAGATGTAACTACGAGTTGTGATGAGCGAATTGTCATCTAGATTACGCAAAATGAAAATAACACTGACATCCCACTTTATCCAATGTATTTACCAGAATGAAAATAACACTTTGTACGATATATTTACCAGAATGAAAATATCACTTTATCCGATATATTTACCAGAATGAAAATAACACTGACATCCCACTTTATCCGATATATTTACCAGAATGAAAATATCTTTAAATACTATAGATTAAATTTATTTTTAAAAAATCGTCATTGGTTTCAACCACGGCCTTCAAACAACTTCAAAATCTTCTACAAGCCTTTCCAACGGTCTCCTTGCTTAAATAAGAAAATGCCGCCATTATCTTGGCTTTCAAGTCATCTTTAGTGTTGCATAGAGTTGTGACACTATGAAGGAGGTGTGCCAAGCAGACGATCCCTTTGTCTGTTTTGGCGCGAAAACAAACGAAGGCGCGAAACCAAACAAAGCCTGCGATCTTCGACATGACCGGAAGTTGGTAAGGGAACGCGAGTCAGGAGTTGGAAGAAGGAACCCAGAGGAAGGAATTGGCGAAGGGAGACGCAGAAGGGCAGTGGGCAGTCGACACCGGACAGCAGAAGAGACCAGTAGGCATGAGATAGGGTCCAGCAGCAGTGAGGGAAGACCAGTCAAGATGAGTAAGCACTCCTCGTGGTTTGTAGAATTTTCGCTAGAAATACACGCAAGCGTTAGTCTACAAGGAATACAGTGTCACAACTTAACCTTCTTGCACTTGAGTTGACCCAAACCTTAGTGTTCGTTTGTTCTTTGTTCTTTCCTCCCACTCCCTTGATTGTATTTCTTGTAGCTATGAAGAAATGTGCGATGCCCCTATCGGAACCACTGGATTATTCACCGGCCAAGATCGAAATGGTTTAAAGAAGTTGATGTATTCGGAGGGCCGAAGGGGTATCGTCATAGAGTTTTGTTGGTCTTAGTTCAACAGCACACTACACATGATAATCAAAGCGATTGCAATATGGAGAGTTAAGCGGCCCGATAATAAGGGTAATGTGGTCACAGAAATTTTCTCTCAGCCAATATTAGTTTCTTCTGCTCGTGTGTCATGATGCAACGTTCTTCTGCCCGACGAAGAGTCTTCGAGCAGACATCGTCTCAATCCAGGAAAACACTACCCTTTCAGGCATTTGACGTAGGCCTCCCTGTTCAGTCAGTGGTTTTGTACTCAGATGAATGGATGCGTACCGTCACCATCACTAGTGACTTCTCCAAACACAATGATGTGGACTTGGTGCTAGATTTTTATCAATATGAATATGAATTTGTCTTCAGATTTCTAACCAAACACTTAAAGTCTTCATATTGGACCTTCCGTTGTGAATGCCTTGTTGTAGAGTATGCCGTTTTCAAATTTCTCGAGGAGTTAATGACGTTATAGCTCTTTTGTCCTCGCAGAAAGATTCCAACTGATTGTAATTTACTGCACAGTAGACAAAACCTGAAATAAACAAAGCCCATGCCTTAACAATTCAAAAGGGTGACTTGCTTGCTTTGGTTTTATTCCACATCAACCATTATGGGTTATAATACCAAATGCTGTTTTTTCAAATATACTAAATATATAAACTGGTAGAGAAATTCACCTACTTAGGAAGCAGCGTCTCAACAACCGAAAAGGACATAGACACACGGCTAACGAAGGCATGGACAGCTATCGTTAGGCTATCGATCATATGGAAATCAGAACTGACCGATGGATGCACTACTTGGACGCTAACTAAACGGCTGGAGAAAAAGCTAGACGGCAATTACACAAGAATGCTGCGAGCAATATTGAACAAGTCCAGGCGGCAACACCCCACAAGGCACCAACTATACGGCCACCTGCCTCCCATCACGGAAACTATACAAGCTAGACGAACCAGACATGCAGGACACTGCTGGAGAAGCAGGGACGAGCTCATAAGTGATGTACTCCTATGGAACCCAGCATATGGCCAAGCAAAAGTAGGACGACCAGCTCGAACATACATACAGCTGCTATGTGAGGATACGAGATGTAGCCCTGAAGACCTGCCAGAGACGATGAATGATAGGGAGAAGTGGCGAGAGAGGGTCAGGGATATCCGTGCTAGCGGCATGACATGATGATGATGATGATGATGAAATATATTGCATATTAACCATTATGGGTGATAATACCAAATCCTGTTTTTTCATATATATCAAATATATTGCATATCAGTCATTATGGGTTATAATGCCAAATCCTGTTTTTTTTTCATATATATTAAATACGTATGTAAACACATTTTGTAGATACCAAAAGTTAAAGGATCAAACAGTTATATTTCTAACAATTCAATTCAGGATAAGTGCGTTATTTAATGCCAAATCCATTTTTATACAAATACACAGTTCGATTTCAAACAATTCAGTTTAGCAGAAGCACACAGTTTAGTTCTATTCGACCAATAGATAGGAATCCATCGGGTGTTACCACTACAGACCAGCGTGTACCTGGGAACGATGGCAATGAAGAGGTACTCAGCATTCCCCAAAGCTCCACCATTGTTGTAGCCTCACCCTCAGATTGTTTAGTGTCATATCAGGACACTCACTGTGGGGGGGGGGTCTTACCCCTTAGCAGAGATGCAGTCGGTGTATTCTACCACTCTAGCCGACTGGGCCACAGAATGGTAATAATTTAAGGTAATAAGAAAACTAAATACAAACAAATGATTCTATGCAGGGTATATTGTGTTTACAAAAATATATATATACGTTGCGAGAAAACTTTTATTACCAGCACGGGTATTTGGATACAAAAATATAAATGAACAAGAAAATAATGCTTCTAATGGCTATGAATAATTGTTGAAATAAAGGAAAAAAGAAAGAAAATTTGGGGGGTGGAATCAATTGTAGATGACAAATGCAAAGATAAAAACAGTAAAATAAATGATAAAAAGTTCAAATTTAAAAAAAAAAAAAAGAAAGAAAAAAAAAGAAGCCTGGATACATGAAAATAAGATGCAATTATTTCTATAATCACAAAACGCTGTGTTCCTTGAATTGATGAATCAAGAGTAACGAAAAGAAAATTCTCAAGGGAGGACAACCATCTTTTCAGTTTCCTCTCTCTCTCTCTCTCTCTCTCTCTCTCTCTCTTTAAATATATGTATACATAGATAGAGAGAGACAGAAAGACAGACACAGACAGACTAACAGACATTAGATAGAGATGAAAATGCTGAGATAGATAGATAGATAGATCTGAACAGATTAGGATATATATAGACAGATAGAGAGGGAGAGAGAGAGAGAGAGAGAGAGAGAGAGAGAGAGAGAGAGAGAAACAAAAAAAAATCTGATCGAGTGAAAAAGGAATGAAACAAGAAAACTAATACATATATTTATTATGGTGTCTCACTAAAAATAATCCTAAGGGAGTAATACTCTAAGATGTGTACACTATGATTACTTTGATAGCATTTTCCTCTTTGTCTTGGAAAAAATAAACATTCAATTTGAATAATTTAATCTCGGTAAACGTTTAATTTATGTTTATGAACACATAATGCCCCGTTATTAATTTTGGTCTGGTTGGGTTTTATGGCGCATCAACCAAATCCATTTTTATACATATAAAAAGTGCTATTTCAAACAATTGTGACGGCAAATTAAAATATTTATCCCAAGACGAGTGTTTATTTTTCGCACGTGTGAAGACGGGGGAGCCTGGCACTTGATCCCTCGCAAAATAAGTTCCAGTTAAGATTTCCTTTTTGGGCGAAGGGAAACTGGCAGATTATGTTGGGATTAATTTGGGCCTAGACTGACCGCCGCTGGCAAGGGGTTTCCAAATTTCACATTATACCAGGCCACTACCTCTTCCTAACCCTAGGATAATGGAAGATATGGGCCTCTAGGTTTAGATATGATAATATTAATATAGTAGTCGGCAATTCCAATTTCCCGTGTAATATTTTTAAAGGCGAGTAGGACACGAGCGAGAGTAAACTGAGGCGAAAGAAGCTGAAAAAAGGAGCATGCAAAAGACAACTTGATAGGCAGACAACACAATGAACAAATTTCAACACGTGGGGACATTAAAATACAAGGTTTTTAATACACGCGGACACACATATTCAACGTTTCGGCTATATTATCAGCGGATAATACATAAATACAAATATCTTTCTTCCTTATTCTTTTCTTTCTTTCTTCTTTAAATTGAGAGAGAGAGAGAGAGAGAGAGAGAGAGAGAGAGAGAGAGTATGTAATAGCAGTACTTAGGAAGGGTGGAGGGAGAAAGTCTTAATGTTTGCTTAGCTTTTGACAGGTTCCTTCTGAGGGTATTTTCTCTTTCACGGGCTAGCAGAGTTTTTTCACAGCCTTGGCTAGAAGGTACCAGTTCTTCTTGTCCAAGATTCTATTTCGCTTCTTCACCCGGAGTCTTGGCATGAGTCTCGCCTAACTGTTCATTGCGACCTCCGTTCCAAAACTGGTATTCTTTATCCCTATTTCCGCTGACGAAAAAGGGTGCTACTTCCGCTTTAGGATTCTAGCCAATCATTTAGCCTTTTTCTTCTTCCCTCCGGTCACAGAGAGCAAACATCTGTTGGCTTTCATTCTGACCTGGATTTGTTACTTCGGCCGCGAGGAATTGACCTACATTCTTTTCTTCATTCAACAGGCCGGCCGAGGTTGACCTACATTCCTTATTCCTCTTTTAACGGTCAGTCTTTGGCGGCCTGTTAATTCAAACACGGAGGGGTAGTAGAAATTCCTTAATTCTCTCCTCTCAGTGGTAGACCACGTGACACAATTCTGGTTAGTATAAGCATAGTTTTTGTTTGTGTACAGTTAAATGTCAAAATAGTTCTATTTGAAACAATTCAGTTTAGCATAAGTACAGATTCAATGTCAAAAAAAGTTCTAATTCAAACAATTCAAGTTAGCATAAGTACGCAGTTCGTTTTCAAGCGTTTCAGTTTAATCAACAGAGAGAGAGAGAGAGAGAGAGAGAGAGAGAGAGAGAGAGAGAGAGAAGTGACCCTAAAAAATTGGTTACAAAGGATGTAGAGAGACAACAGTTTAGCGGGGGAGAAAACAGAACCCTTGAGTAGAAAAAGAAAAAAAAAAACGCCAAAGTTACCCTGTTTCAGATTGGGGCAAACAGAAACTAGTACTTAGTTGGAAGTTGTATCTAAATTCCTTCTGTTTGCAAAAACCGGGTTTGACAGACGTTACATATCATATTTACCGAACCCTCCGCTCGGGCAGGATATGACACAAGGACAATTTTTAAGCGGAGTTTAACAGGTTTGCATTCTCCTAGACTAGTTGCCTTACCAAGGCTGAAGAAATCAGTCTACCCTACTATTTACCCATAGCTGGAGGGAGAATAATTGGATTCATACCTTTCCCAAGGGTATTAGTGCTATGTGAAATGCAATTAGTCTCGTCCAGGATTTAAACTCGTGTCGCCGTGTCCATTTCCTACGACGATAACCATTACACCATGGGCACCTCCATTTTTTACCAACTCCTCCGTTCGGGAAGGATATGACACAAGGTCAATTTTTACGGAGAGTTTAACTGGTTTGCATTCAGAGTTTTCCTTCTCCTAGACTAGTTGCCTTACCAAGGCTGAAGAAATCAGTCTGCCCTACTATTTATCCATAGCTGGAGGGAGAATAATCGGATTCATACCTTTCCCAAGGGTATTTGCGCGACGTGAAATGCAATCAGAGAGACGTTATATATAGTGCTTCAAATATACTTTGCTGGAGACAAGTGCTTGCACGATCGAGGATAGAGAACATTCTGATTTTGTAAGATTTGGCCCAGTTCCGGTAAACCAATAGATAACAGGTTATTGCTAACTCAGTGTATTGATTCGTCGTTGTGGGAGGTAATGTTTTGTATAGTGATCATATAGTCGAGCTCACGTGTTACTTAATTCTATTTTCAAATCTGTGTGGTTTACGTCTAATATCGGATTTGTATCTGGACTGAAAAATTAGAAAGTTTTCATGATCAATAGGCACACCATTTTTAAGCATAAATGAAAATTATACATATACATATATACACATATACACGCAGAATACATATTGACGCAATGAATAAATTGCCCAGTCAGCTGGGGCTGTAGAATACACTGACTGCACCTCTGCAGAGGGGTAAGACCCCCCCCTAACGAGTGTCCTGATATGACACTAAACAATCTGATGGTGAGGTTCCAACTGTGCTGGTGCTGTGGGGAATGCGGAGTACCCCTTCATTGCTATCGCTCCCAGGTCCACTCTGGCCCGGAGTGGTAGCACCTGATAGGGACCTATCTATAGGTTAAATAGAACTAACAGCATACTTATGCTAAAATGAATTGAGTAAACTGAATAGCTTAAAATAGAAACGTTTTTGACAATTAAACCGTACTTACACTTAAATTGCGTGCTTATGCTTAACTGAATTATTTCAAATAGAACTGTTTTTCGACATTAAAACTGTATTTACACTTAACTGAATTATTACATATAAATGCTTAGATAGTTTGAAATGGAAATGTTTTTGACAATTAAACTGTGTACTTATGCTAAACTGAACTGTTTTCAATAGAACAGATTATTTACATTAAAATGGATTTGGCGTTAAATAACCTACAAGGGTTGATATGCCATAAAACCAAACAAACCAAACAAAACCAAACCAGCAATGAATAAAGACGAGCGACACTGTTCTTAGAAAAATATATACCTCTCACTTTATTTGAAAGGTTGTGTGTAAGAGGGAGTTGGAGACTGAACAAAGACTGCGACATATTGACCTCCCCAGCCCCGCCGGACATCGCCGTGTGTCGTTCTCGTTCTCTTTAGCTGCTCAGCCGGGGGCCTGGGGGCCCAGCCTTTCTTGGACATGTTCTCATTCCAGCATCTTCTCATCAACTGGTCTCCAAAGTCACTGGGGGTCCCGAGGGCCCTTCTGCCGGGTGGTGGCTTTCTCTGCCACAACTTGTCTCTAACTCATCTGAACTCCAACTAACAGACTTCCTGTCCTTACCGAGTTATATAATAGTTCAATCGCCCACTCCATCTTTGGAATGGCATGTTTGATCGTCATCAAACGGAAATAACTGTCATGCATTTCACAGGTCATTCTCTTCCGGTGCATCAGTCTATGCCTGTACCATGGGATTTTACCTTGTCCCATATTGTCAACCAAGTCCGCCTATGCGATTTCCTCTCATAACTGCCATCGGAATGTGTCACTTCCTTCCGGTGCATCACTTTGGAATGGCATGTTTGGCCGGGTCGTAGGTCAATATACCACAAAAACAAGCACATTACATTTGAGAACACATCTCAAATTGATAACTTTTATGTTTTTAAGGTAGGGGTTCTGTGAATATTCCCGTAAACATGACACCAGAACCAAGTGAAACGTTTCACTGATTTATTTAATAAGTTACGTTTAGAGATGATAATGAATGAACCACTGGATGTACGATAAGTCTCCCGTTCTACCACTCTGTAATCTTCGTCCAATGTGTGATGGCCGACCTCCTAAACCCAAGGGTGATCACTCCGTAGTAAGTCAAAAGGAAAGTAATTATTTTCTCAGGATTGATCCTAACAATAACCAAGAAACAGCAGCTGACAGAACTTTTAATTTGTTTAATCCAAAGTGTAGAGTTGTTGCCCAACCAAGTTAGTCTAAAATATACTGGACATTTTTGAGGGCTCAGCTTTGTACTACCGGTAAATTGGTCACATTTTTTTCTGATAGTAAAAGAAACTATGTCTTCTGGATAGGCAATGTTTTAATAAAAGTTTAGTTTTCGAGCAGACCAGAGGGGCACGGTGGACTAGTGTGTTAATGTTATGGGGACATATCCTACCATACCCCAAAGATGGACTCGTCCAACCCAAACATTTTCTCTGAGCTTAGCTCGCTCGGGAGAGACATTTGACAGACGGACTACAAGCAGAGAACGGCTAGTACTTCCTTTGTATGACTTCCTTTTTCTGCTAGTACAGTAACGTTTACCTATCACCCGTTGTTTGAATTGTTCTTCCACCGGTCTTATCTGAAGACCACAACAGGTTAATTTTTTCGCTTTTAGGGACAAAGTGAATCCCAGTATGTGTACTGGCCTGTAAAGGTAAGTTTTCGATATACTGAGGTTAAAAAACTGAACATTCGAACAAAACGTCGAAAAATGGTAGAGAGTTGTTGGTTTCAAATTTACGAGAGAATTTTTCCTCTATGATAAGGTTGATTCTTGGGGATATTTCTTATAGGTCTAGTTTACAATCATTTTTCTTGTTACATATTGACCCTCGACCGAACCGTCAATCAAGAGATGCACCTGCGTAAATAAGCGGAAGCAGGCGGTCGTCAAACAAAAATATAACCAGGACACAGACGACTTGAGCCAGTTGGATATAGGATGCCAGTGGAGTGAGAACCAGCCCCAGACTGAGGGCTTAGGCCCTTAGTGACCCACAGTTGAGCAGCCCAGCCAGGACGCGAAAGAAGTGCTGCTATGGTCAGAAGAACTTTGGGTCAATATGTAGCAGTCTGTTCCCGTCTCCAACTCACCTCTCACACACAAGAAAGATCACCCTTTCGGGAATAAAGTGTGAGAGGTATATTTTTATAAAGAAGTGTGTTCGTTCGTTCATTGAAGTTCTTCTCTATTGTTGACTACGTGTCCGCTTATATTTGTATTATGTTTATCTATGTGGCTATACAACATTCTGACGAGACATAAACGAAAAAAGATCTTTTTTTCAGAATGAGTCCGATGCTATATACAATTTTGAAATTTTGTACCCAAAGCAAATCACGCACACACACACTGACAACAGATTTAACCATGATATTTCGTCTTTATTTTAGAAAGACTTCATCAGAATGACGGGGTTTTCCTAAAGTTCAGCATAGGGGGAATAGATAAATAAAAATAGAAATGAAAATAAAAGGTGGAAGGGGTCATAAGAAAGAGGGAGAGAGAGAAAAGAAAGAAAGGGAGAGATAGAGATATATGTCAGAGTGGTGGCGACGGGGGTTATTGGCTGTGACTGGGACTCGTTTTTTGGCAATATCTGGCAATGGTTAAGTAGACAGGGTTTTTGGCTACAGTCACCGTCAACTATTGATTTTTTAAAATCCGTCTCGCTATAGATCGTTTTTATCTTATTATCTATCTATCGTTATATCTATCAATCAACTTTATTTCATTTTATCTAATCATTGCTGTGGTGACACCAACCAAAATCACCAAAACATACCAATCATTTTTTGCGCAAAGATAAGGTCATAAATTTTATTTTGTTTTATCTATCTATCTATCGATCTCTTTTTGCCCAGTCAGCTGGGGCTGTAGAATACACCGCCTACACCTCTAAATATATTTGATATTTAAACTGCGTATTATGAAAAAATGAATTGCTTGAAATTGAACTGTTTTTACATGTAAGCTGCGTACATTGATACTATTCTTACGCTAAACTGAATCGTTCGAAACAAAAACTATACTTATACTAAACAAAATTGTTTGAAATAGAACTATTTGACTAAACTGAATAGCTTGAAATAGAAATGTTCTTGACAATTAAGCGTAAGCTAAACTGAATTGTTTGAAATAGAACTCTTTACTTTTATGAAAATGGATTTGGCATTAAATAACCTACAAAAGTTGATACGCCATAAACACAAACAAACAAATAAACAAACAAATAAACAAACAAACGGGAATTAAACGCATTTTGTACCAACTTTCGTTTGTTTACCTTTTACGCTATCGGATACTGGAAAGCTCAATTCGTTAGAAAAGCTTTGCATTACGCAAGTGACAGCCTTTGATTCCTTCGCAAGAGAGCTCAAACCGCAGGAGAGGAACGTATATATCCCCTGAAAATAGCTCCAGCTGAGCCTGAAAGTACTTAGGAAAAATATATTACCTTTTTCAATTCATTCCATCAATTGACACATACAAGAAATTGAAATATCACTAATATAATAAGTAAAAGTGAAATGTCGATCTCATTCAATTAATTTCTTGATTAAAAAATATCATAAAAATATATATAGAAATTATTTTAATTAACAATTATTTAAATAAAAGAAATATTTTAATAAAAAAAGATAAATAAATAATTTCACACCCTATTCTCGTCGGAAGCAATATAAAAAACCCAAATAATTTTTTTTTTTCGTGCAACTTCAGATGATGGTTTCCAAGATCAGAAATAAATTCATAATGACACCAAATAAGTAAATTTTTATTTTTATTTTTATTCAAAAAAGAATTTTTTGGCTCTGCACGTTGAGTTTTGATGTATTTTTAATCCCAAACTAATTATACATCGATAGCAGTTGACATTGAACACTCCAATTGGATACTCCTGCCCCTTGGATTTTCTTTTCAGATTATATATATATATATTACCTGATGAAGGTAATGAACTAGAAACGTGCCGTATGTAAGAACGAAATAGATAACACTGGGCAACATTTTTTTTTTTACTTTTTGAATGTTGTCTAGATTTCTACAACTAATTTAGTGTCTGTTTGCACTGATGAATCACGAAATGTCATCCGTTTCTCTCCATCAGGTCGTGTTTTTGTACTAAGTTGACTGAAAAAAATCAGATCTTGTAACAAAATAGATTACATTTTTCTGGCATTATCAGCTGATTTTTGTCAACACATATCATCCTAAATATGTTTTTAAGAGAAAAAAATGTTTTGCCAACAACATATATTGATTACCTGATAGAAACATCGATTACTGTAAACTGAATGGTGGGCATTGATAAATTACATATTACTTCATCATTGTTCAAACTTCAGGGCTTGAACTTCCGTTTCTTCGAACTCCTCGAATGCTCAGTGGCAGGGAGGTCTCTCTTCAGATTCCAACAGTAGTTAGCTATCATGACTGCGTCCCAGCGACCCTGATACCTGGTCTCCATCTCCTTCAGGTCCTAATGGAATCTCTTCCCCTGCTCGTCACTCATTGAACCCAGGTTCTCAAGAAACCGGTCCATATGTGAAAATAGGCAGTGCATCTTGAAGCTCGTGTTGCAACCCAGGTTTCTGAAAGCAGTCAGCATATTGTTGACAAGTTCTGCGTAGTTTCTGGCCTTATTGTTGCCTAGAAAGTTCCTCACTACCAGAATAAATGCCTTCCACGCTTCCAGTTACACTTCGTTCATTGAGTTTTCGAACTGTGGATCTCTGATGAGCAGCCGGACCTGAGGACCGTCAAAGATGCCAGCTTTCAACTTCTCCATTGTCAATCCTGGAAAAGCCTGGCACAAGTAAGTGAAACAGTCAAAATCCTTGTCCAGAGCCTTGGTGAACTGTTTGATTAAGCTGAGCTTGATGTGCAGCAATGGGAAGAGTATTCTGTCTCTGTCCACCAGAGGGTCGTTGATGACGTTCCTTTCTTTGCATGGCACCAGATGCCAACAGTTCGGCAGCGTCCTTTGACAAGTTGATCATTCAACTCTCTTGGGAAAATGGATGTGGAGCATCATCTTCAAGAACCACTTCTTCGTCTTCATATCCTTCAATACTGGAGGCATCTTCGTCACTAATGTCAGGAAGTTCTCCGAAGATAGGCACTGGAACTTCATCACAATGAGCTACAGGATGACGTGCTGATTGAAGATCAGGAGACTTGTTGCTGCCCCGGTTCTTTCTGTTGATCCCAGTCACATATGTAGCAGAACACGTCGGGCTTATTTCAACACGTTCTTTTAGCTGAAGCCATCTTATTCACCTGCAAAACAAAAATAGGTACAAATTAGTCATAAATTGGTGCCACGGCAGCCAACCGCGTTCCGTATTTGGCGCCATCAGCGCGACAACGCAAATATTCTGCAACACATATGAAACGAAAACACCCGCACTTGCACGGGTGGAGTTTCTTATACAATTCCTTGGGTGGCTGCCCCATAAACTTTAGTTTTGATCCACCAACTTTATGCTTTGCTGCACCAATTTTTGAAAGATTTCAAGGTTTTATGACTTCAAACTGATCCCTTTTCGACATTATAATCCAGAACTATCGTCATTAAAATAATCATTTCCAATTAAAACAATTATTCGTCATGGTATTTTACCCCTACCAACTTCTTTTAAAATGCCCCCCACATCCGTACATGTCAACAAAAACGTAGACAACATGTGGCCATAGCTCAAACACTTGACCTGATTGAGCAAAACCAATGGGATTTTCAGATTCAGCGCATCTGATTCGTTCTAAATCAGCTAAAAAAACGCAGACAACAAATTTGTTGTTGACCAGTGTAATTCTTAAAAAGATATAAATACCTTTGTGAGTCTAATCATTTTGAAATATTTACTTTTTTCTTTCTTTATACCAACAGGAAAATAATTATAGAAATGTATATATAAAGTAATGAAAAGAAATGATTGGACGAGCAGGAATATTTTTTGTAATTTTTTATTTTCTGATTATTCTTAACTAATTTTGACCTGTGTTCATCGTCAGATTAACTTTTTTTTTTAAAGAAAAGTAGTTTTGAAAAGAGTTGATATGTCATTTAGTTTAGGGAGTGCCCGTAGTGTGATGGTTATCATCGTAGGAAATGGACACGGCTACTTGAGTTCAAATCCTCGACGAGTCCCATTGCATTTCACATAGCACTAATACTCTTGGGAAAAGTATGAATCCAATTATTCTCCCTCCAGCTATGGCTAAATAGTAGGACGGACTGAGTTCTTCAGCCTTGGTGAGGCAACTAGTCTAGGAGTTGGAAAACTGAATTCAAACCTGTTAAACTCCGCTTAAAAATTGACCTTGTGTCATATCCTGCCCGAGCGGAAGGGTTGGTAAATAGGATATGTCATCTAGAAGAAAAATTAACTGTTAACCTATCATATTCAGTCGTTGAATAAAAAATTTTTTTTCAAGATAACATTTTTAAATGAGACTTATCAAATTTCTTTAAATGGTTTCAAATATTCCTGTCTTATACCAATAATTTTATTTACTATTAATCACTTGTTTGCTCGCAGTCAAATGGTTACAAGCATTGCTATTTAACACTAATCCTATTGAAGATTATTCCTTCATTATCACACAGTCAAATGGTTCCAATAACTGCTACATTATACCAATATTTCAATCTCGGCACATAGTTGAAGCGTTTCAAGTATTGCTATTTAACACTAATGATTCTATTTAACACTATTCATTCGTTTGCGCACAGGTAACTGGTCCAATCATTGTTTTGTAGCACAAACAATTCAATTAAATATCAGTCGTTTATTTACACACAGATAAAAGATCAAACAGTTCTATTTGACCCATAGGTAGGACACTGTAAGGTGATACCACTCCCGGTTAGAGTGGACCTGGAAGCAGTGGCAATGATGGGAAATTCAAAATTTCCAAAAAATCCAAGACTGGAGCTTCTCAATCAGATATTTTAATATCATATCAGTACATTCGTTAGTGAGGGGTTACATCTTTGCAAATATGCTGTCTGAGTATTTTACAGTTCCAGCCGACTGGGTTTGCAATTGTTGGAACCATTTGACTGTGTGATAATGAATTGATTATGTTCAATAGGATTAATGTTAAATAGCAATGCACGTAACCACTTGACAGTTAGCAAACAAATGATATCAATATTTCTGAAACATTCTGTTGTATATTGACCTTCGACCCGGCCAAACATGACATTCAAAAGTGATGCACCGGAAGGAAGTGACACATTCCGATGGCAGTTATGGAAAGAAATCGCATAGACGGGCTTGGTTGACAATATGGGACAAGTTAAAATCCCAATGTACATAGATTTGATTCTCTGTCAAAAGCGTCTCCTTAAAGATCTGCTGTTGCAAGCAAATAATACTTTTATAATATGGTTTGTAGAATTAAAGACGACTAATAATAAATAAATGACCTTTGATTTCTTTGTTTAATGGGAAATCAACCTTTATGGGTTATTTAATGACATAGTAATCTTGTGAAAGCGCAGTGGTACGATTTAAACCATAGTTGCGAGGGATAAGGGAGTTTTCCTATCATTCCAAAAGGTAAATGCCCGAAAGTAATAGGGCAACTAGATTTCGAACTCGTTTTCTGCGATATTAACATTTACCCAACCCCTCCGCTCGGGCAGGATATGACACAAGGTCAATTTTTACGGAGAGTTTAACAGGTTTGAGTTCAGAGTTTTCCTTCTCCTAGACTAGTTGCCTCACCAAGGCTGAAGAACCTAATCTATCCTACTATTTACCGATAGCTGGAGGGAGAATAATTGGATTCATACCTTTCCCAAGGGTATTAGTGCTATGTGAAATGCAATCAGTCTCGTCCAGGATTTGAACTAGTATCGTTGTGTCCATTTTCTACGACGATAACCATTACACCACGATATTACAGTTCAGCACCTTACCCACAATGCAATAGGATTTCTAAACCCAGACCAATGTTTAAGTATTTTTTTCTTTTCCAGTGAATGGCATTTCTATACCAGAAAAGAAAAATAAGCATGAAAGATTAGACAAGTTAGAATTTGAGATCATTTGTACAAGAATTGATCAAGTTATTTAGATAACGAAATGATAACATTTTTTCTGAACTACCCAATACATATCACATGATATCAATATTTCTGAAACATTTTGTTGTATATTGACCTTCGACCCGGCCAAATATGCCATTCCAAAGTGATGCACATTCCGATGGTAGTTATGGGAAGAAATCGCGTAGGCGGGCATGGTCGACAATATGGAACAAGTTAAAATCCCAATGTACAATCATAGACTGATGCACCGGAAGAGAGTGACCTGTGAACTGCATGACAGTTATTTCCGCTTGATGACGATCAAACATGCCATTCCAGAGATATTGAGTGGGCGATTAAACTATTATATAACTCGGTGAAGACAGGAAGTCAGTTATTTTGGAGAACAGACCAGTTGGTGAGAAGATGCTGGAATGAGAACATGTCCCAGAGAGGCTGGGCTCCCACGTCCTCGGTTGAGCAGCCTAGGAGAACGAGAACGACACACGGCGATGTCCAGAGAGGCTGGGGAGGTCAATATGTTGCAGTCTTTGTTCAGTCTCCAACTCCCTCTCACACGCGAAACTTACAAATAAAGTGAGAGGTATATTTTTCTAAGAACTGTGTCGCTCGTCTTTATCATTGTGTCGTTGTGTTCTACATGAATCTGCATATGACAATACAACAATTCTATACATTCCAAATGATATCGATTTTTCTGAAACACCGATACATATCAAATGATATCGATTTTCCTGAAACACCCAATACACATGAAATGATATCAATTTTTCTGAAACACCCGATGCATCTCAAATGATATCGATTTTTCTGAAACACCCAATACATATCACATTATATCAATTTTTCTGAAACACCCAATACATATCAAATGATATCATTTTCCTGAAACACCCGATACATATCAAATGATATCGATTTTTCTGAAACACCCGATGCATATCAAATGATATCGATTTTCCTGAAACACCCAATGCATATCAAATGATATCGATTTTTCTGAAACACCCAATACATATCACATGATATCAATTTTTCTGAAACACCCGATGCATATCAAATGATATCGATTTTTCTGAAACACCCAATACATATCACATGATATCAATTTTTCTGAAACACCCGATGCATATCAAATGATATCGATTTTTCTGAAACACCCAATACATATCACATTATATCAATTTTTCTGAAACACCCGATACATATCAAATGATATCGATTTTTCTAAAACACCCAATACATATCACATGATATCAATTTTTCTGAAACACCCGATGCATATCAAATGATATCGATTTTTCTGAAACACCCAATACATATCACATTATATCAATTTTTCTGAAACTCCCGATACATATCAAATGATATCGATTTTTCTGAAACACCCGATGCATATCAAATGATATCGATTTTCCTGAAACACCCAATACATATCATATGATATCAATTTTTCTGAAACACCCAATACATATCACATGATATCGATTTTTCTGAAACACCCAATACATATCACATGATATCAATTTTTCTGAAACACCCGTTACATATCAAATGAGATCATAATTTCTGAATCACTCTATACGTATCAAATATCATTTTTTTCTGAAACACTCAATACATATCAAATGATACCAATTTTTCTGAATCACCAATGATATCATTTCTTCTGAAACATCCTATACATATCAAATGATATTAATTTTTCTGCATCACCCTATACATATCAAATGATAACATTTTTATTAATATCATTCTCTTTCTTTGCTAATCTAGTTTGCATCGTGTTCGTTTAATACTTCGAAGTAAAATGTGATTTTATAAAATCCCCATAAATAAAATAAGAGCTATTCAGTTGGGACGAGATTCCTTTTTGTTTGTTTGTTTGTTCATATTTATTTTCATTTTTTTTTATGATGATGACGGATAAGTTGACCGATATTTTACCTCTTCAGAATTTAGGTCAGAGATAAACGGAAAACGTAGAAAAGATAAATAAGCAAGTAAAAATGTAGGAAAAATCTGATTCCAATTTTTTTTTTTTTTTCTTTTAGAGAAATCCGTTATCTATTGTATCTTTCTATCAGAGAAGAAATTTTAAGGTATACACATTTTCTTTTATTTATGTTTTTTATTTATTTATTAATTTATTCTTTTTTTTTTTACAAATTCGACGGCACTTTGCCGAAAAAAATGTCCTCATCAGTACATCTAATCTATTAATATAAGCTTTTCCGAATTTATAAAATTTTGTTTGGTTTGAGTGTTTAATTGCGTATCAACCTTTATACGTTATTTAACGCCAAATCCATCTTTCTAAAAGAATAGTAGTGGTACTATTTAACCCATAGCTAAAGGGATTACGGGTTCATACCTTTTAAAACGGTATTTGTCCGAAAATGAACATAATAGCACGACTAGTGTCATGCACTACTTGGACGCTAACTAAACGGCTGGAGAAGAAGCTAGACGGCAATTACACAAGAATGCTGCGAGCAATACTGAACAAGTCCTGGCGGCAACACCCAACAAGGCACCAACTATACGGCCACTTGCCTCCCATCACGAAAACTATCCAAGTTAGACGAACTAGACATGCAGGACACTACTGGAGAAGCAGGGACGAGCTCATAAGTAATGTACTCCTATGGACCCCCCCACATATGGCCAGGCAAAAGCAGGACGACCAGCTCGAACATACATTCAGAAGTTATGTGAGGATACGGGATGTAGCCCTGAAGCCCTGCCAGAGGCGATGAACGATAGGGAGAAGTGGCGAGAGAGGGTCAAGGATATCTGTGTCAGCGGTACGGCATGATGATGATGATCAGTGTTCGAACTCGCTTACTACGATTCCGCAGTGTATCGCTTTAACCATTACACCACGATGACACCCCTTCGGAGCTTAATAAATTTAAACAAGAATCTTAACCCCCGCCCGTAAAAAAAAAACTTCAGTTGATATTTCAAATGAGGGAGTTCCCATAACGCAGTGATTAACGTGCCAGACTGCGACTTCATAATTTATACACAATTATTTAAATTTAAGTTACAATTCTTATTTCATTATCATAATCATTTGTTTGCAAACAGTTGCATGGCTTTACGACATGCCAAACCTTGTTGGGTTACATTATGCCGATGAGAATTTAACCGTTATATTCTTCACTACTAGTGTGTTTCAGTAAGTTTGATTTCATTCCGTAATTTTGAATAATTTTCAATATCCTGACGGCTTAGACTGTTGAATACGTCCATCGCATAGCAGAGGGGTAAGATCCCACCTCAATGAATCTCCTGTATTTAACACTAAATCTGACGAGTGAACTGATTGTGTGACTCCAATCCTGGAACATTGGAATATGGGGAGTTCTACTTTCTTGCCATTACTCCCGGATCCACTCTATCCCGAATTGGTTGTATTATCTCAGGCATGTGCGTGGATTATTTCACATAGATTAGAAAAAAATAAAAGTAACGTTTTCTTAGAGTGGTGAGTCCATATTTTTTGCAATCACGAATTAAATTAATAGAATTAATTGCAACTCCAAAAGTGGCAGAGAGTGGAGGATGCGTAGGAAGGAAGGGAGTGGAAAAGGAGAGGAAGGGATTTTCTCAGCGGGTAGGGGCGTTGGAGACGGAGAAAGCTCGAATGGATTGGTAGGAGAAGAAAAAAAGGGGATTGAAAAATAAATTGATGAAGCTAGCTGAAAATATTGGCAGATAGAAATCACAAGAAAATAAGAGAAGAAACGACGGAATAAAAAAGGAACGAAGAAAAGAAGAAGGAAAACATTTGAAAAGGAAGAAAAGAGAAAAAAAGAAAGAAGGAAGGAAAGAGAGAAGTAAGGGAGAAAAATGAGAAAAGAAGGAGGGGGAATAAAAAACAACAAAGGAAGGTAAAATGAAAGAGCGAAGGGAGGTTGGTTGGCTGGTTTTTATGACATATCAAGCTTTGTAGATTATTAAATGCTAAATCCATTTTTATATAAATGATCAGTTCTATTTCAAAATATTCAGTTTAGCATGAGTATACAGTTTTATTGTCCAAAACATTTCTATTTCAAGCTATTCAGTTTAGTCAAACAGTTCTAATTCAATCAATTCTAATTTAAACAATTTAGTTTAGTATAAGTATAGATTCTGTCTATACACAGTTAAATGTCAAAAGAGTTTTATTTCAAACAATTCAGTTTAGCATAAATACGCAGTTTAAATTTAAAAAAAACAGTCAACGCAAGAAACCACAATTTAGTTCTATTTGACCCATAGATAGGACCCTTATCAGGTGTTACCACTAGGGTTTCAATATCAAAAACAGTTCCATTTCAAACAATTCAGTTTACCATAAGCATTAAGTTTAAATGTAAGTACAGTTTAATTAGCAAAACATTTCTATTTCAAGCTATTCAGTTCTAATTCAAACAATTCGGTTTAGCATAAGTATGCAGTTAGTTTTACTTGACCCATAGATTGGGCCTTATCAGATGCTACCATTACGGGCCAGAGTGGACCTGGGAGCGATTACAATGAAGGGGTTCTCCGTATTCCACAAAGCTCTAGTATTACTGGAGCCTCATCATCAGATTGTTTAGTGTCATATCCAGGACACTAGTTGAGGGAGAGGTCTTACCCTTCTGGCTCGTTTGATTTCTTTATTTAATGGCATCTCAATCATTGTGAGTTATTTAATGCCAAAGCTATTCCTGTAAAAGAACAGTAAAAGTACAATTCAACCCAGAGCTACGATGGCTAAGGGGCTAAATACATGTCTTAAGGGCATTAGTCCAAAAGTGAATGTTATAGCGTGACTAGTATTCGAACTCGCTTCCGACAATGTCAAAGTTCAGTACGTTTACCACTGGCATGAGTTTTCGTGTGATCATCTCTTTCGTTAGTGCGCGTGCGTGTTCGTGTGACCGCTTCCTTCGTGTATGTGTACGCTGGTATGTGTGTATGAATATGTGTGAATGTGTGTATGTGCGTGTGTGTATATGTGTGTGTAAGTGTTTGTGTGTATGTGTTTGTGTGTAGATATTTACCAACCCCTCCGCTCGGGCAGGATATGACACAAGGTCAATTTTTACGGAGAGTTTAACAGGTTTGAGTTCAGAGTTTTCCTTCTCCTAGACTAGTTGCCTCACCAAGGCTGAAGAACCTAGTCTGCCCTACTATTTACCCATAGCTGGAGGGAGAATAATTGGATTCATACCTTTCCCAAGGGTATTAGTGCTATGTGAAATGCAATCAGTCTCGTCCAGGATTTGAACTCGTGTCACCGTGTCCATTTCCTATAACAATAACTATTACACCACGGGCACCTCCAATGTGTATGAGCATGTGTGTCTTTATTTGTGTGCATGTGTGTGTATGTGTGTATAGGTGTGTGTGTGTATGTTTATGTACATGTATCTATGCGTGCGTATGTGTGTAAGTGGGTGTATGTGTATGTTTCACGCTCTATATCAGAAAGTCAACATCAGTGTATTGATGAAATAGCAAAACAAAATTAAAAAATACAAGCAAAGGTATTTAAGACGTCTTCCTGCTTCCAACAAGTAGACGTTTATTATCTGAATGTCTTTTAAATCATACATCGTATATCCCGCCACCCAACTCTACCTTCCAAACACCAAAAGAAAAAAGATCAAGAGAAGATTAACGCCCACATATAACAAAACCAAACAGTAACGAGAACTAATAATACAAGACTCAAAGATCAAAAAAAAAAAAAAAGAAAAAAACGAAGGCGAGGAGGAAACCGTTTTGCTGATTAATTTCACGAATCACTAATGAACAACGGACTGCCCCCAGTCTTAACTGAGATCAAACCAGACTTTTCCTCGGGATGTGCAAGTCTGTCATTTTGATCACAACGCGGTAAGACCGAATAATCAACCACTGTGAAAATAAATTTAATATTCAGATATATTAAAAGTGTTTCTAAGATTAACGCTAAGGAAGAGAAAGGAGTTGAAACATAATGGGGGTATCGAAATCAGTTCAGTAAATGTGGATTTGTTTATACTTACTCAACTAGCAGTAACTATGGAGTTGTATATAGTTACCCAATAAACTGGTAGTGATGTATATTTACTTATTCAGTTACCTTTTAGCCCCGTCGGCTGAGGCTGTAGAGTTCACCGACTGCATCTCTGCAGAGGGGTAACCCCCCAACCAAAAAAAGAGTGTCCTAGATATGATATTAAGCAATCTGAAGGTGAGGCTTCAATTATGCTGAAAATCTTGGGAACGCGGAGTACCCCTCATTACCATTGCTCTCACGTCCTCTCTGGTTCCGGTGTGTTAGCACCGGATCGGGTCCTATCTGTGAGTCAATTAGAACTGTTTGACGTTCAAACTAAGTGCAAACAAATGACTTATACTAAATTGAATTGCTTTAAATATAACTGTTTGATCATTCAGCTGTGTGTAATTGACTGATGTTTCATTGAATTGTAAGTTACGAAGCAATACGTCTTGTGTCTCGCTACTACTAGCAGGAGTTTCAACGCGCTGCTAGGCCCCGGGACTTAGCCAGTACATCCACTCCCTACGAGCAGCTGAGAGAAAAAGGTTCGCCCGTCTTAGTCGAGGGGAAAAATCTTTTGAGAGTGAGAGAGTTTCTTTTTGGCGTTAAGAAGCCCCTCTTTATATATATATATATATATATATATATATATATATATCGGAAAAAGGAAATAAGGAATTAGTAAAAATCCAATCTGCAAATTTATAATCTTTATTTCTTTAAATTGAGTGAAAAGTTTGCTGCAAAAGAAAAGTAGAAAAAGCTTTCTTATAAGCAAAGATGATATCAGTCAGAACGTAGATATTCCAAAAAACGATGTTAAGATTCGTGAATGAAGTGCATCAGTAATTGTTAACTTAAGATGAAAGTGTAGAATCGGCAGTAGTGGTTGCAGTCTAACAGGAGCGTTAGTGGTACGTAAACAGGTCTTTTTATTTTTGGTGGATCCGAGAGTTGGTCTGTGGCCTTGACACGCCCGGCGTCTCCAAACAATGCCTCGGGCCCCGTCGATATTTCCCTTAAAAGGTGGGTTAGACCTGGGGCGACGGCCCCCTGAGGCTCAAAGATGCCTGTCAAGGCGCACCTCGACTGACTGCCACCGGAACCAGGACACACCCGACCAGATGTGTGTACCGCCGAACACGGCCGATTGAAGTGTGTCCCGATAAACGGTGTCGCAACGTTCGTGTTCCAACGGTATTTGTCGCACGCCCTACCCAACGGACGAGTGTGACACAAGGGCTTTTTTAAGGTGGGTCCAGCGCAGAGTCGTAGCCCAGATACACCAGCATTCCCCTAAAAAGGGGTACCTCAGGCGCCAGTCGATAAACCTAGCCCCTTTGAGAAAGGTTAGAGCCTGGAGATACGGCTCGAGGAATGTCAGTCTTGGCTGCATATGCGTGGGAGTATTTGCATAGCACCTGCAGGTGTATGCAAATGCGCAGATGAATGAGCGAGCAGTATTACTCTATCAAATCTGATATCTGATAAAAGTTGTTCTATCACCACCCAAAAGGGACATATTTTGTGTGTATTATTTGGTTTGGTTTGGTTTGGTTATATGGGAAATCAACCATTGTAGGTTATCAATGCCAAATCATTTTTTATACATATACATATAAACAGTTTTATAGTTCTATTTCAAACAATTCAGTTTAGTATAAGTATAGTTTTTGATCACACATAGTTAAATTTCAAAACCGTTCTATTTCAAACAACTCAGTCTGGCATATGTACATAGTTTAGTTCTATTTGACCCATAAATAGAACCCTATCAGGTACTACAACCCCGGAGCTGAGTGGACCTGGGTGCGATGGCAATGAAAGGGTACTCCGGGTTCCACAATGCTCTTGCATTATCGGAACCTCATCATCATATTCTTAAGTGTCATATCCAAGATGCTCTTTGGGAGGGTCTTACCCCTCTTCAGAGAAGCAGTCAGTATATTCTACACCCCCAGCCAACTGGGCAAATTTTGTGCGTATAAAAAATATATTTGTATATTTGTGGAAGCGTGTACTCATGCAATGGAAGAACAACGTTAAAACGTTAGTATATGTCTATATGCTAAAAAATATGATCTGCAAACGAGATATTTTTTGTAATAGTCGTAGTAGTAATAGATTTATGTCGCCACTTATATATTTGTTCTGTTTAAGAAAAATTAAGCGATGTTAGAATAAAATGCATTCTAGTAAGAAAAGAATGCTAAATTTTTCACTCCAAAGAAATGTGCCTAAAGGATTAGGAGATAAAAGTGTAAATTCCATTCCCTCTCTTGAGTAAATATAGACAGTCCCATACTTACAGAAGAAATATTTATTTCTTATACTTATTACTACTATTTGGGTTAACTCGAAATCAGATTTAAAAAAAAAAGGTGATGATTTATGTATTCTTCTAATTGGCTGAAAAAATATATTTCTAACATTCTTGGAGCGGAAATTTTTCTAAAATTATTTTAAGTTTTGAACCTTAAAATTTTTCGTGGCAAGTCAAATATTGTCGTCTATAAAGTATCTCGAAATTTAAAAAACGAATTCCAATGCGCTGATTGGTCGATAAATACTAAAATACAGATATAAGCTTTTTAGGCTTATCTTTGCGTTGAAATTATTAACTCTTTTCTTTTAGTATGGAAATCAGTTGAGTTTCCATATATATATATATATATATATATCATGTGTATTATGGCACAGAAGACTGGGGTTCAATCCCTCGTCGAGTCATTCTAAACACTATAATAATAGTACTTGATACCTTCTTGCTTAACACTCAGCATTACAAGGTACGTATCAAGGGAAAAGTGGAACAATCCAGGGAAAGGAGTAGAGCCCTACCCTACATATCGGTGTCGTAGCTAATGAAAATAGAGCCTTCGGGTCACCTCCGACAACGGTCACCAACTTTATATCTAATGTATATATATATATATATATATATATATATAATATCATGTATATACATGATATTATATCATGTATATACATGATATACATGTAATATATATATTATATGCACATTAATCAATGTCTGTATAATATCATGTGTATAATGTATATATCATGTGTAGGAGTCCATATAGTGGGTAGAGTACTTGCCAATGGTCCGGAAGACCAGGGTTCAATCCCAGGTTGCGTCATACCAAAGACTTTAAAAATGGTACTTGATACTTCCTTGCTTAACACTCAGCAATATTAAGGTACGTATCAAGAGTAAAATTGAGCAATCCAGGGAAAGGAGTAGCGCCCTCCCCTATACCTTGGTGTAGTAGCTATTAAAAAGGGAGCCTTCTGGTCACCCTCGACTACGGTCGCCAACTTTACTTTTACTTATATCTATCTATCTATCTATCTATATATATATATATATATATATATCATGTGTATTAAGTCTTGTTCGTCTTACGTCCGTCCTTACATCTATAGTTGTGCCCATATATATAATATGTGTATAATGTATATATTATGTATTATATATACATTGATTAATGTCTGTGTAATGTATATATTATATCATGAATAGGAGTCCATGAATCTGTGTCTGTGTCTGTGTGTGTAAGAGAGAGAAAGTGAGCGACAGTCAGTTTTACACTTTCTACAATAATCCCTATTAAACTCTTGCCCAGTCGGCTGGGGCTGTAGAATACACCGACTGCTTCTCTGCAGACGGGTAAGACACCCCCTTAACGAGTGTCTTGCATATGACTCTAAACAATCTGATGGTGAGGTTCCAGCAATGCTGGAGCTTTGGGAATGCGGAGTACCCCTTCATTGCGATCGCTTCCAGGTCCTGAGAGGGCCCTATCTATGGGTTAAATAGAACTAACAGCATACTTATGCTAAATTGAATTGTTCGAGTAAACTGAATAGCTTGAAACAGAAATGTTTTTTACAATTAAACCGTACTTACATTTAAACTGCGTGCTTATGCTTAACTGAATTATTTCAAATAGAACTGTTTTTCGACATTAAAACTGTATTTACACTTAACTGAATTGTTATATATAACTGCTTGAATAGTTTAAAATGGAAATGTTTTTGACAATTAAACTGTGTATATATGCTAAACTGAATTGTTTTAAATAGAACAGATTATATACATAAAAATGGATTTGGCGTTAAATAACCTACAAAGGTTGATATGTCATAAAACCCACTAAACCAAACCAAACCAATCCTTTACACTCGACAGATAATATTTAGAACTATTCCCACATAAAAAAATTCTTGAACACAATATATATCATCATTAGCATTAAGTCACCAGGATTTCCCAGACACTCTCTTTCTCCATCCGTCCCTATCGTTCATAGCTCCCGGCAGGTCCTCTAAACTGCATCCTTTATATGTGCAGAATTGTCGTAGGTGTGTTCTTGCTGGTGACCAACTCTGGCACGTTCGTGTCCAGGTGTCCACCGGCAAACATTACTTGCAACCTCTTTGCACAATCAGGATGCAACACAAGGTCAATTTTTGGTGAAGCTTATCAGGTTTGAATTCATCGTTTTCCTTCTCCTAGACAGGTTGCCATACCAAAAATAGAGAGCATAGTCCATACTCTTATTTACCAATAGTTGGAAGGAGAATAGATGTATTCATACTTTTTTCAAGGGCATTAGCTCTAAATGAAATGCGAACAGTCTCATCCAGGGTTTGAACTCGAGTTACAGTGTCTATTTCCTCCGACACAAACGAATTATACCACAAACACCTCCACATATATTTGTCTGTGGGTGTGAGAGAAAGACATAGATCTTAAGAAACGATAGATTAAAATGCTAGAGACGTAGATTTTTTCTTATACTCCGACAGATCTGAACAGGCTTGTTTCTGATGCCAAGAATCAGCCAGTACCAATGCCTAGGCCATCTTAACCAGTCTATCTAGAAATTTGGCGTCCTCAAATATTCCTACCTCAACTCTTCCATCCAGTTTAAAAATAGGGCAAGTTATCTTTATGGTCTCAGGTGCCCTCCCTATGAACCAAGGATCAGATAATTCTTTGCCTTATAGCCTGATAAATGAGAAATTAGAGGGAAGAAAGATCTATCTATCTATCTATCTATGAATATATATATATGTGTGTGTGTGTGTGTGTGGATGGGGGTGTTATGTAACTTTTATATCCAGACGGGTAGCATTTATCAACACTTTTACTGCCATGTTCAACGAGGGCTGAATTCCTAAAGCAGTGACATGTGTAGATATAGTCGACGATCTTGCACCATGCTATTGGTGACTATAGTCGAATTTTTTTTTTTTTTTGTGCCATGCTTTGGGAAACGCTAGTCAAATTCCTTGTGTGTTATTAAAATCATATTCAAAGCGTCGTGACATGAGCGACTATAGTCGAGTTCCTTGCATCGCGCAGGGTTAGAAATTATTTTACTATAGAAATTATTCAAACTTTTAGTATAAAATTATTCAAAATGTCAATAATTCTCAATGTTTAAGAGTTATTTCATGCTTTGGGGTTAAGGAATCGCGTTCACTCTACGTTCGAATTTACATTTTTTATGTATTGGTTTCTTAAGATTTTGTGATAGACAATAGGAGCCGAATAACAGATCTGAATAAGACTTAACGTGTCCCTGAAAACTATTCGACTTTGCGTGGCATGTAAGACGTCAGTGCAAGAAAGCAGGACCCACTAGCACATGGTGTTTAAGCACAGTGGAGTAAGAGAATCCGGGTCCTTTTAAATGTTAGGGATTTTGGTTGATTGCTTTAAAAGTGAATTGTTTCCCAGCTTGATTTACAGGTCGACTATAGGACAGTGGAAAAGAAAGGACATATATGAAACAGGTTCAAGGTAATCACAGAGAGAGAGAGAGAGAGAGAGAGAGAGAAAGAAGAAGAAGAGGATATAAGTGGGAAACAAATGGGAAGATGAACTGTGGGGGGGTCATCAAGTCTAAGCCAGCATCGTAGCAGACGCCCGGGTTAAAGATAAAAATGTATCAGAAGTAAAACGGCAACGGATTCTGATTGAGTGAAAGAAGTTCTAGCAGAAAAGCCATGGTGGTGAACGTGGGATAAAAAAGAGGAAAAGCGGTGAGTTGAACATTAGCTACGACGATGCGAAGACGACTGAAAATTAAGGCATCCATTGTAGGTGAGCTTTGCGAAGGAGTCCCACTTAAGCTGCGAACTATGAAGGAACCAGCGAGAAAGTACGTGCGAGAGTTACAATAGAAAACGAAAAAGATAATATCAAGGTCTGTTCTCCCCCCCTCTCTCTCTCTATCTATCTCTCCTTGCGACGGTTTATTTCTGTTCAGCAAAAGCGGTTGAATAATTTCTTTATTATTTGTTTATTTCCCTTCAATAACTACTAAGAGGTGTAGTAGCGTAAGAACTTATGTATTAGCGAACCAAGATGGTGTTTTGTGTGTTCGTTACCTTTCTCATAGCGAGGGTACAACGAGGGACTGACTGACACTTAAGGCGTAGTGCAACAAGGGTCTGTGAAGTTTCTATGTGGTGTAGTAGTATTGCAAACATCTATTTGAGATCCATAGCGTTACACGAAGCAAAAAAAAAAAAAAAAAAAAGGATTTAAGCCTCATGCGGTCACATGGCTTAATAGAAGTGCCCAGAGGAACAAAAGGCTGCATGGGATCTGGCGTCAATAAATTAACAAGCCAGCTACTCAGTCGTTATACGACTTAGGGAGAAATGAGAAAAAGTAGCTGACATTATTTTGAACGCAACTCAATGGGGCAGTTGCAAGAAGAAGAAGAAGAAGAAGAAGAAGAAGAAACGCGGACGGAACCGATTTCGTGAGTTTAATTAATTTCGAAAACCCATAGATTTTGGATTTTTTTTTTTTTGTTTCGTTTTTTTTTTTTTTTGTTTTGTTTTGTTATTTTACTTTTGTTGTTATGTTGTTTTTGTTTGCAAATGGGTCTATTAAAAATGAATAATTTTAGATATTTTTTTTTATTTAGACCATTGATTAAATTCAAACAAGTACTACCGATCTGTTTCAAAGTGGGCCTGAGAGTAATGGCAACAAAGGTGTACCCTGTATTCTCCAGTGAAGAATCAACAGAAGCAGTTTAAGGTCATATCCAAGACACTCCTTTTTGGATGGAGTCTTTATAACAGTTTGCCAACAGACGAGCAAAAGAAGCAGGTGTCCTGAATTTGAATGCTCAATGCATTGGAAGGGGAGCTCGATAGAGACTTTCAGTCGGTGTATTCTGGGCCATCTGTCTAAATAGAAATAATTTTTTAAAATCAAAAAAGGTGGAAAATACATTTTTCTAACGTATATGACTTTGGACTAAAATAGAAACTGATTTTAGCATAAAATAAGCCAACAAGGGTTGACATGCCGACCAAAGTTGAGTGGAGATAGGAGGGGGAATAACGTCAGGTATTTCGTTTATCTTAAGATTATAATTATTAGTTGGTTATTGGTTGTTTGGGCTTTATGGCATATCAACCTTTGTAGGTCATCAAACGCCAAATTCATTTTTATGCAAAAAGTTCGTTTCAAACAATTCAGTTTAGCATGAGTACACAGTTTGACTATCACAAACATTTCTATTTCAAGCTATTCAGTTTAGTCAAACAGTTCTAATTCAACTAATTCAGTTTATTACAAGTATAGATTTTGTTTACACACAATTAAAGGTCAAAACAGTTCTATATTAAACAATTCAGTTAAGTGTAAGTAAAGTTTCAATGTCAAAAACAGTTCAATTTCAAACAATTTAGTTTGAATGTAGGTACAGTTTAATTGTAAAAAACATTTCTATTTCAAGCTATTCAGTTTAGTCCAACAGTTCTAATTCAAACAATTCAGTTTAGCATGAGTATCCAGTTAGTTCTATTCAACCAATATATAGGGCCCTATGAGGTGCTGCCATTCCGGACCAGAGTGGACCTGGGAGAAATGACAATGAAGGGGTACTCCACATTCATCAGATTGTTTAGTGTCATATCCAGAACAATCGTTCGGGGAGGGTTCTTACACCACTGCAGAGGTAAAGTCAGTGTATTCTACAGCCCCCACTCCGCCAACTGGACAAATTATAATTATTAAATCAATGTTAGAATTAATTATATCGGCTGTCGTTGTCGAATAAACCCACTGTATCTTTGCAGAAGGGTAAGACTCCTCCAACGATTGTCCTAATATGACACTAAAGAATCTGATGACGTAGCTCCAGTCAGTAGATTTCTGAGGAATATGGAGTACTTTTCATTGTCATTTCTCTCAGTTACCACTCTGGGTCAGAGTGGTATCACCTAATAGGTTTTTATCTTTTGGGTCAAATAGAACTGTTTAACATTTAACCTGTGGGCAAACAAATGATGTACGTTAAACTGAATTGGTAAAAATAGAACTGTTTGAACATTTAATTGTATGTAAAAAAAATGATTGTTTAACAGAATTGTTAGTGATACATAGGAATACATGAAACTCTTTAAATGTGTGCCTAAATTGAATTACTTGTATTACATAGCAATACCTGGAACCATTTGACTATACAAATAAAGGAATAACATTGAATAGAATACTTAGTGTTAAATAGTGATACATCTAACCACTTCCCAGCGTGAAAAGAAACGATTAAGATCGGATAGAATTATGAGTGTTTGACAGCAATAATTGAAACCATTTAATTGTTGAAACAATAGAAGTACTAGTGTGCGAATTAATTACTTCTAACTCATTTAAGAATGAAAATACCTTCAAATAGTGAACTCAAACAAATTACTGATGTTGGATTGTGACTGTTCTATTTGCAAAACTTGAAACCATTTAATTGTGTTCAAATAAAATGAACACAGGCTTACTTAAAAATGTTATAAACAAAATGTGTTTACAAATTTAATATATTCAATATATACGTATAAAGAGGATTTGGTATTAAAAGACCTACAATGGTTGATATGCCATAAAACCCAACAAAACAAAACCAAATCCTATATTTGATATATATGTATAAAGAGGATATGGTATTGAATAACTTACAACAGTTGATATGCCATAAAACCCAACCAAACCAAATCATATATATTCAATATATACATATAAAGAGGATTTGGCATGAAATGACCTACAATGGTTGATATGCCATAAAACCAAACCAAACCAAATCATATATATATATATATATATATATATATATATAACAGATTTGGCATTAAATGACCTCCAATGGTTGATATGCCATAAAACCCAACCTAACCAAATCATATATATATATATATATATATATATATATATATATATATATATATATATATATATATATATGACAATAAAATAAAAAACGGAAGTGGCCTACATGAAGAGATAACTCTTCACCCCCTCCCACCCTTCTTTCCTGAGTCTATTCTGATTTATTTTATCCATAAGATCTGAAGAAGTCCTGTTATTTTTCCTGTTTTTTTTTATTTTATCAAAAGCACATAACAGGATGGAAATAAATCTATAATCCTGATGTGACCGGTTTGTGTTTTTACTTAATGAAAAAAAAAAAATATATATAAAAGATTTGGTATCAAATGGCCTACAACGGTTGATACGCCATAAAACCCAACTCAACCAAATCATATATATTTGATACATATGTATAAAAGATTTGGCATTAAATGACCTACAATGGTTGACATGCCATAAAACCCAACCCAACTAAATCATATATATTCAATATATATAAAACACAGATTTGGCCTTAAATGACCTACAATGATTGGTATGCCATAAACCCTAACCAAAGCAAATCATATATATTTAGTATATATATATATATATATATATATATATATATATATATATATATATATATATATATATATATAAAACAGATTTGGCCTTAAATAACATACAATGGTTGGTATGCCATAAAACCCAACCCAACCAAATCATATATGTTTAATATATATATAATATATATATATATATATATATATATATATATATATAAAACAGATTTGGCCTTAAATGACATACAATGGTTGGTATGCCATAAAACCTAACCAAACCAAATCATATATAGATATATATAAAACAGATTTGGCATTAAATGATTTACAAGGGTTGATATGCCACAAAACTCCAGCCAAGCCAAACCGTGAGTAATGGTTAAAGCCTGGACTGCGGAATCGTAGTAAGCGAGTTCGAACTCCAGTTGCGCAATTACGTTCACTTTCGAGCAAATACCCCTGGGAAAGGCATGAACCCCCTTATCCTCTCATTTTTGGGTTAGATAGTAACATTATTGTCCTTCAAAAAAGATGGATTTGGCATTAAATAACCCGAGTGGTTGATATGCCATTAAAAAACCGAGCCAAACTTACAATTTTATGAATACTATAACCACATTTCAATTAATTGAAAGCCAGAGATCAGGAAGAAACGTGAGACTTACTGAGAGAATAGGACGATTATTCCTAATTATTTTACAATAGAAAGGCATTTGAAAGGTGACTGAAAGAAACTAAGTTTAGAAATAATGACAAAACGTTTAATGAAACGCGAAGAAAAGATGTCAGAATGTTTTATGATGTAATTCTATATGTGTCATCTTAGGAACTCTAAACAACTTTAGATTGCTATCTGTGATTTTTTACGTAATTGTAACGTTACACACACACACACACACACACACACACACACACACACACACACACATATATATATATATATATATATATATATATATATATATATACAACCTCCGGTAAAAAATACTGACTCGCTACTTATAAAAAAGAAATTCTGCAATTTTTAATCCATGAAAAATATACTAAGCTCAAGTATGAGAGAAAAGTTATTTTATTAAATAGCTAAACTATTTCATGGAACATACTTCAAATGAATGAAATTCTAATTGATAATCGAGATTTTTTCAATATAGGAGTTGGGATCAAAAAGTATCGAGACTAGAACTTTAAACGTTCTTTATTTGAAAATTTAAAATTCAGATGAAGATTTTGGCAACTTATATCCCTGTTGTTTTTAAATCATAAAGTCTAAAATTTGAATCAAGATGTGAAAACAAGCTAGTTATAAGATGTGAAAACAAACTAGTTATAAGATGAGAAAACAAGCTCCTTATAAGATGTGAAATCAAGCTAGTTATAAGATGTGAAAACAAGATACTTATAAGATGCAAAAACAGGGTACTTATAAGATGATGTATAAACGTCTAGACTAATGTCTGGACGAGACCGAATCAGTTCTAGTTATTTTCATCAATATTCTCAATATTTATTGATCAGCATTTTGAAGTGAAATACAGGATGGTGTAAGTGCTGCTCCCACTGTATTCGTCATAGGTCTTCCTTTTCTTTCTAATACCATCGGATGTCATAAATATTGCACAACTATAGTATACATAATATGAATGCTGAGTAAAATTATTTTTCTCGAGAAATGCCTGTGGCCAGGAAGTAAGATACGAATTACTGAAAAAATAGAAACAATATTCCTAATTATTTTACGACAGAATTATTCACGAAACTTTTAAAGAAACGATAAGAAAAGATGTCAGAACGTTTCTGTGACGAAATCCTATGTGTTTTATCTCAGAAAATCTAAATATCCTTGGGTTATTTGCCAATGGTTCGGGAGATTGGGGTTCAATCACACGTCGTCATACCAAAGACTCAAATAATGGTACTTGATGACTCCTTGCTTAACACTCAGCATTATGAGGTTATGATCAAGGGTAAAGTGGAGTTATCCAGAGAAAGGAGTAACACCCTCCCCTTTATCTTGGTGCAGTAGTTACTGAAAAGGAAGCTTTTGGGTCACCCAAGACTACGATCGCCAAATTTACTTACTTATATACACACACACACACACACACATATATATATATATATATGTGTGTGTGTGTGTGTGTGTGTGTGTGTGTGTGTGTGTGTGTGTGTGTGTGTGAATATCTTTTTGTGGAACAAAATTTAATAATGGCGACAAAAAAGACCAAGGTTTTATCCATAATGAGAATAGAAGCTTAAAAAATAACAGGCCCTCTTGAGCAAGGTTCGAAACCAGTTATAACTGGTTTCGATCCTCGCTTATCGAGGATAATATGCCATAAAAATATGGGAAATATGTAGGGTGAGAAAAAAATTGTATTGAAGACTATTTCGAAATAATATTAAGTCCGAGCAGATATTTTCTCAGTTAACAGAGAGACAGTCTGCCATACAAAATATGAATTGTCTCTAATACTTTTAAATGGAATGAAGAGAGTGATTTGCACAGTAAAGAGAAAAAGTCAGCCATAAATTTCTCCGTACAGTTAGTGTTTTTTATAAGGGGGTCTACAATTGAGGACCCGTATGTATTCATAAGATTATCAGCCGGGCCAAAATTAAATTCCGTATTTTCGAAGGGACATGTTTGATTCTATCATCCAGCCTTTGATTGGTTCTTCCTGTCTAGCGAAAACCACACCTACTTTTAAATGAATCATTATCATCACATCGATCTACCAGCAGGGATATCCCTGACCTCTCCACGCGTCTCTATCGTCTATCGTTTCCGGGAGGTCTTTCCGGCTATATCCTATATCGGCACAGAGCTATTGTAAATTCTATCTGGTCGTCCTGCCTTTGCTCGTCCATGTAAAGAGGTCCACAGGAGTATATTGCTTATGAGTTAATTATTATAATGTGTGGATGGAGAACATCTTTACTGATACTTGTTAAAATAAGATTAGTGTGAAAGACAATATATATATATACATATATATTTCTATTGTCTTTTTCTATATATATATATGCAAGCTCATTAGTCTAATGGTGAGAATGTTCGCTAATGGCCCGGAGACCGGGTTTCAATCACGAGCCGAGTCATGCCAAAGATTGAAATTATGGTACTTGATGCCGCCTTGTTTTACACTTAGCATAATAAGGTACGGATCAAGGGTAAAGTAGGGCGATTAATGGAAAGGAGTAGCACCCTCACCTACACCTTTTATTGAAAAGGGAGTCTTAGAGTCGTCCTTGACTATTATCACCAACTTTACTTTTGCTTGACTATATATATATATATATATATATATATAAAATACACAGACTGCTTTTCTCCAGAAGAGTAAAACCCTGCCAAAGAGTATCCTGGATATAACAATAAACAATCTGATGGTAAGGTTCCAGTAATGCTGGAGCTTTAGGGAATGCAGAGTATCCCTTTATTGCAATCCTTCCAAGGTCCACTCTGACCCGGAATGATAGCACCTGATAAGGGTCATATCTATGGGTTAAATAGAACTGATCGGTGGTTGGAGTTTGTGGTTTTTTGCATTTAAACTGCGTATTTATGCTAAACTGAATTGTTTAAAATAGAACTGTTTTGACATTTAAACTGCGTATTTATGCTAAACTGAATTGTTTAAAATAGAACTGTTTTGACATTTAAACTGTGTATTTATTCTAAACTCTTTCAACTTCTAAACAGTGTACTTATGCTTAACTGGATTATCTAAAATAAAAATGCTTTGACATAAACTTTGTGTATTGCCCAGTCAGCTGGGGCTGTAGAATACACTGACCCCTCCCCCAACGAGCGTCCTAGATATGACACTAAACAATCTGATGGTAAGGTTCCAGTAATGCTGGAGCTTTGGGAAACGCAGAGTACCCCTTCATTGCCATTGATCCCAGATCCACTCTGTCCCAGAATGGTAACACTTCATAGGGTCCTATACATGGGTTGAATAGAACTAACTACATACTTATACTCAACTGAATTGTTTGATTAAACCGAATAGCTTGAAAAAGAAATGTTTTGACAAGTAAACTGTGCTCAAATTTAAACAACGTGCTCATGCTAAACTGAATTGTTTGAAATGGAACTGTTTTTGACATTGAAACTTAACTTACACTAAACTGAATTGTTTAACATAGAACTGTTTTGACTTCTAACTGTGTGTAAACAAAATCTGTACTTATACAAATCTGATTTAGAACTGTTTGAATAAACGGAATATTTTGAAATAGAAATGTTTTTGACAATTAAACTGTGTACTCATGCTGAACTGAATTATTTGAAATAGAACTGATTATTTGTATAAAAATGGATTTGGCATTAAATAACCTACAAATGTTGATATGCCATAAAACCTAAACAACCAACCAACAATTATATATATATATGTCGTATAGTTTTGGTTTTAAACAAGGAGACATTTACACTTAAAGTGGAAAGCATCTGAAATTAGTAGACCACTTTACATACCTTGGTAGCAATATCTCATCTCCTGAAAGCAATACCAACATACACAGAGGGGAGGGGTGAGCTGCTATTGTCGATCATGTGTATATCGGATCCCTCTGATAAAATAAAGTGGGATGTCTTCCTGGCTGTTTGAGGACGAAAAACACGGAGAAAAAGGTATATATGAACTACGCAGTAATGCTACATACTGTTTTAAACAAATCCTGGAAAAGCTTTTCGGCTGCTTACCTCCCATCACACAAGCCATTAAAGATAAATATGACATGCCTGGACCTGCTGTAGAAGTCAGTTCAAACTCATAAGCGACGTTCTATCGACTCCTACTTATGGACGCACCGGTTTTGGCCGACTAGCAAAGATTTATACACATTAACAGTATGTGGACATTGGATAGGGTCTAGAGAACCTACCAAGAGCTATAAAAGGTTGGGACGGATGTCGAAAGTCAGGGAACTTCATACTATCATGAAGACATAATGATTATACATATATATCATCATCTTCATCATCATCATGGCTTACCGTGAGCATAGATTTCCCTGACCTTCTCTCACCACTCGTCTCAATCGTCAATCGCTCTAGGCTGGTTTTCCACGCAATATCCTATATCAGTGCAGAGCTTTTGTAGATAGGTTCCAGCTGGTCACCCAACCCTTGCTCGTCTGTGTAATGGGGTCCATCGTTTATGAGTTCGTCCTTACTTCTCTTTAAGTGTTCTACATGTCTTGTTTGTCTAATTTGGATGGTTTTCAAGATCGGTGGTAGGTGGCAGTACAGCTGCTGTTTTGTAGGATGTTCAGTACTACGCGTAGGATTCTTGTGCAATTGCTGCCAAGCTTTTTATCTATACGCTTAGTCAGCGTCCATGAGGTGTATCCATATAGTAGTATAAACTGCTTCTTGAAAAAATCTGCGTTTTATTTCATCAGATAGGTCTGACTTCCATATGATTTATAGTCTATCAATAGCTGTCATTGCCTTCGCTAGACGCGTGTTAATGTCATTTTTGGTAGATGATGCGCTGCTTCCGCGGTGCAGATGACATAGAGCTTCTATCAAATACACCAGCCCAGGCCGAATCCCTGCTGCAGAGTCTGAAACGGGAAGCAGGTAGCATTGGCCTCTATGTGGACGCAGAGGAAACAGAGTTCATGTGGTTTAAACAAAGAGGTGACATCTCCATACTAAACGATAGGTCTCTGAAACTTGTGGACAAGTTCACCTTCAATATATATATATATATATGTAACTATATATATGTGTGTGTGTGTGTGTATGTGTGTGTGATCGATAAATCAATAAAATCGATTTTTAAAAATATTTTTCCAATCCTGAAACTATAAAGAGGCTTATGACGACCGTTCGATTTTAAACATTTTTAATTTCGTAATACACTGTTAATATTTGAGTTTGTATCTACGTATCAAGGTAAGTATTTTTTTTTAAATTAGCAATACTTTGATATCTGTTGGTTTGCAGCAAGTATATCACGTGACCTAAGCATTTCAAGCCGTGGTAGGTACTCACTGTCATCGGTAGTATCGCGGTAGTTGGTGTATGACATGTAGTGCATTGCCTCACTTTGTGTATGATGAATGATGTAGTCAAATTCGGGAACTTGTGCTTTCAGAGTTCAAACTGAACTATTGTAAAAAAATTTGCCGAGAATGAAATAATCTTTGACGTCCTGACGAAGTCTAAATAAATTAGTTTCAATATCTTAATCAGCAATCTAAATATTTTTCGATCAGCATTTTTTTTCTTTTTTGGCGAAACACAAAATTATACAAGTGCAGTAGTCTCTCTATATTTGTGGTTCCTTTTCCTTTGTTTTTAAACGAAAATTTCACGTCAATATTTGGATTTGAGGGTGCCCAGGATATTAAAAGAATAGATTCCAAGAAACTTCGAACAACTGAAACCTCCCTGGAATAAGCCCCTTTAATGTCAAAAGACTATTTTAAGGGAAAAAAAAATCGTTTCATTCATTGTCCACTTCTATGATGGTAATTTGAGCTCCAGTCTCCTTACTGTTTTAAACACTCATCTCGATTCCTGTGTGTCTTTAAAAAATAGTTTTAGATTATTTTTAGACATTGACCCTCACGATACACAGTTTTGTAAAGAAACAACATGCACCTATTTTTCATTTTTGCAATGCTGAAACATTTCTATAAACAAATCACACAGCCCAATCGACTGGAATTGTAGAAGACACCGATGACATAGGTTAAGACCCCACCCACCTACACACATCAACGAGGTGCCCAGTCGGCTGGGGCTGCAAAATACGCTGAGTGCGTCTCTGCAGAAAGGTAAGAGCAATGTTTACCTGGATATGACACTAAACTACATCTGATATTGAGACTCTAATCCCGGAGTTTTGGGGAATGTGGAATACCCCATTCATAGCTATTACTCCCAGATCCACTCTAACCTGGTTTGGTTTCTTTCTCTTTTTTAATGGCATATCAACATTTGTAGGTTATTTAATGCCAAAGCCATTCTCCTAGAACAGTAGTGGTACCATTTAACCCATAGCTGCGAGGATAAGGGGGTTCATATCATTCCCAAGGGTATTTGCCCGAAAGTGATCGTAATAGCACGACTAGAGTACGAACTCGCTTACTACGATTCCGCAGTCCATCGCTTTAACCATTACACCACAAGGACACCCCCACTCTGACCTGGATTGAGAGACCCTGTTAGAGAGCCTATCTATGGCTCAAATAGAGTTGTTTAACTATTTAAAAGAGTGCAAACTAATGATTAATATTATAATGAATTTTCAGTGCTGCGTAGCAGAACTTGAAACTATAAATATTTGACTGCAATACTTAAAATCTTTTACGAATGATTATAAATATCAAGCAGAATTATAATTGTTATATAGCAATACTTGAAAACATTGATCTGTGTGCAAACAAATGAGCTCTTACTCGTTTAAAAATAATGTTACCTGTTCACAATTCGCTCACAAAAAATATATATATATGTGTGTGTGTGTGTGTGTGTGTGTGTTGTAATATAATGGCCGAGGGATTTCGTTTTATGCCTTTGGGTTTTATTTAGGCTGAGAACCTTTCGGCTCAGTGGATGGGTTAGCTAGGTGCAACATGATCGCAGATGTCAAAATAAAAATCCCAGATAGGGGGGTGAGAGTGACGTCATGCACCGGAAGCGCGCGGAGGATTTGGGGAGATTTGAGAAAGTCAGTTGAGTTGAGAACTTGTCACCGAACGAGAAGGGTCGACTTTCGGGGCTCGCAGAGGCCAGACGAATTTGCGCGCTACGGGTACCACACGAGATGGGGGTGCAGATGGAAAAGCCAGTATAGAAAGAATGTGTACCTCTCTCCTTACGTCGAAAAACCTTTAAAATAATAAAAAATAAAAATAAAAAGTTTCGTACATGAACTAAGAAGTCGTAAGTGTTTTTCGTGTTTCGGGATTTCTATTTTCTATGTATATATGTTATGAACATTCTAAGTACGTTTTACACGTAGCCATATCATGACTGTGTTACAGTGTGTGTGTGTGTGTGTGTGTGTTAACAGTATCTAGCATTAAATAATCTACAAAGGATCTTATGCCATAAAACAAAACCAAGCCTAGCCCAGTCAGCTGGGGCTAAAGAATACACTGACGGCATCTTTGCAGGGGTAGGGGTAAGACCCCTCCCTTAACGAGTGTCCTGAATTTGACACTAAACAATCTAATGTCACGGCTCCAGTAATGCGGGAGTTTTGTTGAGTACTCCTTCATTGCCATCGTTCCAAGTTTCACTCGGACCCGGAGTGGTAGCACTAAATAGGGTCCTATTTATGGGTCAAATAGAACTGTTTGATGTTTAAACTAAGTGCAAGCAAATGACTTACGCCAAAGGTAATCGTAAGAAATAGAACTGTTTGATCATTTAACTGCGTATAAATAAATGACCGATGATTAATTGAATTTTAGTGATACATAGCAATACTCGAAATCATTTAACTTTGTTGACTTAAGCTAAATTGAACTGTTGAAAATAGAAATGTTTGATCATTTAACCGTGTGTAAACAAATGACTAATGTTTAATTGAGTTTTAATGATACATAGCAAAACATGGAATCGTTTAACTTTGTTGATTTATACTAAATTGAATTGTTGGAAATCGAACTGTTTGATCATTTAACTGTGTATAAAAAAATGAACGATGTTTAATTGAATTGTTAGTGATACATAACAATACTTGAAACCATTAGAATTTGTTGACTTACCCAAATCAAATTGTTATTATCAAAACTGTTTGACCTTTTAACCGTGTGTATCGACAAAATGTTTTTACAAATCATATATTTAAGATACAAGTGAAAACAGGAATTAAATAGCCAACAATATGCCATCAAACCAAACAAACCCATTTATAATTGATATATATATATATGTGTGTAAATAGAATTTGGCAATGTTTCATATCCCATAAAACCAAACCAAACTAAATCATATATGATATATGTTATAAAAAGGATTTAGCATCAAATAACCTACAATGTTTGATATGACATAAAACCCAATCAAACAAATATATATATATATATATATATATATATATATATATATATATATATATATATATATATATATATATAAAGAGGATTTAGCATTAAATAACCTCCAGAGATTGATAAGACATAGAACCAAACCAAACCAAATCATATATAAGTAAAGTTAGCGACCATAGTCGAGGGTGACCCGAAGGCTCCCTTTTCGATAGCTACTACACCAAGGTGTAGGGGAGGGCGCTACTCCATTCCCAGGATTGCTCCACTTTACCCTTGAACCGTACCTTATAATGCTGAGTGTTAAGCAAGGTGGTATCAAGTTCCATTTTTAAAGTCTTTGGTATGACTCGACCTGGGATTGAACCCAGGTCTCCCGGGCCATTGGCGAACACTCTAACCGCTGTGGGCATTAAATAACCTTCAATGGATCATATGCCATAAAACCAAACCAAACTAAAGAATATATATTAGATACATGTGTGTAAAGAGGGTTTGGCATTAAACAACCTACAATGTTTGATATGCCATAAAACTCTACCGAACCGATTCCTATATATATATATAGAGAGAGAGAGGAGTTGGCATTAAATAACCTCCAGTGATTGATTTAACATAGAACCCAACCCAACCAAATCATATATTTTCAATATATATGAATAAAGAGGATTTGGCATTAAATAGCCAACAGTGGTTGATATGCCAGAAAACCAAACCAAGCAACTGAAATAAACAGAAATCACAAAATAATGACCACAATAAAACCTTTGCCTCTGCAAAAACAGTTTTCTTTTAAATGTCTTGCCACAAGCACAAATAAAGTTTCTAATTGGTGGTGATTCCTTAAAAAACTATATAAATTCAAAATGCTTTCTTAACAGCTTTAGTTTTTGTCTGTCTGACTGACAATGGAACATCTGCTGTTACTGAAAATGTTAATAATAAACCTTAAGTGTTTCTCTTCAAACTGTGTCTCGTGTCACAATGTAATAATTTTTTATAAATTTTTGAAACTATTTTTGTAGACATAATATATATATATATATATATATATATATATATATATATATATATATATATATATACTTACATACATGTATATATGCATACGTATAATCTCCTTAAGCTAACTATGAAATGTATGTAAACACACGTCAAGTTATAAATAATATGAAGAAACTCCGTTGTCTGGAAGGATCGGAATGTTCAATTAAAGAGCGAAGAATGACAAAGAAATTAAAAGAATATTGAATAAGAAGGACAGAATGAAAAAAAAACAGTTAGGAAAAGAAAGGAAGAAAGAAACAAAGAAAGAATAAAATGAAGAAAGAAATAAAGAATAAAATGAAGGAATAAACAGAGAAAGAAAGAAACAAACAAACAAACAAACAAACAAATAGATATAGAAAAAAAGAAAGAACGAAAGAAAGAAAGAAATAAAGAAAGAATAAAATGAAGGAATAAACAAATAGAAAGAAAGGAAGAAAGAAATGAAGATATAAACAAATAGATATAGAAAGAAAGAAAGAAAGAAAGAACAATAAACAAATAGAAAGAATGAAATGAAGGAATAAACAAATAGAGAAAGAAAGAAAGAAAGAAAGAAAGAAAGAAAGAATAAACAAATAGAAAGAAAGAAAGAATAAGATAAAGGAATGAACAAATAAAGAAAGAAAGAAAGAAAGAAAGAAGAAAAGAAAGAAAGAAAGAAAGAATAAAATGAAGGAATGAACAAATAGACATACAAAGAAAGAAAGAAAGAAAGAAAGAAAGAAAGAAAGAATAAAATGAAGGAATGAATAAAGAGATATAGAAAGAAAGAAAGAAAGAAAGAAAGAATGAAGGAAGGAAAGAATAAAATTAAGAAATGAACAAATAGATATAGAAAGAAAGAAAGAAAGAATGAAAGAAACAAAGAAACAAAGAAAGAAAGAAATGAAGGAATGAACAAATAGAGAAAGAAATAAAGAAATAAAGAAAGAAAGAATAAAATGAAGGAATGAACAAATTGACATAGAAAGAAAGACAAAAATGTATAAAAAGAAAAAGGAAAAAAAGGCTAAATTTTTTTAAAAAAGTCTATTTTTGGTTTCTTTGTTTAATGGCGTATCAACAATCGCAGTGAATTTAAAGCCATCCTTGTGAAAGAACAGTAGTGATACTCTTTTATCCATTGTTTATTAATACCACACTGAACCAATATAGACTTTAAACTCGTATATTTCAAAGGCAGAATCAAGCACTTTACCTATACTACTACCGGGACACCTGGAAATTAAAGTGAAAATATGGCAAGAATATAAAAAAATTAAAATCAGAAAAAGACTTAAGGTAGAAAGATAAAACAAACAAACAAACTATAGATAAAAGAAAGAAAGAAAGAAAGAAAGAAAGAAAGAAAGAATATACTGATGGTAAAGAAGAACGTGCAAAACTACAAAGAAAGAAACAAACAAACCAACATAAGAAACAAAGAATATACGGATGGACAAGAAGAATATGCAAAACTACAAAGAAATAAAGAAAGAAAGAAAGAAAGAAAGAAAGAAAGAAAGAACTAACCAAAGAAACAAGCAAACAAGAAAGAAAGAAACAAACAAACAAACAACCAATAAACAAAAAGAAAGAAAGAAAGAAAGAAAGAAAGAAAGAAAGAAAGAAAGAAAGAAAGAAAGAAAGAAAGAAAGAAAAAAAGAAAGAACGGTTAGAATATTTCAGCTGAAGGACAAGAGGTAAATACAATAAATTACAAAAAGAAAAAAAAAAAAAGAAAGAAAAACAGTGATAGTCTCATTCCAGATTCTTACCTGATTCGCAGATTGGCGTATCGTTTGACAAAATTCTTATATTAGGCTGTTCTAATTTTACGGAATGAGGATCCAAACTCAACAAATTGAATTCTTGGCTTTCGTCACGGCGACGGTGACGACAGTAGAGGAGGCAAAAGAGTTGTTCAGCGTGGTGGTGGCGGCGGTAGATACCGAAGGAGAAAACAATGTATCTACTTTCCAGCTGTTACCGTTTTCAACAAGGAAAATTACCAGAGAATGACGTCATTTATACACAGCTGCTCAGTCTTTTGGTAAAAAAATGACTTTCTGGTTTAGATTGAGGAAAAAAATTTCAGGTGGGGGGTGTATTAATTAGATCATAGGTCCTTTTTTTAACAATGTCTCTTTGGACACGTGGTCAGATAAAACGGGAGCCTTCAGGAACAAGGACTAAAAATATCCCCTGGCTCCACGATCATTGTCTCACTGGGGTTGGTCTATTTCGACCTGCTCCTATGACAGAAGGTTTGTTTGCTTGTTAATTTTTTCGGGTTTTATGGCATATCAACCTTTGTAGGTTATTAAATGCCAAATCTATTTTTATACGAATAATCAGTTTTATTTCAAACAAGGCAGTTTAGTATGAGTATACAATTCAATTGTAAAAAAAGTCTTTTTCAAGCAATACAGTTTAGTCAAATCGTTCTTATTCAAACTATTCAATTTAGTACAAGTATAGTTTTTGTTTACGCACGGTTAAATGTCAAAACAGTTTTATTTCAAACAGTTTAGTTTAGCGCAAGTACAGTTTCAATGTCAACAAGTTCTATTAAAAACATAGTTTAGAATACCACAACAGTTCAATTTCAAACAATTCTATTGAGCATAAAAAGCTCAACAGAATTGTTTGAAATTGAACAGTTTATTTCTTGCCCAGTCAGGTGGGGCTGTAAAATGCACAGACTGCTTCTCTGCAGAGACATAAGACCCCACCCCGCCCACCAAAGAGTGTCCGGCATATGACACTTAACAATCTGATGGTGAGGTTCCAGTGATGCTGGAGCTTTGGGGAATGCGGGGCACCCCTTCATTGCCATCGCTCCCAGATCCACACTGGCCCGGAGTAGTAGCACCTGATAAGGGTCCTATCTATGGGTTAAATAGAACTAAACCATAATTTCTTGACTTTACTGTTTTTTTTTTTGTAATTAAACTGCGTATTTATGCTAAACGGAATTATTTGAATTAGAATTGTTTTGATATTTAAAGTGCGTAGTTATGCTAAACTGAATTGCGCGAAATAGAACTGTTTTGACGTCTAAACTGTGTACTTATGCTAAACTGAATTATCTAAAATAAAATTGTTTTGACATTTAATTCTGTGTATTGCCCAGTCGCCTGGGGCTGTAGAATACACCGGCTAAGACCCCTGCCCCTAAACAATCTGATGGTGAGGTTCCAGTGATGCTGGGGCTTTTGGGGATGCTGACCACCCCTTCATTGCCATTGATCTCAGGTCGACTCTGTCCCGGAAAGGTAACACCTGATAGGGCCCTATCTACGGGTTAAATAAAACTAAACTGCATACTTATGCTAAACTGAATAGTTTGAATTAGGACTGTTGGAATAAACTGAATTGCTTGAAATAGAAGTGTTTTTATAAATAAACTGTGTTATGACATTTAAACTGTGTGCTTACGCTAAACTGAATTGTTTGAAATGGAAGTGTTTTTGACATTGAAACTCTACACTAAACTAAATTTTTTAGTGTAGAACTGTTTTGACATTTAACAGTGTATAAACAAAATCTGTACCCATAATAAGCTGAATTGGCGTAATTAGAATTGTTTGACTTTACTGAATAGCTTGAAATAGAAACGTTTTTGACAATTAACCTGTGTACTTATGATAAACTGGATTGTTTGAAATAGAACAGATTATTTACATAAAAATGCATTTGGTGTTAAATAACCTACAAAGGTTGATATGCCATAAAAACCCAACCAACCAACCAATCAACAGTTGAGTTTTATTTGACGGACAGATAGGACCCACTCCTGGCCGCATTACTGGAACCTCACCATATAATTGCTTAATGTCATATTCAGGACACTCGTTGGTGAGGGGTAGGTCTTATGTCTCTGCAGAGAAGCAGTCAGTGTATTTTACAGCCTCAGCTGACTGGACCACAAAATTTTGAAACAAATTACCAAATCAGATCAAAAATAACCAAAGAAAAAAATATTAAATTGAATGATTTCAAAACTAATGACGAGAAAAAAAATTTAAGAGGGCATCTTTTTGGAACGATCCGATGAATGTCTTGAAGAATTCGATCTGTGCATAGATATTGTATTAGTTGCATATATATGTGTGTGTGTTTGTGTGTGTGTGTGTGTGTGTGTGTGATTTGCTTTCTTTGTTTTTAATGACATATTATTAACTTTTGTAAGTTATTTAATGCCAAAGCCACCCTTGAATAAGGACAGTAGTGGTACTATTTAACCTATAGCTGAGAGGATTAGGGGGTTCATACCTTTCCGAAAGATATTTGCCTGAAAAATGAATATAACACGGAAACTGGAGTTCAAACTCGCTTACTATATATATCCCCAAAAGCCTAGTTAGAGGATTGGAGGAGTTGGAAACGGAGGACGAACTGAGACCATCTAGACTATAATATTTTTTTTGTTAGCCAGAATACTGAGAAGAGCCCTGGAGAATTGAGGAGACTTGCTGTCACTAAGATTCCATTAGCCAACGCTGGTGTGAAAGACTCACCAAGAGTAAAATAATGATAGTATCGGCCAGAATACTGAGAAGAGTCCTGGAGATCTGAGGAGACTCCAGTAAAAGACTATCGGCTAACACCAGTGTTAAAACACTCACGAGTACTCGGCCAGTAGACCAGACCTTACAATAATCAACAACAAAAAAGAGAATTTTCAAAATTGTTGACTTTGCTGTCCAGGCTGATCACAGAATAGAACTGAAAGAATGTGAAAAGAAGGATGTTTGTTTGGATGGTCTCCACTCGTCCTCTTTTTTCTGGCTCCTCCAGACCTTGAATGAATCATTTGATGACTGTACCAAGAGCACCAATTAAAATTGGTATACCAGTCAATTTCATGTTCCAGAGTTTTTTCAATTTCCTAGCAAGGTCGAGATATTTATCCTTCTTTTCATTTTCCTTCAATTTTACTCTGTGCTCAACCGGGACAGCAAAGTTCACAATTTTGCAAGTTCTTTTTTTTTTTATTACAAGGTCTGGTCGTCTGGCTGATATTAGGTGATCCGTTTGCTCGTTCCTTTCCCTCATATAACTGTTTGTAAACAAATGATTTGATAGAAAGAAGGACACATAGCATAACATTGTGTATAAATTCTCAGTATTTGAAAGGTATGCTTGAAACCATATATTTGCGTGAAAATTATTTCCATCAAATAGGAGTGCTTGATATCATATGATTTTTAATATCAATTGTACTTGTTGGATTTTTTATTTGTCAATAATACGCAAACAATCATAATAGACAAATAAAAAAAACATTTACGAAATGCAATGGAACATTGTTAATATATTCATATAGTTAGTACTTAATTTTTTCCTTATCAATAATAAAAAAGATATTGAAGTAAAGTTGGTAACCTTAGTCGAGGGTGACCGGAAGGCTCCCTTTTCAATAGCTACTACATCCCTGGATTACTCCACATTACCCTTGGTTCTCACCTTATAATGCTGACTGTTAAGCAATGCGGCATCAAGTACCATTTTTTTTTTTTTTAGTCTTTTGCATGACTTGAGCAGAGATTGAACCCTGGTGTCTCGGACTATTGGCGGACACTCTACTCATTAGGTCAATAATAATCATAAGTAAGTAAAGTTGGCGACAGTAGTCGAGGGCGATCAGAAGGCTCCCTTTTCAATAGCTACTACACTGAATTGTTGGGGAGAGCGCTACTCCTTTCCCTGGATTGCTCCACTTTACCCTTAATACGTACCTTATATTGCTGAGTGTTAAGCAAGGAGGTATCAAGTACCATTTTTAAAGTCTTTGGTATGACGTGATCTGGGATTGAACCCAGGTCTCCCGGCAACTCATCTTTAATTATAATAATCTTTAATTGCACTAATCTTTAAAATCCAAATATCATTTTTTCGGTAAACTGATTACTAAATAATGATAGAAACATAAGGAAACTGAAAGACTTCACTCGTAAAAAATGACTAAAGCGTTCATCTCGGCAAATATATGTTGTTATCAACTAAACTTACCCGCAGCACAATGCCAGTATGCAGCACCCAGTGAGAATCACTCTCAATAATAATAATTTGCTAACGTAGCTTGCAAACCATTGCATCTCTGGAAGCGCCCAAACAGCAAAAATATATACGATACATTCTACTTATGTGAGGAGGAAAAGAATGAGCTTGAAATTTAAAATGAATTTTTATACATTTTAAAAATTTTGAAAGGATTCAGTTTTTGTTTTCTTTAGATATTTACCAGGTTGGGTTCATGGCATGTCCGCACAATTTTGGTTACTTCATACCAAAGTTTGTGTGACTATTATGGTATCTAGTTATATGTGGTACAAAACTGTATTAGTTGTCTGAACATTGGAGGATTAGACGCCTTAAGGAATCAGTACATATGGTGGGCTACAATGACCTGCTGAGTAGACCAAATATAGAGATGAATACATATGGGAACCGATAATTAAAAAGGTTAGATTTTTAAAAAGTCTGAATATGAGTATAAGTAAAAAATCATATGTAATAGAAGTAATTCTTGTCAAGTAAGAACATTAGATTTATAAGTCCCAAAAATTCACTCTAAACTGTACCGCAGGACACATAGCATAACGGTTACAGGCGTTGGTTCCCCCAGGAAACAATCCTCTAGTGATTTGAGGTTCAATCCTGACTGCAGGGGTTTAACTATACAGAAATACTTAACACCGGTTATGGCTAACGGAATCAGGACAAGCGAAACACATGGATAAAATAAAGGACGTAGTTCGAAGTTCCGTGAAGGTCCCCGAAGAAGGTCGGAGGACACATCGGCCGAAAGATTGTGGAAATAACAATAAAGTTGACGACAATAGTTCGAATTCCCTTAATGATAAAAAAACTAAAATGTGTCTTTAGCATTTTTTAATATAAAAATTTAATTTCCTTTGAAAGATTTTATAAAAATTTAATTTCCTTTAAAAGATTTTAAACGAGTTTATAAATGATTAATTTCTGTAAAAGATTTTATAAAACGTTAATTTCTTCAAAAGAGTTTATAAAAAGTACTCACGAGGGAATAGATCTGTAGCCTACGTTTAAAAACTTGAGCCTTCTGCTATCACAAGAGGAAGAAATCACGGGAGAATAGAATTGCAACCTATGTTTAAAGACTTAAGTTTTCAACTATCTTCAGAGTGAATAATCTCAAGGGTATAGATCTGCGGCCTACGTTTAAAGACCTGAGCTTTGAGCTATCTCCTGAGGAAGTAATCATAAGGGGTTAGATCTACGGCCTACGTTTAAAGACATGAGCCTTCATGTATCCCCAGAGGAAGTAATCACAAGGGGATAGATTTCTAAGCTTCCTTTAAAGTCTTGAGCCCTCAGAGATCCCCAGAGGTAGTAATCACGAGGGGATGGATTTGGTTTGGCTTGGATTCGTTTATTTCATCGTCATCATCATGTCACGCTGCTAGCACGGAACTCCCTGACCCTCTCTCACCACCCGTCTCTATCGTCCGTCACTCCAGGCAGGTCCTCCAGGTTACATCATGTATCGGCACAGAGCTCTTGTATATAGGTTCTATCTGGTCGTTCAACCTTAGCTCATCCATATATATATATATATATATATATCATGTTGTGCCATGACTCTACATCTCCATTCGCCTCTATCATCTGTTTCATTCAGCAGATCCTCCTGGAGATACTAGATCCTGTCTCTGTACAGAGCTGTTGTAGATAAGTTCTAGCTGGTCGTACTTCAATTTTGCATCCGTGAGAAGGAGTCCACCAGAGTACATTGCTTTTGAAATCACGCTTACTTCTCCAATAGTATCCCGCATGTCTGGTTCATCTAATTGGAATGGTTTTAGAGTTGTGTGACTAAATTACTGCTGTTTTCTGCGATGTTGCTTTCAAGATTTGGTCAGGCTCGTAGCCATCTTGTACAATTGCCGTCAAGCTTAGTCAGCGTTTATGTGGTACCTCCATATAGTAGCATCGACACGACCGCTGCTTGGAAAAAATAGTGTTTGATTTCATCGGATAGGTCTGACTTCAATATGACCGATAGCCTATCGACAACTGTACATGTCGCGTGTTGATGTAATTTTCCGTAAATGAGATTCTGCTTCAGCGGTAGAAAAATTCATCCATTGTTTCAAGAAGCTACCAGTTAGGGTGTAGATATCTCTTGTCTAATTTTGATTGAAGCACATGTACTCTGTTTGTCTGCATTGATATGGAGGCCAATACTGCCTGTTACTTGTGTACGTTGACATGTAAACCTATGCCAGTTGCTACTCGTTCCAGATTATGTAACTGGGATTCGGCCTGGGCGGGTGCATTTGGCAGTAGCGCAATGTCATTAGCGTAGCCCTCATCCGTAATAGTTTGTGCAGGGTATTATCTGCTTCTTGCCTTCACCAGTATAAAACCATTTTATTTATATAGATATTTATAAAAAGGATTCGGCATTAATAAGGGTTAAAACGGTTTTAAGCTGGCAAAGGAAAGAAGCTGAAGATACCCCGCACAAACTAGTACGGACACAGACAATGCCAATGACATGGCCCTTCCGGTAAATACATCCGCCCAAGCCGAAAACCTGCGACATAGTCTTGAACAAGTAGCTGCTGGCATAGGCGTACATGTCAACATAGACAAGACGGAATACATATGCTTTAATCAAAGAGGCAACATCTCCACACTAAAGGGTGAACCTTTGAAACTAGAGGACAAGTTTACCTACCTGGGAAGCAGCGTCTCATCAACCGAGAAAGACATCAACACGCGACTAGCAAAAGCATGGACAGCTGTCGATAGGCTATCGGTTATATGGACGTCAGACCTGACTGATAAATTAAAACGCAGTTTTTTCCAAGCAGTGGTCGTGTCCATGCTGCTATATGGATGCACCTCATGGACACTAACTAAATTAACTAAAGTCCTGGAGACAACACCTGACAAAACAGCAGCTGTATGGCCACCTACCACCCATCACGAAAACTATCCAAGTTAGCCGAACCAGACATGCAGGACACTGCTGGAGAAGTAAGGGTAAACTCATTAGCGATGTAATCCTGTGGACTCCTTCTCATGGATGCACAAGTGTAGGACGACCACCTAGAATTTATCTACAACTATGTACACAGACAGGGTGTAGTCTAGAGGACCAGCTGAATGAATTGGACGAGAGAGATGAATGGAGACGTAGAGTCATGGACATTCGTGCTTGCAGTACAACATGATGATGATGGTGATGTATAATTTGCAAGCGAATAGTTTGTTGGTAACATTATTTCTAGGTGAGCAAGAGATTGTTTATACATAGTTAAATGGTTTCAATTATTATAGGCACTAACAATTCTAAATGTTTTCAAGTATTATAAGGACTATTAATTCAAAATGGTTACAAGTGTTATAAGCACTATTAATTCAAAATGGTTCCAAGTATTATAAGCACTAATAACTTAAAATAGTTCCAAGTATTATAAGCACTAATAATTTAAAATAGTTCCTAGTATTATAAGCACTAATAATTCAAAATAGTTCCAAGTATTATAAGCACTAATAATTTAAAATAGTTGCTAGTATTATAAGCACTATTAATTCAAAATGGTTACAAGTGCTATAAGCACTATTAATTCAAAATAGTTCCAAGTATTATAAGCACTAATAATTTAAAATAGTTCCTAATATTATAAGCACTAATAATTCAAAATAGTTCCAAGTATTATTAGCACTAATAATTTAAAATAGTTCCTAGTATTATAAGCACTATTAATTCAAAATGGTTACAAGTGTTATGAGCACTATTAATTTAGAATAGTTCCAAGTATTATAAGCACTAATAATTCAAAATAGTTCCAAGTATCATAAGCACTAATAATTTAGAATAGTTTCTAGTATTATAAGCACTAATAATTCAAAATAGTTCCAAGTATTATAAGCACTAATAACTTAAAATAGTTCAAAGTATTATATGTACTTTTAATTTTAAATTGTTTCAAGTACTTTCAACTCACGCTAATAATTCTATTTCACAAGAATTCCAAGTTTATGTGAGCAACATGCACACCATTATATCGTTTAAAATAACCAATTATTGGTAAATAAATGATTTTAAGTATTGCTATTTAACACGAATAATTCTATTTAAAACCGATGATTTGTTTGCACATAGTTAAATGGTTTCAAGTATTGCTATTTAATACGAATAATTCTATCTAATGTTAATCATTTCTTCGCAAAAACCTAAATGATATCATGTATCTTGATTTAACATCAATAAATCTGTTTAAAATAAATCATTTGTTTGCACATAGTTAAATGGTTTCAAGTATTGAAATCTCAACATAAATGATCCTCAGCCACCGCCTTCTAGTATTTTTAATATAAAAGCAATTTGAATACGATTAGGACAATTATATAGGTGCTAGGGTTTGACATTACCAGTATAGGTCAAGGTGGAGTGCTCGAAGTTACATGATCACTTCGGTAGCAGGATCATGGACTGCTCATCGACCAGAATTACGTTCTAATGCATTAGAGCCAACAGGTAACCAAGTTGGTGGGTGGTTTTACGCCTTTGCAGATGTATTCTACAACCCCAGCAACAAAATTCGGATATGTTTGGTGTGCAAGTCACCATTTCATAAGTAAGGTCCAGTCACAAACGCATGATGTTCACCATTCCACGTCATTATGGTAAATGAAATGGCTTGACTGCTGCATCTCAAAGATATACTTCTCGTCTGCTTTGCAATCGACTCTCAATTTTCAAGAGTAGTGATTTCGATTCTCACTGTGCGCCTAACTGTTGTGATTCTGGGCCACATAAAACTAGAATTTGTAAATATTTTAACTGGATCCCAGACATCTAATTGAAGTTTCGAAGTGGCAGTATGTGTAAAATCAGGAGAATAAAGGAATTCAATTTTATGCCGAATGATAATTTTGAGGGGTCTTTAAACGCGCTAAATATCATTTTAAAGTAATCTATATTGTATGCGTAACGGAGAAAACAATGAAATACTAATAAGAATCTTTTTCTCCTTTCTAAATAGAAATACTGATATCATCATGGACTGCTGATACGATAAGAACCCAATGAGTTCATGGGTCGTCTATACGCTAACAAAAGGTTTTATTATAAGAGGTTCATTCGATGAATGATGTTTGTTTGTTTGTTTGTTTGTTTTATGGCATATCAACTTTTGTAGGTTATTTGATGCCAAATCCATTTTATACAAATAATCAGTTTTATTTCAAACAATATAGTCTAATTGTAAAAACATTTCTATTTCAAGCTATTCAGTTTAGTCAAATAGGTCTAATTCAAATAATTCAGTTTAGCGTAAGTACATTTTCAGTGTCAAAAACAGTTCTATTTCGAACAAATCAGTTTAGCATGAGTAAATAGTTTAAATGTCAAAACAGTCCTATTTTAAGCAATTCATTTTAGCATAAGTACATAGTTTAAATGTCAAAACAGATCGATTTCAAGCAATTCAGTTTAGTACAAGTACGCAGTTTACTTCTATTTGACCCATAGATAGGACCCAATCTGGTGTTACCACTCCGTGACAGAGTGGACCTGGGAGCAATAGTAATGGATGTTACTCCACATTCCCCAAAGCTCCAGCATTACTGGAACGTCAGCACCAGGTTACTTAGTGTCATATACAGGACACTCGTTGGTGGGGGGTCTTACCCCTCAACGGAGATGCAGTCGGTGTATTCTGTAGCCCTAGCTGACCGGGCCTCGTTGTGGAAGTCTTACCCCTCTGCAGAGATGTAGAAGATGTGTTCTGTAACCCAAGCCGACTGGGCCTCGTTGTGGGAGTCTTACCCCTCTGCAGAGATGTAGAAGGTGTGTTCTGTAACCCTAGCTGACCGGGCCTCGTTGTGGAAGTCTTACCCCTCTGCAGAGATGTAGAAGGTGTGTTCTGTAACCCTAGCCGACTAGGCCTCGTTGTGGGAGTCTTACCCCTATGAAGAGATGAAGAAGGTGTGTTATGTAGCTCTAGCCGACTGGGCCTCGTTGTGGGAGTTTTACCCCTCTGCAGAGATGTAGAAGGTGTGTTCTGTAGCTCTAGCCGACTGGGCCTCGTTGTGGGAGTCTTACCCCTATGCAGAGATGCAGAAGGTGTGTTCTGTAGCCCTAGCTGACTGGGACTCGTTGTGGGAATCTTACCCCTCTGCAGAGATGAAGAAAGTGTGTTCTGTAGCTATAGCCGACTAGGCCTCGTTGTGGGAGTCTTACCCCTATGCAGAGATGAAGAAGATGTGTTATGTCGCTCTAGCCGACTGGGCCTCGTTGTGGGAGTCTTACCCCTCTGCAGAGATGTAGAAGGTGTGTTCTGTAGCCCTAGCTGACTGTACCTCGTTGTGGGAGTCTTACCCCTACGCAGAGATGCAGTCGGTGTATTCTACAGCCCAATTCGACTGGGCAATCTATGAATATATTTTACCAAAGGACTGGGTAGTAGGAAGCATTGTTTACACTTGCACATTTTTTCAATGAAATTAATAGTTATCAGTCTTCTCATGACCCGGTATGACATTCTTTACTAAAAACAGTGACCGGAACGTTATCATTACCGCGGAGTCAATGCATTTTCATTCCATTGACTTGCTTTTCGACTAAGACGACTGGAGGCAAACCCACGTTTTGCCCATTTGTCAGTTTTTTTATTAAAACATCTTTCTCTGTACACATAATACAATATTCTATAAACGTCACATGGTTTGCCTTCCTCAGCAACTAAAACTTTGATAAAAGATCTGTTAAACTTAGAGCACTCTTATTTGATGCCATTTTGAATAGCCTAAAAACAAATATTTTTTGTGATATTAGAATATTTTTCTTTAAACCACTTCAAAATAATGCAGAGTTTATATTCAAGCTAAAAAAAATATTGAAAAAAGATTACTTTGTTTTTTTCAAAAAAATTTCCCCTCATTTATTAAAAAAAAACACCCGATATATAATAGGTGCCTCCACTCTCAAAATTGTTTCCCTTATTTATTGAATGACCCTCAGATGTATAGTAGGTCTCTCCTCAGCCAAAAAGTTTCATTATCTTTTAAATAACTCTTAGATATGTAGAAGGTCCCTCCTCACTCATTATATTCTCCTAATTCATTATATTGAACCTCAGATATATAGGAGGTCACCCCTAACTCAGAAAAAAATTCCCTTTATTTATTGAATGACCCTCAGATATATAGAAGGTCCCTCCTCACTCAAAAAAATTCCCTGATTTATTGAATGACCCTCAGATATACAGTAGGTCGCTCTTCTCTCAAAAAAGTCCCTTTATCTATTGAATGACCCTCTGATATATAGAAGGTCCCTCCTCTCTCAAAAATTCCCCTTATTTATTGAACGACCCTCAGATATCAAGAAGGTCGCTCCTTACTCGAAAAATTCCCCTTATTAAATGAATGACCTTCGGATATACAGTACGACCCTCCTCACTCAAAAGATCCCTGTTATTTATTGAATGACCGTCAGATATATAGAAGGTCCCACCACATTTTAAAAATTCCCCTTATTTAATGAATGACCCTCAGATATATAGGAAGTCCCTCCCCACATAAAAAAAAAAAAACATTTCCATTATTTATTGAAGGACCCTCGGATATATCGTAGGTCTCTCCTTCGAAAAAATTCCTTTTATTTTTGAGTAACCTCCGTATTTTCTTTATTGTGTTTAATGTTTTATTATTTCCTTTTAGAAGTTTTTATTTCCCTCTTAAAGCCGAATAAACAAAGATTTTATAAGCACGTACATTAAATTTTTGACTTTAATGATTTTTCAACATATACCATATATTTTTTTATGTGTTTTAACTATAATTATTACTGCGTAACAATAGCTTTTTTTGCTTTCTACGGACTTTTACTCCACATCTATAATTGATAAGACGGTATAATAATTGATAAGACGGTATAATAATCCACATTGACAAGTCTCCATATGTTAATCAAAGAAGAGAGAAAATCGCCAATGAATAAATACACCACAAACTTTTTTTTGTAAAAATGTTAATTTTCTTCTAAAGGAAAGATAAACCAGGATTTTATTATTTTTAGTGAAATCTTATACAATATTCTAGTGTAATATTACACAATTAAAATGCTTTTTATCACGGGTTTTGTTTGGTTTCTTTGTTTGAAGGCATACCCACTTTTATGGGTTATTTAAAGCCAAAATCATCCATAGCTGTGGCGGGTGGGGTTGTTATCTTTCCAAAAAGTATACGTCTTAAAGTAAACGTGATAATGAGTCTAGAGTTTGAACTCGCTTACAGTCTAGCACGTCAGCCACTGCACCCCGGAGACGAGTCGTAAAAAACCCTCCGCTAACAACAATCTGTTCATTCATAAATCATAAGCACACACACACACACACTAACACACACACACACACACTCGCACAGACATATATATATAAGCAAGTTTTGTTAAAGACGATAGAACATTGTTAATTATTTTTAATTTTATTTTTCAAGACTCCTTGTTATTTTTCCTGTGTCGGAATATAGATGGTAAAGGAATTGTCCCATATCTTCTGGAAAGTCAGTTTCGACCATACTTTTGGTCGTCACCAGGGGTAGTGTAGTTTTGAGTTGACTGTTGTATTGTTACTGTTTTCATAATTTGTATAATTCCTCCTCCAGCTATACAACCAAAAATTCTCGAAAAACTTCTTACCTGTACCACAAAAGTCCCATTCTATGATCATTCCAGCAACATATATATACAAATAACAGTATTTCGATAGGGTCGCCCCTTGTTCCTACCATCGTCGAATTCTAGATGTCCCACATCGAAAACAAAATATTTAAAACAACACTGACTAAACCCAAATATACGTCCGCTATGAAGACGACATTTTCATCGCAACACACTCTTACAACAACTTAAACAAACTCTAGAATAAATCCATACTTAATTTTATCGCCGAACACAACATTGATAAAAAAAATCCCTTTCCTTGGTGTACAGACAGACTTTACGAATAATAACAAATACACAACATCTCCATATAAAAATCCTACCGACGACAATTCCATCTTACTTAAATACCACAGTGAATGTCCCGAAAAGTATAAAATAGCAATTATAAAAAACTTAATTCACAGAGCATTTTACATCTCATCAAAGACAATATTTTACAAAGAACTCATCAACATAAAATTATGACAATTTTATAAAAAAAACTAGTGCGTTCACCGGATGGAGACACAGATTACTTCGACATTGTAGCAGGAGTACTACAAGGGGACACGCTAGCCCCATACCTCTTTATCATCTGTCTAGACTACGTACTTAGGACATCGATCGATAACATTAGGGAAAACGGCTTCATGCTGACAAAGAAAAGGAGCAGAAGGTACCCCGCAAAAACAATTACCGACGCCGACTACGCCGACGACATAGCGCTACTAGCCAATACACCCAACCAAGCCAAAACACTACTGCATAGTTTGGAACGAGCCACTGCAGGCATTGGGCTCCATGTTAATGCACACAAAACTGAATTTATGTGCTTTAATCAGAAAGGCGACATCTCCACACTAGACGGAACCTCCCTGAAACTGGTTGACAAATTCACCTACCTAGGAAGCAGCGTCTCATCAACCGAAAAAGACATCGACACACGGCTAACGAAGGCATGGACAGCTATCGATAGGCTTTCGATCATATGGAAATCAAACCTGACCGATAAAATGAAACGCAGATTCTTCCAGGCTGTGGTCGTGTCGATACTGCTATATGGATGCACTACTTGGACGCTGACTAAACGGTTGGAGAAGAAGCTAGACGGCAATTATACAAGAACGTTGCGAGCAATATTGAACAGGTCCTGGCAGCAACACCCCACAAGGCGCCAACTATACGGTCACCTACCATTTATCACAAAAACTATCCAAGCTACACGAACCAGACATGCCGGACACTGCTGGAGAAGAAAGGACGATATCGTAAGTGATGTACTCCTGTGGACCCCCGCATATGGCCAATCAAAAGCAGGAGGACCAGCTCGAACATTCATACAGCAGCTATGTGGTGATACGGGATGTAATCATGAAGACCTGCCGGAATGATAGGGAGAAGTAGAGAGAGAGGATCTGGGATATCCGTGTTAGCCGCACGACATGATGATGATGATAATGATGATGATGAGTTGATCAACAAATAAAACTATATCTTTAAAATACACAAAAATAATAACAAAATAATAACAAAAAATAATAACAGTACCAACAATAATAACACTAACAGAATTAATCTATATTAAAGAAATCAAATGCACTATAACTATAAATTAGATGAACAAGCAATAATCAACATCATCAAAAGACACATTAAACCTATCAAGAAACAAAAACAAATAAAACTTGTTATCTGCTACACAGTCGTTTTGTAATGTCTTTTGAACTGTTCTTTTGAACTTTCGTAGGTGGCCGTGGTGTAATGGTTATCGTCGTAGGAAATGGACACGACGACACGAGTTCAAACCATGGACGAGACATAGCATTTTACATAGCACTAATACCCTTGGGAAAGATATGAATCCAATTATTCTCCCTCCAGCTATGGGTAAATAGTAGGACAGACTAGGTTCTTCAGCCTTGGTGAGGCAACTAGTCTAGGCGAAGGAAAACTTTGAATTCAAACCTGTTAAACTCCGCTTAAAAATTGACCTTGTGTCATATCCTGCCCGAGCGGAGGGGTTGGTAAATAGGATTATCTACTACACTAAATTTAAAACATCAAACCTTATCGTTAAAAATAACACCAATTCCGCTAAAATACTCCTTAATCAAACCAATGTAGTTTATAAATTTATTTGTCCATTTCAAAAGTACCTCCCGAAAAACAAAAATAATTCTTACATTGGCTATACAACCGCAACGTTATTCGGTTTCTTTGTTTAATGGCATATCAACCTTTGTTGGTTATTTAATGCCAAAGCCATTCTCCTAGAAGAACAGTACTGGTACTTTTTAACCCATAGCTGGAAGGATAAGGGGGGTTCATACCGCAACGTTATCTCATCGTCTAACTTATCACCTTTCTGAAAATGGCACCATAAAACAAAATTTAATTATAAAACACAACAATAGCACTAACCAACTTACATCTTCCGATGTAAGGAAGATTCTCACAGATAATAAAATTGATATATATATATAAACAATAAACAAAAAACAATTGCAAAACCTAAAAGCAATATGCTTAAACTTAAATAACCAAACATAAAATACCATTTAACACAGGCACCAACATATTAAATATTTCTAATTACTAAAAAAAATCACTAGTTCTATTAGTAAACCTTTTTCCAACCGAAAGTTTTGAAACAAAGCGCTGCAAACGTTCCAACTGACATCTTCGAAATAAAACGCTATAAATCATTAAAACAGCTAATCTTTCTTTGCGTCTATAGATTCATTTCTCTTCATTTCTATCTATCTATCTATCTATCTTTTTCTCTTCCTTTCTGCTCATATCTATCTGTCCATTATCCGTCTATCTAATCTTTCTTTGTATCTAACTATTCCTTTCTCATTATATCTATCTATATATCTATCTATCTTTCTTTGTATCAATCAATTCCCCTCTCTTTCTATTTATTCATGTCTCTCTTAGTATCTACGTGGTTTCAATTTATCTCATTAATGGCATGAAAACTTTCCTGGGTTATTCAATGCCAAACCGATCGTAGGGAAGAACGGTGGTGGAAGGATTTAAACTATAGCCAGAGTGATAACGGCGTTAATACGCTTTAAAAGTGTATTCGTACGAAAATAAACGTCCTTCTATGACTCGCTCCTTCTCTCTCTCTCTCTCTCTCTCTCTCTCTCTCTCTCTTTCTCTCTCTCTCTCTCTCTCTCTCTCTCTCTCTCTCTCTCACTCACGCTATATATATATATATATATATATATATATTTATACTCGTTTGAATATAGGGGGTTCATAAAATAAGTTTCTAGACTTTTTTCGTATGGGAACTTTTATTGATAGTACACACATGAAACTCTAGTCCCCTTCGAAGTCATCTCCTCCGACTGCAATGTACTTGTTGTACCGTTCCAACAACTTCTGTAAGGCCCTATGGAAGTCCTCTTGTGTGAGCGTGTCAATAACCTTCGTCACAGCCTCTTTCATCTCCTCAGTTGCCTCATAACGACAGCCTCTGAGCTTAGTGAATAACCAAAAGTCACAGGGAGCAAGGTCTGGACTATAGGGAGGCTGAGGAACTGTCTTGATACCCGATTCATGCAAGATGGTCGAAAAGCAGTCTGAAGCATTCCATACGTTTCTGTGGCAGCATTTTTTCCTAGTTTAAAACAGAATTTTATTGCATATCGTTCTTCTAAAATGTCCTCACGTCCAGATTGCATTTTTGAAATTCACCAGCTGTGACAATCAGGTTTTAGTAGGGTGTATTCCAATTCCAGCTGTAGTTGTTCATTCGAACCTGAAATCATAAAAATTGGTCAGTTATCTCCTAAGGTATATAGCAATAATATACTGAATTTTCAAGAGTCCACGACAATTTTAAATGCCTGTACAAAAAAAGTCTGGAAACTCATTAAAGGCACCACGTATGTCTCCTTGTATTTCTCTCTATTCAGATCTATTTATCTATCTCTCAGTGTATGTATCTGTCCATCGATCAATCATTGTATGTATCTGTCAGTCTAACTATCACACTTTTTCTATAGCATTTAATTTAGGCCTTCGGGATACAAATATATAGTTTCTCATATATGCTTCAGTACAGACTAGCTAAAAAATGCATAAGAAAAAAAAAAGATAACTAAGTCATTAATTTTTTTTTATCAACAAAAATATTTCGATGTTTGTTTTCATCTTCGGAAGACATTTTTTGTTTGTGTTTCATTCTTTGCCTGTATCAACGTCTTTGTTAAAGCATTACTCCATCATCCGAAAAAAAAAGGTTTATAATACAATGACAGTGATGGTTAGATGGTAGTTCAGTGGAAGCGTAATGGTGGTGGTGGTGGTGGTGGTGGAGATGGTTGTGATGTAATGCATGTTGATGCTTCGAAGAGAAATATATGACAAAAATACTTTAGGAAAACCATTAATAAAAAAACTATTTTTCTTCATAAAACTCTTAGCATCTTGTGCAACGTAGATCACTTTATCAAGACGGATCTAAATGCAATACGATATATCAATGATTAATGTCTACTGATAAAGAATATTCTTCTTCTTCTTCTTCTTCTTCTTCTTCTTCTTCTTCTTCTTCTTCTTCTTCTTCTTCTTCTTCTTCTTCTTCTTCTTCGTCGTCGTCGTCGTCGTCGTCAGCCCCTTCTTCTTTGTCTTCATTATCATTGCTTTTGTCTTCTCCCACTTCCTCCTCCGCCTCTTCTTTGCCTACTTCTTCTTTGTCTTCGTTACGTTCTTCTTTTTCTTCTCCTCCTTCTTATTCTTCTTCTTCTTCGTCGTCGTCGTCGTTGTCGTCGTCGTTGGCCCCTTCTTCTTTGTCTTAATTATCATTGCTTTTGTCTTCTTCCACTTCCTCCTCCGCCTCTTCTTTGCCTACTTCTTCTTTGTCTTCGTTACGTTCTTCTTCTTCTTCTTCTTCTTCTTCTTCTTCTTCTTCTTCTTCTTCTTATTCTTCTTCTTTGTTTTGTTTTTCTTTTCCTTCATCATCATCTTTTTCATCATCATTGCCTTTGTTTACAACTTCTTTTTCCTCCTCTACTTCTACTGCTTCGTCGTTGTCACATTTGTCTTCTTCTTTTTCTTCTTCTTTTTCTTCTCCTTCTTCTTCTTCTTCTTCTTTTTCGTCACCGTCGTTGGCCCCTTCTTTATCTTCATTATCATTGCTTTTGTCTTCTTCCACCTCCTCCGCCGCCTCTTCTTGTTCTACTTCTTCTTTGTCGTCGTTACATTCTTCTTCTTCTTCTTCTTCTTCTTCTTCTTCTTCTTCTTCTTCTTCTTCTTCTTCTTCTTCATTCCAGTTATTCCTCTCTTTTCCTTTCACTTCTCTTTTCTTTCTATGTCTTCATCTACCTCTACATTTTCCTCTTTCTGAATGTCTTCTTTTTACATCACGCACCCTTCTTTCTCATCTTCTCTTCCTACACCTCTTCCTCCGCCTTTTCTTCCTCCTTCTATTATAAGTGGAATGTTTTAATTTCATCGCCAATCTAACAACGTTCGTTTTTCCTTTTTCCTCTTCCTTATTTTTATTGCAAAAAACCTCTTCCAACATCACCACCACCATCGTCATCCTTTTTTTTTTCGCTCTCTCTTCTTCATATCAAATTTCATTTTCACTATCTCTTCATTCTACTTCGCATCCTTTCTCTTCTTTTTCTTCTCATCTTGTTTCTTTTCTTCATCTCCTCCATCTTTCGAAATATCTTGTCTTTCTGTATGTCTTGTGTATCTTCATTTATAGAATTCTTCCTCCAATTCTTTTTATTCCTCTTGTATTACTAATACTACTGCTACTACTCTGAAGAATTCTTATTTTATCGCATATATATGTTGTCTCCTTTTCTTTTTCCTATTTCTAGGTTTTATTGCTAAAACCTCTCTACCTCTTGTCGTCTGTCAATTTGAAGCAAACTTATAAGACAGACATTCTTACTATCGACTTACGACAGGTGCTTCGGTGAAAGTATATATATATATATGTGTGTGTGTGTGTGTGTGTGTGTGTGTGTGTGTGTGTGTGTGTGTGTGTGTGTGTGTTCATTTATTTCAATCATTCAATTCACAAACACACTTACACTCACTCACAATATATATAT
>OY757931.1:59238367-59270867 GCA_963585895.1 Sepioteuthis lessoniana | reverse complement strand
AATTAATCATATATTCAGTATTTAATTCTAACCTACTGTTAATCTGAGGGTGTAACTTAGCTATTAATAAAGCTTCCTTAATTTTGAGAATCTCAAAATTATGGACGCTTTATTAATAGCTAAGTTACACCCTCAAATTAAATACTGAATATATCATTAATAAACATACACATTTTAAATACATATCTAAGTTTTTGAAAAATAGAATAAAAATGAAATAAATAAAATTGAAATAAAATATTTTTAAATGAAATTGATTAGGACAGCTGAAGTCTTGTCTATTCCGAATGGTGTTTAAACACCCCACGTGGCACCATGGTTACAGCAGCCAACACGGCGTTTTAACACTTCACGTGACACTAAGTATACAACATTTAAAAAAAATTTGCACCCCAACATCGTGTTCATTTTTTTTAAAAATGTCTATGACGATGAAGATTTTATTTCAAGATTAATTAGACTCAAATAATTATTATTTCGCATTGAAATCGCCCTGTAAATTAATTCAATACTATAAAAAAATAATTTGTGTAACGCTTCAAGCAAATTACAAAATAATTATATATATATATATATATATGCGTGTGTATCTCAGAAGGCTGGGCATTCTTCAACAGTGGGTCGCGAGAATCACGCAGCATTTGGAAGAGTCGCGCTTTTCCTAATTTATATTCCTCAACAAGTGACAACGTTGGAAGTTTTAGTTTTGTTGATGAACTATATAGGGCCACGTTTGTTAAGGAGTTAGGTACTCCCAACCATTTTAAAATAAATTTACTGATTAACCGCTCAATTATTTCAATTTTTATAAGTGATACCTCATATATTTGCAATGACCATGCTAAGTTAGGAATTAATCCAAAATAAATGCACCATTTTTTACCTTTGATCATGAGGTCACATTTATCAATGGAGCGTAATCCATTTTGTAGCTGTTTCCTTAGGTCCTGCCTGCGATGTCGATCAGTAAGTGGTGGGGAGTAGCAGCGACCGAGACTCTTAACGCTTTTTTCGCAGATCGTAGGGATTTCGTTTCCACTGACAGAACAATTTATTTCTTTGCAGTTTCCTTTCAGCAAGGAAATATATATATATATATATATATATATATATATATATATATAAGTGATTTTGAATATCTCTTATAAAAGTATAGATACTTATAAGTGATGTACTCCTATGGACCTCTTCACATGGCCGTGCAAAAGCAGGGCGGCCAGCTCGAACCTACATACTGCAGCTCTGTGAGGATACGGGGTGTAGGCCTGGGGGCCTACCGGAAGCGATGAACGATAGAGCTGGCGAGAGAGGGTCAGGGATATGCGTGCTGATGGCACGACAAGATGATGATGATATATATAAAAGAACCATCTCCACTCTAAATGGCCGCCCTCCGAAATTAGTAGAGAAGTTTCCGTACTACGGCAGCAACATCTCATCAACTGAAAACGATATCAATATTGCGAAAACATGGTCTGCTATCGATAGGCTATCGATCATTTGGAAGTCTTATCTAACCGATGAAATAAAACGGGATTTCTTCCAAGCAGCGTTTGTGTTAATACTACCGTACGGATGCAGGCCAAACGTGTTGAGAAAAGTCTAGACGAAAACTGCGAAAGAATGCTACGAGCTATATTGAACAAATACTGGAAGCAACACACCACAAAACAACAGCTGTACGGCCAGTTACTGCCGATCTGGAAAGCCATTGAAAAAAGATGAATAAGACATGTGGGACACTACTGAGAAAGCAAGGACGAACACATAATTGTCGTTCTCCGATGGAACCCTTTTCATGGACGTGCCAGCGTTGGCCGACCAACAAAAACTTACCTACAACTGCTCTGTGCGGACAAAGGATGTTGTCTAAAAGACCTACCGGGAGCGATAGATAATTGAGATTGGGTGGAGAGAGTCAAGCAAATGCGTAATGCGTTGTAGCAGCGCAACTTGATGATATATATATATATATATATATATATATATATATATATATATATATATATATATCTTTTTTTTCTTTAAGAAAAAAACAAAGACCGTTTTTTTCTTAAAGAAATATTGCTCTGTAAAAAAAAATTACATTGAGCTCTCCACCAGGAAAATTTAAATGTTCAGGTCCTGAATGATTTTCTTGTCCTGAAGGAATTACTCCCAACTCTGGTTTAACTGGACCGAATAATACCTATATATATATATAATCGGCTCATTGGCCCAGTGGGTTGAGTGTTCACTCAAGGTCCTGAAGACCTAGGTCACGTCACGTCATACCAAAAACTTTTAAAATGGTTCTTGATACCTCTTTGCTTAACACTCAGCAATATAAGGTACGCATCAAGGGTAAAGTGGAGCAATCCAAGGAAAAGAGTAGCGTCCTCCCCTAGAGCTCGGTGTAGTAGCTATTGAAAAGGGAACCTTATCATATTTACCAATCCCTCCGCTCGGGCAGGATATGACACAAGGTCAATTTTTAAGCGGAGTTTAACAGGTTTGAATTCAGAGTTTTCCTTCTCCTAGACTAGTTGCCTCACTAAGGCTGAAGAACCTAGTCTGCCCTACTATTTACCCATAGCTGGAGGGAGAATATTTGGATTCATACCTTTCCCAAGGGTATTAGTGCTATGTGAAATGCAATCAGTCTCGTCCAGGATTTGAACTCGTGTCGCCGTGTCCATATCCTGCGACGATAACCATTACACCACGGGCACCTCCATAAGGAGCCTTATGGTCGCCCTCGACTACGGTCGCCAACTTTACTTTTTTATATATATATATATATATATATAAATTGTAATTTGTTTGAAGCATTTCACAAATTATTATTATTATTATTATTTCGTATTACAATTGCCCTCTAAATTAATTCAATACAATAAAATTATATATATATATATATTCTAGAGAATTCATACGATAAAACAGTGAAAATGAAGGCACAACGTAAATGATGAAAAAATGCCATCAATGTCTCTAAATTCTTTCAAATTTAAGTATACGAGTATCTACGGGTGGATGCATTTCTGTGTGTCGTTACAAATTCGTGTATATATGCATAAATGCCATTTGCTATGTATTCACTGAGTGCCTTGCGTGCTTAACGGAAAATGATATCAGAGTGTGGGTGTTATAGAGATAGAAATAATGGCAACAAAAAGTACAAAAACAACAACAAAAAATTAAAAAAAAAAAAAAAACGTATTTATTTATGAGGTTCAGAAAGAATTTGCGGTTTTATAAAAATAGAAGTTTCAAAAAGAGATACACTGCAAATGTTTTGTCAAAATGCAGTAACTAAATGTACTTTGACAAACATATATATATATATATATATATATATATATATATATATATATATATATATATAAATATGCACGGCATGAAATATAGTGAAATATCACGTCTAGTGGCACATGTGCTCATGTGCAGTGGATGTCCTCATTTTCTGCTGTCCTTTTTCCCTCTCTTAAAGAAATATCATTTAGTACAGTTGTTTTAAACTGTCATTTTGTATTGTCATACAGTCCAGATATTTCTTTACTGTTAATTATTGTTGTTTTGTATTATCATTTGGTACTGTCGTTAAGTACTGCCTTTTTATTGTAACGTTAAGTATTGTCGTTTTGTACTATTTTTCTCTAGTCGTTTGGTATTATATTTTTGTTGCCCAGTCGGCTAGTGCTGTCGAATACACCCGCTGCATCTCTGCAGAAGGGTAAAACCCCCTCCCCAAATGAATGCCCTGGATATGACACTAAAAAATCTGAAAGTGAGGTTCCAGCTTTGGAGAATGTGGAATACTCCTTCATTGTCATAGCTTCCAGGTCAACTCTGACTCGGAGTGGTTGCATCTAATAGGGTCCAATCTATGGGTCAAATAGAACTAAACTGCGTATTTATGTTAAACTGAATTGCTGGAAATAGGACCGTTTTGACATTTAAACTGTGTACTTATGCTTCTTAATTGAAAGAAATAAAAAAATCTTTTTACATTCAAGTATTTGTAAACAAAAACTATACTTATACTAAACAAAAATGTTTTCGGCATTAAATGATCCAGAAGGGGTTGAACCACCGTAAAGTAAAACAACCTACCAACCAACTATATTTTGTACTTTCTTTTTGTACTTTTTTAAAGTTCTTTTTGTATGTTTTTTACAGGCCTTAAAAACTGGCGTTTTGTACAGTTGTTAACTATTGTAGTGTCTCTTTCTATAGTCATACGGCTGTTTAGTACTGTCGTTTCAAACTGTCATTTTGTTCTGCCGTTAATTAATGTCGTTTGTACTGTCGTTAACCAGTCTTTTTCTGTGGTTGTATTGTGTTGCCGTTTCGTCCTGTCATTTTAAACTGTCATTTTCTACTGCCATTAATTAATGTCATTTTATAGTGTCGTTAAGAGCTGTCATTTTCTATGGTCGTATTGTTCTGCCGATTTGTAATGTTGTTAATTATCATCGTTTTGTACAGTCGTTTTGTAATGTCTTTTGAACTGTTCTTTTGAACTTTCGTAGGTGCCCGTGGTGTAATGGTTATCGTCGCAGGATATGGACGCGGTGACACGAGTTCAAATCTTAGACGAGACTGATTGCATTTCACATAGCACTAATACCCTTGGGAAAGGTATGAATCCAAATATTCTCCCTCCAGCTATGGGTAAATAGTAGGGCAGACTAGGTTCTTCAGCCTTGGTGAGGCAACTAGTCTAGGAGAAAGAAAACTCTGAATTCAAACCTGTTAAATTCCGTTTAAAAATTGACCATGTGTCATATCCTGCCCGAGCGGAGGGGTTGGTGAATATGTATTTTGAACTTTCGAAAAGTACTGTTTGTTTGTCTAGTTAATTTTTTTTGTTTTGTATTGTCGCTAAATACTGTATTTTTTTTTTACTAACGTTAAGTACAATCATTTCGTATTATCTTTCTGGATGATCGTTTTCTAGAGTCTTTTCATACAAACGTTAACAACGGTTCCTTTGTACTATTATTTTATTCCCTTGTTTTTTACTTTTTTTTTTTTTGTACTCTCTTTTTGTACTGTTGTTTTGAATTGTTAAGTCCTGACGTTCTGTACTCTCTTTTTGTATTGCCGTTGATAATAGTCGTTTTGTAATGTCCTTTAGTATTTTCTTTTATATACTAACATAAGTACTGTCATTTTCTACTGGGCTTTTATACTAACATAAGTACTGTCATTTTCTACTGGGCTTTTATACTAACTTTCACCATTGTCGTTGTTGTACTTCGGAAATCGTGTGTCAAGCCTTGTGATTTTTTTTCCAAAAATATATACAAACATTTTTAGGGAGCATGAAGCCCCAATGTTTTTTGTGGCAGAGGGGAAGGGGAGCGGTCATGCTAGACTATATTGTCTATGGAGCCCTAGCTCGCCACATTCGTCGACCCAGAAGCACAATAAAATCATACAGACATACATCGACATGCGCGCTGCATTCACCAAAAAACCGCATTCACTTTATGAGAACCTACTTAAAACCTGTATACAATGAATTATTTCTTCACAATAAAAATATATAAACAAAAATGGTAATAATGGGGAAGGGAGAAAACCCCCAAAGAATACAATGGTAAAATAAGGATAAAACCCCGTTTGGTTACCCTCACTTTCCCCTGTCTATGATATGGAAAGCCGACTGTTTTCCGGTCTCCACAAGGACCGAAAACAAGCCGGACTATTCTTATATGGGGAGCGGGTCTAACCTTAATGGGACAAAAGAAACACAAGGAAGGGCGCAACAATGAATAGGTAGCATGGATAACAGTAATGTGAGTCCAAGATCTTCAAAATAAAAAGAGAGGCTCGAGGAGAGTTGTGGTGATAAAAAGAATTGGAGGAGGGAGATAACTTGGAAACTAATAACTAGATGGCGGGATCAATGCAATGCGGTCCAAGCGTTTTCAGTCACATCTGATTTTGACTCTAAGCTGATGCATAAAGAATAAAGTCAGATGACGATGAGAAAAGATTGCGCCGTCATGCAATTCCTTCTATCGCATCGTCCAAATCACCATTCTAGCTACAGCTAGGATCGCAAGAAACACCACACGCTTCTCTCCTCGATGCAGAAGGTTAACGTTGTCCACGACGTAACCAATGTCAAGCAGCACGAGTTGTTTGGGATCGATGGGAGCCATCCACTCCCGACGTGACTCTAAAACGGGCGAACCCGCTTGCAGTAGTAGAAGACGTGCAACGCTGTTTCTTCCTGGCCACTGCTGCAGCGGAGGCAATCGGTCATGTCTGCCAAATGCACTCTGAATGCCCAGTCGGCAAGGGGCAACACGTTTCGTCCAAGTGACCAGGAGAGCGAGAACTCGGAGTTGCTTCAGAAGCTCGAACCTGGCGCCCAATTCCATTGAAGCGAATCTCTTCCAGCGACCAGCTGAATCGCTCCACGAGAGGATCCGAAGCCGATACAGCTTCTTTCGAGACCGATAAAGGTCACTGGACCGAGGAAGTTTACGGAGAACCTTTTGGCACTAGCGGCACCTTAAGGCTCACGGTGACTTTCGGCTTCCGGGTCGGACTCCAGGCAAGGAAAGACATCTTTCGCCTTTTGTCCCCCCCTCTCCACCGCCCGGGAAAGCCTATCGTCTAAAGACTTCGCCTTCTTGGCCCTATCAAGATTAAACTGTTTGCCGTATTTTATGGCGAAATCCCAAATCCTAAACTTAGGGATCCCCACCATTTATTCCCGGTAACCGCCCCTACTAGCGCCTGCTGATTTAAGGTCTCCAGCCGCTCCCGGAAATCCTGTATCTCCAGTAAAGAGGTATTGAACTCCCAATTGCTGGCCACGTCTGCTGCCAACGTCTTCGAAATGGGGGTCTAGGGATACCCGATCTGGAGAGTCACTGGCTCGCTGAAAGACTGGCTTACCAGGGCTGATCCTTGTCGAGGAACACGGTGTGGGGCCAAATACTAAAAAGACGTCTAAGTCGTCCCTCAGCACCCGATAGTCCTCTCCGCAAGTGAAGTGAGTTTCTTGCACTGCAGCAACAATTCACATAGAGGTTCGAGAGTTCACTAAGTAAGCACGCCCACTTGCTAGAATCCCTCAGTCGCCTCACATTCAAAGTGGCAAGGTTTAAAGACATCAAACTCCCTTACCTTACTCAATGTCGACTATGGTCTAGAAGTCGTCGGGGGTGAGGATTCCGACCGCGTGCCTCAGAGATCCGGTGCCGAGCTCAATTGTGACTCGGCCGTCTCTGGACTCTCCTCCGACATCTAGAGGATACTGCAGCTTTAGGGACCTATAGAAACAAGGATGGAAATAAATGAGGACCCTTCCCGAACAAAATGACAAAATCTTTTTCAAGGAAGGGTGCTTCAACTGAGCTAACCTAATGCCCACCCGACTGGCCTTCTCAAAGAAGTTCCATACAGCCTTCGTGCTGCTACCAACCGAGCAAAGAAAGGTTGTTACCATGGGTGCACCCCTGAATAGGTAAGGGTTTGTTACTTTCTTTTTCCAAGTTCATAAGGGGTTTTAGTTGAACGTCTGCGGGGGACTCCTTAGACTCCACAGAGCAGTCACAGTCCTGGAAGCCCTTATCGGTTCTCCGTTGGGAGGTGAGAGATAGGAGAGAAAGGACAGTGTAAGGGAGAGGGGGCGCAGATAATTGTTCCAGTGGGAGTGAATTTTGTTTTGTAGGTGACTGGGTTTTTCACTGGGGTTGTGACTGTGGTGGTAACTGAGCTAGTGATTGGAGTTGGGGCTGATCTTGTTGACACTCCTTATATAGTTTTTTCTCTTCTTTTAGGGGGTTATCCTCACTGTCTCTCCTAATTTTTAAATTGATTGAGGTCTCCATTTTCTCCGGCTGTTCTCCCAGCGAATGATGTTTTTTCTACTTCTTTTTCCGCTTGACTAGACATAATTCTGTTAATGCTGGGGGTTTGGATGTTACTGCTGCTGTTGCTGTTGTTGCTTCTGTAGTTGTTCTTGCTTCTGCTATTGCTTTAGTAGTTGTTGTCGTTGATGCTGGAGCTGCTACATCTGTTTCTGTTGTTGTTGTTGTTGTTGTCTCTTTTGGGAGAGGGTGGGGTTTTCTTCCTTTTCGGATTCCCTGGATACACCCTTCTTTTTTATCGGGATGATCCCCAGGCTCCAGATCTGACTTGCTTGCCGAGGTTGCCGAGGTTGCTGCTGTTGTTTGGGTTTGGTGGTCTTTTGAGGGCAGGATCTTGCAAAAGTGCCAAACTACTTGCAGGTCCAACAGAGCAGCATCCTGCCCTCAACGACCACCATCATATTTTGATCCTCATAGTCTATGATCAGAGGGATGGCCTGGAAGCCCTGCCTATCAAGGCACATATTTAATATGTACTCACCGTGTGCCGTCCCAGCTGCCGATCTTGCTGGTAAAACTTCTTTCCACGTCGCCATAATCGTAAAGTTTGGTAGCGAGGACACCTACATTGAGCTCGACCGGGAAGTTACACACGGTGACCCTAATTCTCCTGTGGCCTTTATATTCGGGCTTCGTTATTATTGTGTCCCCGGCCAGCTTTTTAGCTAGATCCTCCGAGGGCTGCAAGACGTCCTACGTGGCGAAACTTCGCCTGCAAAAGTACGCACAAGGGACGGCCACAGTCTTTAAGAGCTCCTTGAAGGTCTCTTTCTTTAGCCCAGTCAGTATTCTGGTCCTCGAGTCTGATATGAGGAAGGATAGTGTTTTCGGCTCCACTGCCTCGACAAACTTAAGGATTGGCAGGATTTTATCTTTTTTTTAAATATTGGACATATTTGCCCACTCTATCCTTCGCATAGTCTTCTGCTTTTGGGAACAGGGAACAGGTGTTATTGTTTGTTCAGTGGATCTTCGGCTGGACTGGATAGTGCTGGCTGTCGACAAAGTTTTTTCCAACTGGTGTTGACGATGTTGATGATAGAGTCAGCCATTCCGGCTTCTGAGAGGGGGCTTCCAGGCTATTTGTTTCGAAAAAGTCCGGTTGTGAGTTGGGCAACTCCACAGTTGTTTGAGGCAACTAGGAGGAGAAGGGACCGAATGTTTGTGAGCTGCGAATTGATATGAAACTGAATTTTTTAAAATGGAATGGAAAACTGGTGTTTCGAGTGAAAAAAAAAGTTTATATGAAAAAAAAAAGAAAAAAGAGAACAAAACACAAAGGTGGCATGTCCAGCCCAAAAACAAAAATCATTGTTTGGTTGGATTGTTTGGGGAAGGTCACTGATGTAAGGTTTTCCTGTCTAACGTGAGTAATCAACGGAAATCGGAGCTGTGCTGAGTCAAACCTCGTGATTTCCTGGTAGTCAGTGCCCGAGGTTTGCTCTATTTATTAAAGTGTTTCAATTGTATACCATGCTACAGTCGTATTGTATTTTTTATTGTGGTTATAATACAGTTTTTTTTTTTATACTAAAGTTAGATATTGTTAGTTTGTACTGTCTTTTTCTGTTGTTTTGTTCCGTCATTTTGCACTAGCGTTTTTTTAATGTAGTTGTGTAATGTCTTTTTATACTAACATTAAATACTCTTATTTTATACAGTTTTTTTTTCTATCGTCGTTTTGTACTTTCTTTGTGTACAGCCCTTTTCTTCTTACTTTTTGTACTGTGTTTTTATTCTATTTTTGGTTATGTTGTTAGTTATTGCCGTTTTACAATCTTTTTTGTACTTTCGTTGACGAATCTCATCAAGTCATATATATTTTTGTGCTGTCTTTAAGTGTGCCGAGAAGAAAAACCTCTCACCTCGCTTGCTCAGTCAGCTGAAGCTGTAGAATACGCAAACTGTATCTCTGCCGAGGGGTAAGAGACCCACCAACGAGTGTCCTGGATATTATACTAAACAATCTAATGGTGAGGCTTCAGTAAGGCTGGAGCTTTGGGGAATGCAGAGTACATCTTCATTGCCATCGTTCCAAGGTCTACTCTGACCGGAGGAGTATCACCTGATAGGGCCCTATCTATGGGTCAGATAGAACTAAACAGTGTACTTATGCTAAAGTGAATTGTTTGAAATAGAACTGTTTATATGTATAAAAATGGATTTGGCTTTGATAACCGGCAATGGTTGATATGCCATAAAACCAAACCAAACCAAACTAAGTCTCAACTCGCAGGGCGAAACAGTTTTACACGTGTCTTGCATGCAAAATATCTGAGTGGAAAAAAATGGCTGCTCCCGGAGTCACAAAAGCGTTTGAAGTAAATCCCGCGAGACCAAATCGTGAAGCACGCAGATTTTGACCCGACCAGCGAAACCTGGGTTCCATAGTATATCCTGGGCAGACACGAAGAAAGGAAGACCCCACAGTCATATATTCATACAACAAAAAGCAAATTTCTTGGAAAAGAGAAATTTGAAGAGCTTTTATTCTGGAAAAAGTGGCTGAACGAGACAAAAATATCGATCCCTTCTCCAGGGTTTTCTTGCTCCGACCCATCCTCTCCAAATCCACGGACACTTAGGCCTCCTTCGACTCCATTATGCTGGTGGATACTACCTCAACAAATGACAATCCTCAGACCAATATTACCGAAAAGACAGCAACCTCCACTGCTGCAATTGGCATTACAAGCAAAAATACCAGCCACGATAGCAAGAACCCCAAAAGCAAAGGCAACACCAACACCAACACCAGCAATATCAGTAACAGCAACAGCGTCAAAACGGCAGCAAATATTAGCCTGTCGGGCATTCGTCCCAGGTGGGTCTTATTTAACTTGAATCACCTGGTCCCAGGGGACTGTCTCCACCCCCGGCAATACCAATTTCGAAAAAGCTAACTTCATTGCTTAGTGTCTGAGCCCCCACCCAATTGGAGAATGTCGATGGAAGAAGAATATTTGGCACCTGCTGCTCATAAGTCTCGATTCGTGCACGCCCCCCGCCTACATGATGGGAGGTTGAATAGATATCAAGGGCAAACTCAGCACTACCAACAGTAACACTGAAAAACAGCAGTGGAGCTCTTCTTTAGGCAGCTCAGAGGATGAAAACCCCAAACAAAAAAATAAAAAAGGCTAAAGCATAAGTGTGAGGAAGACGTATGCAGAGTGGATGAAGATATCCTGGATAGAGGAAGCAAACCCCACCCACAGCAACTAAAAGTAACTAGGATCTTCCCAAACCTTTCTTTAAAAAGTTGGTGGAAAGGACATGGACGACCCAGGGAAATTTCCCAACACCAAGGTGCTATCTGTGATTAGCACTGGCCGAGCCTTTTAGGTGATAATGAGCATGATTTTCAGAGCTCTCCAAAACTGAGGTGGAGGTGTCCGCGTGTTGTAATCCTCAAAGTGATGGATTGCAGAATAGTAGTACGCGAGTTCGAACTCTAGTCGTGCTAGTACGTTCACTTTCAGATTAATACTCTTGGGAAAGATATGAAACTCCTTATCCTCCTAGCTATGGGTTAAATGGCCTCATTGCTTTTTTTCTAGAAGAATGGCTTTCAAATCAAATAATCTACGGAGGTTGATATGCCATTAAACAAAGAAACCAAACCAAATCAGGCCTTCGGCCAGCTCTCTCTCTCTCTCTCTCTCTCTCTCTCTCTCCTCAGAGGGACAGAAGAGGAATTGTGTATCAGTGAGAATGTCTTTGTATATACACGCTTCCCTGTATAAAGCCTTAAAACTAACTTTACCGTGTGTCGTGTAATATCAGGGGTCTCGCTCGGGACAATTCTATTTCTAAAGAGATGGGCTTCGGATCTATAAGCCAGTCTGTAGGTATCCTGACACCAGTCATATTTAGTCCAAGGAACCAACACATGTGAGTATTACGGATTTAAAGTTATTAAGTATAAATGCCTACGGGAGGTCTGACTCCAAGTAAAATCAACTTCTTTCTCGCCTCCAGGTGATGTATTTCTATGGACCCCCACATATGGCCGGGCAAAAGCAGTATGACCATCTTGAACATACATTCAGCAGATATGTGAGGATACGGGATGTAGCCCTGAAGACCTGCCAGAGGCGATGAACGATAGGGAAAAGTGGTGAGAGAGGGTCAGGGATATCCGTGCTAGTGGCGCAAAATGAGGATGACATGACACTCGCTTGATTCCAACTTCAATGAAGGCATTCTGTAAAAGTTTACGAACCATTTTCAGCCTACTTTGACGTTCGTGCTAAAGGTGTCTTCTGGCAAATAAGCAGGAATCTTAAAGTGACATGTTCTCTTTTTTTTTTTTTCTTTAGATCCGGCGTTCTAGCTGTGTAAACAAGAGAACAGCGAAAGTAGATCAAGTCGGTTGAGAACCAGAGGGAGAACAGGAAGAAATGCGTAGGCGTTATGAATATTATATATACACAGATACCCAGGGATCAGAATATATTATAGTGTATATTATATATACCCAGATACCCAGGGGTCAGGTGGGATTCAGTCAGTCTGATTTGGAGAACAGCCACCAAGTACCGTGAGAGGTGGGGACAGGCAGCTTCGACCGATTAGCAGAAGAAGAGCTAAGCAAGCCCATGAATATAAAGTCACAACGCCGTTAAGAAGATGTGGGGATCATCATAGCAGTCCTCCATCAGTCTAAATCAAAGCCTTTCATCTCAGTTTCTCTCTCACACTTACAGCCAATTTCGACCCTTTTAAGTTGTAAAGAAGAGTTAGATTTTCGTAAAGAAATGTGTTATTGTCCTTCATTCCTTCAATCCTTCGGTATGATTCACAACAAGACGCCTGGTTACCGGAAATTTAACGCATCCTTCTTGTTTCCCAGTCGGCTTGGGGATTGCTGTTGAATACACTGACTGCACCTCTGCAGAGGAGTAAGACTCTCCCAACGAGTGTCCTTTATATGACACTAAACAATCCGATCGTAAGGTTCCAGTAATGCTGGAACTTTGTGGAACGCGGAGTACCCCTTCATTGCCATCGCTCCCAGGTCCACTCTGGCCCGGACTAGTTGGACCTGAGAGGGTCCTATCTATGGGTCGAAAAGAACTAAACTGTGTACTTACGCTAAACTGAATTGCTGGAAATAGGACTGTTTTGACATTTAAACTGTATACTTCGCTGGGGGTGGGGTTTTACTTCTCTGCAGTCAGTGTATTCTACGGCCCAGCCGACTGAGCTGTATTCTCTTTTGCCTGATTTGTCATCCTTTTAGCAATACATTGATAATATACTAATCGTTTGTTTTGGTCTTGATTTGATATCGAAATAGTGAAAGACAGGGAAGATAGTGGTTTGTGTAAGATTTGAAAATGTTCCAAGTAGGGGTATTCGAAAAGTACCAACAAATCAACTAAAAGTCCAAATGGTGAAACCATATAGTAGTCCTGACACAGATACCTCAAACCCTCAAACCATAGAAAATCAATATCTTTTTCTTTTTCAAACATGTTAAATTGCCTGAGCAAAAGTCGGTCTTCTAATTGCTAAGCGGTCAAAATAAGTCGCGAAAAGAATTTTTTTCGGGACTTATTTGAGCCCTGTTTTTTTGTTTTTCATCATTAACCTGAGGTATTCTTTAAGTGCTTATACTGACGGCTTTGGTGGGGGTGTCTCTTTTTCACCACGCTCTCTTCTTTGCTTTGGGGGAGTCGGTAGGAATTGGGACCGGAGAAGAGAGCTAAAAGGTAACACAAGATTGTAAGTATCTTTTTTATTCTAATTTTATCAGATTGTTAATGGATTTTATTCATATTTCCGTGTCGCCTGCTGCTACAAGAGGTTCAGCTGTCGTTTACTCTGAAACGTCATAAAAAAAAGGTCAAGGGTCAATCCAAGTTCATTTTTCTCTTCGCCAGGCCTCCTTTCTTTTCACACACAATTTCGTTCCCAGGCTGCATCTGTCGCAACCACAAACCCCTCCAGACGCACACGAATGGTCACAAGCTAAAATCCAGCCCCATTAAAACCCAGGCTCCCATTGCATGATGTTATCTTTGATCATCATCATCATCATGTCGCGCGATCAGCACGGATATCCCTGACCCTTTCCCGCCACCCTTCTCTATCGTCCATTGCTCCCGGTAGGTTCTCAGGGCTACATCGAGTATCAGCACAGAGCAGCTGTATGGAGTTTCTAGCTGGTCGTCTTGCCTTTGTTCGTCCATATGAAGGGGTCCACAGGAGTAAAATCTCTTATGAGTACGTCCTTACTTCTTTAGCAGTGTCCCGCATGTCTGGTTCATTTAACTTTGATATTTTTTGTGAGGGGTGGTAATTAGCCGTACAGATGCTGCTTTGTCGAGTTCTGCTACCAGGAGTTGTTCAATATTGCTCGGGGAATTCTTGTGTAGTTGCCGTCAAGCTTCTTCTCCATACGTTTAGTTAGCATCCATATAGTGCTACTATACAGCAGTATCGACACGACCACTGCTTGAAAGAAACAGTGTTTTATTTTGTCGGTGAGGTCTGACTTCCCTATGACCGATAGGCTATCGATATCTGTCCATGTATATCTTTGATACATAAACAATAATAACGGATTCACTCAATTCTATATTCAAAATGAACATTCAATAAACATTTTGAATTTCTTTTATTATCATATTTACCAACCCCTACACTCGGGCAGGATATTTAACAGGTTTTAATTCAGAGTATTCCTTCTCCTAGACTAGTTGCCTCACCAAGGCTGAAGAAATCAGTCTGTTCTACTATTTACCCATAGCTTGAGGGTGACTAATTGGATTCATACCTTTCCTAAGGTATGCTATGTGAAATGCGACCAGTCTCGTCCAGGATTTGAACTCGTGTCGTCGTGTCCATTTCCTGCGACGATAACCAATACACCAGGGGCACCTCCATTTTTTTTAATGACACAAGGTCACTTTTTATGCTGGGTTTAATAGGTTTGAATTCAGAGTATTCCTTCTCCTAGATTAGTTGCCTCACCAAGGCTGAAGAACTCAGTCTGTCCTACTATTTACCCATAGCTCGAGGGAGACTAATTGGATTCATACCTTTCCTAAGGTATGCTATGTGAAATGCGACCAGTCTCATCCAGGATTTGAACTCGTGTCACCGTGTCCATTTCCTACGACGATAACCAATACACCACGGGCACCTCCATTTTTTTAATGACTCAAGGTCACTTTTTAAGCTGAGTCTAACAGGTTTGAATTCAGAGTTTTCCCAAGGTATGTTATGTGAAATGCGACCAGTCTCATCCAGGATTTGAACTCATGTCACCGTGTCCATTTCCTACGACGATAACCAATACACCACGGGCACCTCTATCTTTTAAATGACTCAAGGTCACTTTTTAAGCTGAGTCTAACAGGTTTGAATTCAGAGTTTTCCCAAGGTATGTTATGTGAAATGCGACCAGTCTCATCCAGGATTTGAACTCGTGTCGCCGTGTCCATTTCCTACGACGATAACCATTACACCACAGGCACATTTCTTTTATGATTAATATTTCGATCTCACGTATACTATCGCTGGCTCAAAACATGCACGCATAAAAACGTAACGGAGGAAATTGACTCAACTACTCTAGTTCATATCCTTCAAGAAACTGTTTGCGATTCCCTTTACGCTGATGCGCCCGGGAAAAGCATGTCAGTCATGTTAGATTTTGTAATCAGAAAATAAGACTTCTTTTTCAAACAATTAAATAGTTTGAGCAACAATTCCAGCTCAATGATAGTTAAATTTCAAGTAACTATGATTAATACGCTCAAAATGATCCCCAAAGACTTAATGAATGGCCTAGAAGAGTTGAAAATCAGAGGATGTGGAGAGACCATCCAAACTACATCATTGACAAGATTTGCCAGAATCCTGAGAAGAATCATAAAAACGTGAGGAGACTTGCTATCTCTCAGAATCCAGTAAAAGACCACCAGCTTGGGCTGGTGTGAAAAACTTGTTGTATACCACACGTACACAAATGCAAAACACGATACATACAAATACAAGTACAAATGCAAGCGGACTCTGTTGTTCAAATACGAACGGTTTTTCTTAACCTCCGACTTCGGTTCTTCGGTTACATGCCCATGATACGGATATGTGAAACGTACATAGAATGTTCATAACATATATACATAGAACATAGGAATCCCGAAACACAAAAACACTTACGACTTCTTAGTTCAGGTACGAAACCCTCCACCACCTTTGAGTCAAAGGTTTCGACACAAGGAAGAGAGATGCACTGTCTTTCCACGCTAGCCTTTCCATCTGCCCCCGCCCAACACGTGCGGCACCCGACACAAGGCCACACGAGCGAGCGAAAGCCACCTCTCCTCTCCGGACCGCAAGACTCAACTAACAGACTTTCTCCAACCCCCCCCCCCAAATCCTCCGCGCGCACTTCCTGTGCATGACGTCATTCATATCCCTAAGTCACAATTTTCTATCTGGGATTTTTATTTTGACATCTCTGAACGACACATTCTCTCCGCGCGCGTATCAACATCTCTGCTCAAGTTTACACCTAACTAGCCCATGTACTAAGCCGAAAGGTTCTATGCTGACAGTTCCATCTGCCCCCAAATCACGTGTGACACCGGCCGACAGCCCTCGGCGAGCAAACGAAAGTCAACCGTCTTCTTCCGAGGCAAAACTCAACTCCCTGACTTTTCTCAAAAATCTCAGCCCACGCTTCCGGTGCGTGACGTCACTCACATCCCTGGTCACTTACTCTATCTGGGATTTTTATTGTGACATCTCTGAATGACACGTCCGCTCCGCCCGCGCGTGAACACCTGCGCTCATGTTTGCACCTAACTAACCTATGCACTGAGCGAAAAGTTCTCAGCCTAACTAAACCGAAAAGCAAGATATATAAAACGAAATCCCTCGGCCATTATATTACACTTCGACACGAGAAGAGAGACCATACTATCAGACCCCACAAACGTGCTGCGCATCTTGTGATGTTTAAGATCTCTCTCTGTAGAGATCCGAAAAACCCAACAACATTTTCGACACTCAACTGTATGGTAGAAACTCAACTGTCTGCCTGCATGGTCCAATGTCAACCTTCAACGACTCATTTTCAAAATCCTCAAATTCTCAGGACCATCTCTTCCGGGCATGACGTCATCCACACTCCAGCCCTATTTCCTATCGGGGGTTTATTATGACAGTTGTGATTGCCATATCCTTTGCGCACGAGCGTAAAACTGTACCCAACGACTGTGCTCCTGAACTAAGAGCCGAATAGTTCAAAGCCCAACCAAACTGATTGAAAAAATATAATTAACGAAAAACGATTAATATGAAAAAATCATTCCTTAATTATATAACACTCAGAGAAAAGTAAACCTACAAATACTCGGTGATATTGGAAAATTAAGAAAGAATAATTCAGAAGGACCAGAAAGTTACGCGAGACAAAACTATATAACAGAAAACTTATCAAAAGAAAGAATACGTGGGCTGTCCTCCTCGTGAGATTTTCGGGACTGTTCTTAAAGTGAACCAGAGAACAAGAAATCTAATGACCATGCATAGGAATATATATACCAGAGACGATGTTGACCCAGTCAAGTGTAAATAGAAGGGCAGATGGGGCTCATTAGGCTTGGTACAGCAAACTATCTAAGAGAAGGAAAACCAATTTAAAAATGTACATTGGCTTGAATTCTCCCCATTGCGGAGGAAGTAGGTAAACACATACACACACACATCGTATACTAGGATCATTAAATAAGTTTCCAGACTTTTTTCGTATGGGCACTTTTATTGATAGTACACACATGAAACTCTAGTCCCCTTCGAAGTAATTTCCTCCGGCTGCAATGCACTTGTTGTACTGTTCCAACGACTTCTGGAAGGCCCATGGAGGTCCTCTTGTGTGAGCGTGTCAATAACCTTCGTCATAGCCTCTTTCATCTCCTCAATTGTCTCATAACGACAGCTTCTGAGCTTAGGGAATAAGCAAAAGTCACAGGGAGAAAGGTCTGGACTATAGGGAGGCTGAGAAACTGTCTTGTTGCCCATCCTGGTCAAATAGTCTGTGACAAGGATGGAGTTGTGGACTGGTGCATTGTCCTCGTGGAAATGCCACTGACCCGATTTGAAGAGTGCTGGTCTCTTCCGACGGAATCTCTTCCTGAACTCCCTTAAAACCTCAACAAAGTAACCCTAACACTTTGGCCAATCAACTCTGGTGTTCTGACTTCCTTACTTCTCCCACACCTCTCATCATCCCTCACAGACTCCCTGCCTTCCTTGAATCTCTTATGCCACTCAAAAACTAATGCTCAATTCTTGCAAGATGGTCGAAAAGCAGTCTGAAGCATTCCATACATTTCTGTGGCCTTTTTTCCAAGTTTAAAACAGAATTTTATTACATATCATTCTTCTAAAGTGTCCTCACGTTCAGACGGCATTTTTGAAATCCACCAGCTGTGACAATCAGGTTTTAGTAGGATGTATTCCAATTCCTTCTGTTCCTGTTGATTTAAACCTGAAATCATAAAAATTGGTTAGTCATCTCATAAGATGTATAGCAATAAGATACTGAATTTTCAAGAGTCTACGACAATTTTAAAAGCCTGTGCAAAAATGTCTGGAAACTTATTGAAGGCACTACGTACATATGATAAAAGTACGTGGAAAAACTGATAAACCAAACACTTAAAACGATTTTAAAAGTAATATTTTGTAGTTTCTTTAGAGAGAAAACTTTATCAGACTAAACAAAATATCGAGTTTCAGTTTGATGAAGTTCTGTTTCTGAATAAAGAATGAAATATTTCAACCAAACCCGTTGTAAGTGTTTGGTTTATCCACTTTTCAACATATTTCTTCACACACATAAACATATCAGGTGTTCTAAGATTATAGAAATTTAAGGTGACGGTGATCCCAACTGGAGTTGGTTCCCATTGTGCCTTAGAAAGACGTGCTGTCATTCAAACTTCAGTCAAAAACTGCTAGTTAAACTGGCGTGAAAAATTCACACAGAGAAATCATCATCATCGTCATCATGTCGTGCCACTAGCACGGATATCCCTTTACCCTCTCTCGCCACTTTTCCCAATCATTCATCGCCTCTGGAAGGTCTTCTGGGTTACATCCTGTATCCCCACATAGCTGCTGAATGTATGTTCGTGTTGGTAGTCCTGCTTTTGCCCGGCCATATGAGGGGGTCCATAGGAGTACAACAGAGAAATAATAACAATAATAAAACAGCTGATGTAGGTTATGTGGTGATAGAGACAAAACGATCAATCTTATAATATGTGAATGCAGCAAATTAGCACTGGAAGAGTATAAGACTAGGCACAACTGAGTGGGTAAAGTGATGCACTGGAAATTGTGCAAGAAATTGAAATTTGTCCATACAAACGAATGGTATATGCACAACCCAACATCACTCCTGGAGAATGAGACGCAAAAACACCTCTAGGATTTTGACCACGGCCAAACAGATCACTTAATCTTAGCCAGACGACCAGAGCTTATTATAATCAACAACAAAAAAAAAGAGAACTTACAAAATTCATTTCATCTTCATTATATGGACATTTGCGCTATTACGTTCACTTTTGGTCCAATACTCTTGGGAAAGGTATGAACCCCTCATACCCACCAGCTATGCGTAAAATAGTATCTACCCTGTTCTTCTACAAGGATAGTTTGGCCATAAATAACCCACGAAGATTGATGTACCCTTAAAAACCAAGAAATCTAGAGACAAAAATTTGTAAGTTTACACTTAAAGGAGGATTAAAGTATAAAGTTTTTTTTTGTTCGATGTTTAATTTAACAGGACAAATCCCCTTGGGATTAGGCTTTCTAGACGTAATCTCTATCTTCCTCGTTTAAAAGGGGAAAGGGCGGGGGTTTAATCTCGGAAGCAATTCCATAAGGCTCAATGCCAGGGGAGGTGAAGAATTTTTTTTTATCTTAGTCCCTCTACCCCAGAAAGCTTGCTTCCCTGCTGGTTCACCGCAATAAACCGACTTTGTATTACAGCGCGTCACCTTAGTAAGGGGTCACATGAAGATTAAATTATTGCGAGCCCGAGCGATGCTTCTGAGAGCTCGTGTAAAGCCACCAGGGTCCCTCGGACTGTAAAATACTCGGTTTATTTATTGGATGCATACTGGAATGGAAGCCAAACAGTTACTGAAAAACAATAAGTTTATCTCTGTGTGTATCCATCTACGGAAGACACTAGTTACTGAAACCTTTCAAGGGCCCTGTAAACAACAAAGACTGTGATACTTAACGGAATAAAATGTCTACTTAACACGGGGAATCTTAAATAAGAGGCAACTCTTGAAAAAAAGGGGGCTTCAATTTATTGTGATTATTATGTTTAAGTGTCCTGGTGTGACCCTTCTCCTGATAACAGCTGTTGTTTCAAAATAAGCCTTTCATGGTAAGGGATGTGATAAAGAAAAAGCAAGGGTTCCATGAAAAAAAATTATTTAATATAATAGATATATTGGATTGCGTTTAGTTTTTCATTAAAAGGTCTTGTGTATACCATGTATCTAGTAACCCTTATTAAGTGTTAGGCTCGATAATAATCAATGAAACATAACTACGCACACACAAACACCAACAGACACATACACATGCTCACACATACACACATACATAGGTGTGTTCAAAGAGTATCAAGTTAAAATTCTAGGCGAGGTTGTTTGCCTTTAAAATAGCGCTAATCCCCTTCGGGGAAGATATTAATCCAGCAATTCTACCTCAAGTTATAGGTAAATAGTAGGACAGAGAGGACTCTTAACCTTGATATGGCAACCTGTCTCAGAGAAGGAAAACTAGGTGCTCAAATCTGTTAAACTCCGCTAAAAACTGACCTTGTGTCACATTTTGCTATTTCAATGGTGTTGTGTGTATATAAAGAGAGAGAGAGAGGGGTGTATATATATATATATATATATATATATATATATATATAGATAGATAGATAGATAGATAGATAGAGAGAGAGACACAGACAGAGAGACAGAGGGGGGGCAGACAGACAGAGAAGCGCTTGGGGTTATTATTGGAGGATATGAACACGGTGACCCGAGTTCAAATCCTGGACGATGCTATCTGTACTTCACATATCGTTAATACCCTTAGAGATGGTATGAATCTAACTATTCTCCCTCCTTCTAGAAATAAATAGTCGGGTAGATTGCACTCTTAAATCCTGGTATGGAAACCGTTTTAGGGGAAGGAAATCTCTGAATTCAAACATGTTCAACTCCACTTAAAAATTGACCTTGTGTCACCTTCTGCTTATCCAGAGGGGTTAAATGAATACTTAAATGTACAGATGTTAAAATTTCATTTTCCAAGACAAAAAAAGTAACATTGAATGAAATAATATAAGTCAAAATAGTCCCCATAGCCTTAAAGTAAATTAGGTAAAAAATACCAACCAGATTATTACAGATGACCTCGAATCGCGTTAATAATCTCAAAATAAAAGTAGCCAATACTCCGAAAGCAGCCTATTTGTAGAAATGCTTTCACATTAAAAAAGAAAAAAATTAAATTTCACCCATTAAAATTCATCAATCAAGATGTACCTAATCCAATATAGAGCTATAGCTGCAAACATTACCTCAAAAATCAATGCATAGGTATTCATTGAAATGCGGGGATATTTTTTTCAATCCATCAATAGAACATTGGTTTGGTGATGATGAAGTCATTTATCGAGACGATAATGCATCTTGTCACCGAATAAAAACGGTTAAAACTTTTTTCAGTTTGAAAAATAGGGAAAATGCGATCAGCCATTTCGCCTCTGAGTTGTTGGTAAAGATTGGTTTTTTGATTGAGGGATTCTAAGTGCATGTCATGAAAAAATGGCTGCTCTACTTTACCCAGCTTTTATACCAGTCAGGGGCAGATAACTCCAAATCAATGTCCACCCTGCGAGGGAAGATAACTTAGTCACCATCTAATCTATACACAGTAATCATGTAAGATTAATGACATGGCCTGCGAAGTATTCGAATCTAAATCCAAGTGAAACTCTATAATTTATTTACGAGCGATTTTAAAAGATGATTCATGAAAAAGTTCAATTCACAATATAAGACATTTTAACTGCCTATCGGGAAAGATAGACTTGAGAAAGATTGGTTTGTATGGAGGGATTCTAAGTGCATGTCAACCCTTATTAATGCCAAGAGGTTAAAGAAATAATGAACCTTGTACGTATATTTACAGTGGTTCGATTTGGTTTTATGACATATCAACAAGTGTAGGTTATTTAATGCTATATCCTGTTTAGAGTTATATATTAAATATATATGGTTTGCTTTGGTTTTATGGCATATCAACCATTGTTGACTATTTAATGCCAAAACTTGTTTATATATATACGAGGAACATTAAATAAGTTTCCAGACTTTTTTCGTATGAGCACTTTTATTAATAGTTCACACATGAAAATCTAGTCTACTTCGAAGTAATCTCCTCCAGCTGCAACGCACTTGTTGTACCGCTACAACAATTTCTGGAAAGCCCCATGGAAGTCCTCTTGTGTGAACGTGTCAATAACCTTCGTCATAGCCTCTTTCATCTCCTCAATTGTCTCATAACGACAGCCTTTGAGGTTAGGGAATAACCAAAAGTCACAGGGAGCAAAGTCTGGACTATAGGGAGGGTGACAAATTGTTTTGATGCCCATCTTCGTCAAATAGTCTGTGACAAGGATGGAGTTGCAGACTTGTACATTGTCCAGGTGGAAATGGCACTGACCCGATTTGAAGAGTGCAAGTCCCTTTTAACGGAATCTCTTCCTGAACTCACTTAAAACCTCAACAGAGTAACCCTAACCCAAACCCTTTGGCCAATCAACTCTTGTGTATTGACTTCCTTACTTCTCCCACACCTCTCATCACCCCTCACAGACTCCCCGCCTTCCTTGAATCTCTTATGTCAATCAAAAACTGATGCTCGATTCATACAAGATGGTCGAAAAGCAGTCTGAAGCATTCCATACGTTTCTGTGGCATTTTTTCCAAGTTTAAAACAGACGTTTATTGCATATCATTCTTCTAAAGTGTCCTCACGTCCAGATTGCATTTTTTTCAATTCACCAGCCGTGACAATCAGGCTTTAGTAGGGTGTATTCCAATTCCTACTGTAGCTGTTGATTTGAACCTGAAATCATAAAGGAGAATGGGATAAAGTACCGCTGGATCAGAGTGGAAAACCTTGTGGCCAACTATAAAAAGCGACTGGAAGAAGCGAAGCAAAACAGACGGCTTCTTTGGCTTCTTTATTTAATTGCATATCAACCTTTGTAGGTTATTTAACGCCAAAGCTATTCTCCTAGAAGAATAGTAGTGGTACTATTTAACCCATAGCTGAGAGAATAAGGTACAATTTACCAACCCCTCCGCTCGGGCAGGATATGACACAAGGTCAGTTTTTAAGCGGAGTTTAACAGGTTTGAATTCAGAGTTTTCCTTCTCCTAGACTAGTTGCCTAACCAAGGCTGAAGAACCTAGTCTGTCCTACTATTTACCCATAGCTGGAGGGACAATAATTGGATTCATACCTTTCCCAAGGGTATTAGTGCAATGTGAAATGCAATCGGTCTCGTCCAGGATTTGAACTCGTATCGCCGCGTTCATTTCCTACGGCGATAACGACTACACCACGGGCACCTCCACGAGCTGAGAGAATAAGGTGGTTCATACCTTTCCCAAGGGTATTTGCCCGAAAGTAAATGTAATAACGCGACTGGAATACAAACTCGCTTACTACGATTCCACAGTCCATCGCTTTAACCCTATTTACCAACCTCTCCTCTCGGGCAGGATATGACACAAGGTCAATTTTTAAGCGGAGTTTATCAGATTTGAATTCAGAGTTTTCCTTCTCCTAGACTAGTTGCCTCACCAAGGCTGAAGAACCTAGTCTGTCCTGCTATTTACCCATAGCTGGAGGGAGAATAATTGGATTCATACCTTTCCCAAGGGTATTAGTGCTATGTGAAATGCAATCAGTCTCGTCCAGGATTTGAACTCGTGTCGCCGTGTCCATTTCATACGACGATAACCATTACACCACGTACACAGTCCATTGCTTTAAACATTACATTACGAGGACACCCCCGACGCAATACAGAGGCTATGCAACAAAATATTAAGTTGATTTATCCAATACTTTTGCATAGGGTAATTTTGAACTTTGATAAAAAAAAAAAAGGATTCTACCATGAGTTTTTTTCCTTCCACATACAACTAAAACAACTTTACGAGTTATTACCAAATAGTTGGCAAAATGGCGAACATAAACTAGAGTTATAACAGAAAATAACATGTATCCAATACTTATGCGTGTAACTGTATATGTGTGTATTAATATATATGTGTGTATATAAGCATGTGTATATGTGTGTGTGTGTGTGTGTGTGTAATAATATATACGTGTGCATGTGCGTGTGTGTATATATGTGTGTATTTGTATTATTATATATGTGTGTATAGATATATGTGTGTGTGTCTGTAAATGTATATATATATGTGTGTGTGTGTGTGTGTGTGTGTGTGTTATTTGGTGTCAATCTTTTTCAAGACAAAAAAAGACTGTCAGATTACGAAAGGATGGCATTGCTTTCTGACTAATCTACTCGGAAATCAGATAATGGTTATCATGTAATCCCAGGAAGTCGCGACATTTTTGTGCCGAACAAAGAATTCAGGGTGTTTCGCTGATGACAATTCTTAAGGTATCTAATCTAGTATTCCCTCCAGTCTTCTAACATGGAGTCAGGAACGGGGAAATGAACTCTCTTAGGGCCAGCCTCTGACCCAGATAGATAGGTAGATTGATTATGGGGAGATAACATTTCTTTTGTTTTTATTAATAAAAGTACGAACGAACTAGCGGTTACAGTAGCATTTTAAACGCAGAAATGTATATATACTTTTCACATCATGGAACATATTATTGAAAAATCCTTAGACCAGTGATTCCCAACTTTTTCTAGCAAATACCCTCTCTAAAACATTTGCATTATCATATTTACCAACCCCTGCGCTCGAGCAGGATATGACACAAGGTCAATTTTTAAGCAGAGTTTAACAGGTTTGAATTCAGAGTTTTCCTTCTCCTAGACTAGTTACCTCACCAAGGCTGAAGAACCTAGTCTGCCCTACTATTTACTCATAGCTGGAGTGAGAATAATTGGAATCATACCTTTCCCAAGGGTATTAGTGCTATGTGAACTGCAATCAGTCTCGTCCAGGATTTGAACTCGTGTCGCCGTGTCCATTTACTGCGACGGTAACCATTACACCACGGGCACCTCCAATTTGCATTATAAACACTGCCCGATTGGTTTTTTTATTTGGTTTCTTTGTTTTATGGTATAATAACATTCTTTGGTTGTTCGATGCCAAAGCTGTCTTCATAGAAGAACAGTAGAGGTACTATTTAACCCATTTCTGGTTGTAAGAAAAGGGTTCATGCCTTTCCTAAGAGTATTGGTCAGAAAGGAAACTTAATAACGAGTTCGAACTCGCTAACTTCCAGGTCACAGTCTGGCACGTTAACCAGTCTGGCACGGAGATACCTCTTACTTGACCTCTTTTGTTTAATGGCATATCAACCTTCATGGGTTATTCGATGCCAAAGCTTAGAATAAACCAGAGAGTTATGACAATGAAGTGATACTTCATACACCCCAGAACAGCAAAAATGACGACACATTATTGAATGTGTTTTAGTGTCTTACCTAACTCCGAATTCTACCTTTATATAAAAGAGGTAGTTGGAGTAGTTGTAACTTAATGTAGATAAATACTAACAATTTCATTTTACTCATCAAGGTATATGATTATTAACTTGATTAAGTCGGCTGGAGCTGCGGAATACACAGGCTACTTTTCAGCAGAGGGCTAAGCCCCTGCCCAATGAGTGTCCTGGATATGTCACAAAACAATCAGATGGTGAGGTTTCAGTAATGCTGGAGCTTTGCGGAATGCGGAGTACCCCTTCATTGCCATCGCTCCCAGATCCACTCAAGCCAGGAGTGGTAGCACCTGATAGGGCCCTATCAGTGATTCAAACTGTGTACTTCAGCTAAACTGAATTGCTTGAAAAAGAACTGATTTTGACACTGAAACTGCGTACTTAAGTTTAATTGAATTGGTTGAAATAGAACTGTTTTGATATTTAACTGTGTATTAACAAAAACCTCCACTTATACTGCACTGAATTGTTTGAAATTTAATTCGGCGTTAAATGACCCGAAAGGGGTTAATACACCGCAAAACAAAAGAAACAACGAACACATATAAAAACCAACCAACTTGATGAAATAATGGTTGGTTTGTTAGATCTCTAGTTTTACAGTGCAACAACTTTTGTTAAGTCATCATCATCATCATCAACTAGTGCCCACAGGAAGAATACTCTCTCTCTCTCTTTCACTCTCTCTCTCTCTCTCTTTCTCTCTCTCTCTCTCACCCAGCCCTGTCGATTGTGGCCGTAGAATACACTGACTGCATCTCTGCAAAGGTATAAGATCCCTCCCTCAACGAATATCCTGATATGAGTTTAAACTTTCTGATGGCGTGGAGATTGGGGGATTTGGAGTACCCCTTCATTGTGCAGCCCTTTCAGCTGGGTCTGTAGAATACACCGACGGCATCTCTGCAGAGGTGTAAACCTCGCCCTCAACGAGTGTCCTGGATATGACATTAAACCACCTGATGGTAAGGCTTCAGCTTCAGAGATTTGGGGAATGTGGAGTACCCCTTTATTGCCATTGCTCCCAGTTCCACTCTGTGCAAACAAATGACTGGTGTTAAATTGTGACTGTTATATAGCAATACTTGAAATCATTTAAATGTTTTCAAAAAAGACCTCCGGCTCGTTTTAGAATGTTATCTACAATATATATATATATATATATATATATATATATATATATATAAACAGGATTTAACATTAAATAATCAACAATGATTGATATGCAATCCAAACCAAACCAATCTCTCTCTCTCTCTCTCCCTCTCTCTCTCTCTCTCTCTCTCTCTCTCTCTTGTCATTCCTCTCTCTCATCTATTCCACTTTCTAGGTCCTTCTTGGATAATTTGTAAGATGGGAGGTGAGTGGCCACACAACTGCTGTTATTAAGGCTACTGCTTCCAGGATTTGTTTAAAAAGATCCGTAGCATTCTTATATTATTACCATCTAGCTTTTTCTTCTTGCATTTCTTTACAAGTAATTATTACTATTTAATGATAATAATTTTTTATAAGAAATTGTCTGATTTCTTATGTTTCAAACATTTTACAATAATAATCTTTGTAAACAATTTGAGTAATAATAATAATATAATTAATAATTATCTACTAGATAATTATTAATCATCATTATAATCAATTATCTTATAATAATAATCTTCGTAAACTATTATAGCTCTAAGTAATTATTCTTGATACAAGTGATTTACACACAGTTATATGCTTTCAAATATTCCTATCAAATACAAATATTTTTTTGGCTTGATCTAATAACATATCAACTTTCATGGGTTAGTTAACGCCAAATCCAACCTTGTTGAAGAACAGCAGAGAACTTAAAAGCATAACTAGAATTTGAACTCACTACCCATAATGTCGCAGTTCACAGTTGGGAGGATGAAGAGGTTCAAACATTTCTAGAGAAAATTAGTCCTTAAGTGAACGTAATATCACGATAAAATCATTCTTGTAGAAAAACTGAAGTGGTAATAATTTACTCATTGCTCGGGGATAATGGATTTCTCAAGGGTATTAGTCCGAGGGTGAACGGTATAGCGTGACTGGAGTTCGAACTTGTTCACTTCAGAGTCACAGTTCAGCACTTTAGCGATCACACCATGAAGATACCGCATAATACTATTAGCTCGACTTCTTTGTCTTATGGCATATTGACCTTCATGGGTTATCAAATGCCTAAGCTATTCTTGTAAAAGAACAACGGCTGTATTATTTCACTAGTAGCTGGAAGAATAAAGGGGTTCATATCATTTCCAACAGCCCAGTTAGCTAGGGCTGTAGAATACACCGGCTGAAACTCTACAGAGGGATAAGACCCCCACACAGCCACACACAAAGAATGTCCTAATTATGACACTAGAGAATCTAATGGTTAGGTTCCAGTACTGCTGAAACTCTTGGTAATGTAAAGTAATCCTCCCTTGCCATCACGCATAGGTCCACTGGGGTCCTATCTATAGATCAAAAAAGAATTCTTTGAAATTCAAACACTTTACAAACAAATTACTCACGTTAAATCGAATTGTAAGAAATAGAACTGTTCTACCATTTAACAGTGTGCAAACAACTGACAGTTTAACTGAGTTGTTAGTGATACTTGCAACCATTTAACTATATACTTATGAATGAATAACGTTGAATAAAATAATTAGCGTTGATTAGCAATACTTGAAATTTTTAACTGTGGCCTTAAATTGAAGTTTTAGTTTTATATAGTGATGCTTGAAACCATTTAACTGCGTGCAAACAAAAAACTATTTATGTTAGTAAAATTTGAAACCATTTAGATCAGTTCAATCAAATGATAACTACTAAATAGAACTATTCGTGTAAGAATATTCGGAACCATTTAAGTGTGTGCAAACAATAGTAAGCCTTGTGTATTCACAAGTGGTTCAACTCTCCGGAGATATCTCTTCCAGGTCAAGCCACTAACAGAATTCAACATGATCAAGAACTGTGTTTACTCCATCCCTTGCAGTTGTAGTAAAATATACAAAGGCGAGACAGGTCGCCCACTAAAAGTAAGGCTAGAAGAACATGGGAAGGCAGTAGTAAGAGGAGAGATTGAAAAGTCGGGTGTGGCGAACCATATATGGAAAGAAAAGAAACCATCACCCCTTATAGGATGAAGTGGAAATAATTCATAGAGTTGAACATTGAAGAATTAGACGCTTTAAGGAATCAACACATATGTTGGGCTACAATGACCAGCTGAGTAGACCAAGTATAGAGATGAATACAATATGGGAACCGATAATTAAAAAGGTTAGATAATTTTTTTTTTAAATCTGAATATGAGCACAGGTAAAAAATCATGCATAATAGTAATAATCCTAGTCAAGTAAGAACATTAAGTTTATAAGTCCCCAAAATTCTCTCTAACCTATCCAGCAGGACACATAGCGTAACGCTTTATGGACGTTAGATCCCAAAGCATCTAAAGAGACAATCATTTGGAGGTTGCAGGTTCAATCCTGACTGCAGGCGAGTAACAATAGAGGGATACTTAACACTTGTTACCGGTTATGGCTAATGGAATCAGAACAGGCGACCCCCGTGGATTCAATAAAGGACGTAGTTCGAAGTACCGTTTAGTTTCCCGAGTTCGACAAACACCTGAAGAAGGTCGGAGGACATATCGGCCGAAATGTTGTGGAAATAAAAATTAAGATGAACACAATAGCCCGAACACCCTTAGCGATAAAAGAATTGTTCTGGCTCATTTAAAAATAAAATTACAAGTGACTTATAAATCATATGAATAAACATTTAACTGTAATCTAACAAATGACCTAAGGCTCGTTTTAGAATTATCATTTGCTATATATATATATATATATATATATATATATAAAGAGGGTTTATCATTAAATAATTTACAAGGGTTGATATGCCGTAAAGCCCAACCTAACAGTCACTACCACAGGGTGCGGAAACAAAATTTGGAATATTCTAGGATAATAATAAACGACTCTGTTATAAAACGAGATTAATTTTAATGTCAAAGAATAAACAGCAAAATATGAAGATAGACACAAAACAGTAAATTTACCCAATATGGCCGCCATTTTTTTCAATCGTTGTATTAACGCGCATTCGAAACGATTTGCATGCTTTCAAAATAAATTCTTCAGATATCTTATTCTATTCCTCTTCAATAACAGTTTTTGGCGAACCAATATTTAGAGGAGAAATTGCATTTATTTTTGTTTTCTAAAAAGTCCCAGATAGCGTAATCAAGATATTTAAGATCTGGTCTTGATAGAGGCCATGAAAATATTCCAATCATTTCGAAAAAAAACTTTTGCCTTTTGTTTCACCGTTAAGCAAATCATAGATTCTTTGTCGTTTCTTTTCTTGCTCACTTATATTGGGCGGTATTTTAACGAAAAACTGCTTGAATAACAGAGTTAATCATGAAAATTTAGATTTGTTGCTGTTTTTTTTTACAAAAATTTGACAAATCTGACTTTTAAAAAACCTATTAGAAATTATTTCATATTTTGCCTTCGCACCCGGGAGTAATGGCTCTGAAGGAATTCTTCAAACTCCCCAGATATTCAGAACTGAGGACTAACAATTAGATGCATTCTAATGTTGGGCCAGAATACCCTTATTTTGGTATGGGGGGGTCTTATTCTTCAATAGGATATTCAACTGCTTGCGACAAGCACGTTAGCCATTACCCCAGAGGGAAAAGGCTAGAGTGAAAAAAAAATATTAGAAATTATTTCATATTTTGGGACCCTAACTGCTACAACCACTCAAGGCTAGAGTGAAAAAAAGCATATTAGAAATTATTTCATATTTTGCCTCCGCACCCAGGAGTAATGGCTCTGACGGAATTCTTCAAACTCCCCAGATATTCAGAACTGAGGACTAACAATTAGATGCATTCTAATGTTGGGCCAGAATGCCCTAATTTTTGTAGGGTGGGTTTATCCTTCTATAGGATATTCAACTGCTTGCGACAAGCACGTTAGTCATTACCCCAGAGTTTTAAGGGACCCTAACTAGTACAACCACTCAAGGCTAGAGTGGACATAGGAGTAATGGCAATGAAGGGATTCTCCACATTCCTCAAAACTCCAGGAAAGGAACTGCACCATCAGATGTTAACATTGCGGGTAGACCCGAAAGTGAGAACCATTTTCGAGTTTACCGACAACGTTAACATTATTTTGTGGTCGTGTTGTTGGTATTCTGTTGTAGTCTATTATTGTAATATCGTTGTTGATTAGTGTTTTTTATTATTATTATTTTTTTTTATTTTTGTTTTGTTTTTGTGTTGTTTTATGTTTTGTTTATTATTATTGTATTGTTTATTTCTATCATTGTTTTATTTCTACTTTATGTTCCTGTTGTTGTTTTGTTGTTTGTATTGATACAATTTCTTCTTATTATTATTGTTGTTCTTCTTGACAGCTTATTCTTTATTGCTTGCTGTTGTTGTTGTTCTATTGTTGTATTTTTAGCTGAATTTATTTTTGTTGTTCCTGTTGGACCTGTTCAGCAAAAACATCACCGGAATTGGTTTCATTATCCGCTTGAGGAAACCACATCAAACGTGACGAAGTTGAAAACGTTACCCCAGGATTCCTATACGCTGGTTGGTCATAATAGAAAAAGTTTCACACCTTTTTCCTATTCTTCACCCCCACTCTCTCTCTCTCTCTCTGTGTCTCTCTGTCGCTCTCTTGCACTCATACACACACACACACACACACAAACAAACAAACAAACACACATAATTGCTTCAATTGCGCCTTAAACTCTACCGGTTTCTTGATTTTTTTTTCTTCCATTCTTTCTCGCCATATACAGCACTTAATCCCTGTCTCTGTCTCTCTGTCTCTCTCTCAGTATATCTGCCCGTCTCTCTCTCTCTGTAACTGTCTCTCTCTTTTTCTTTCTCTCTCTCTCTCTCTCTCTATATATATATATATATATATATCTCACCCCACACACATTGTCTCGATTGCGCCTTAAACTTAGTGGGTTTCTTTCTTCATATATTTTATCTCCCATGCTTTTTCGTCATCTCCACTCTCTCTCTCTCTCTCTCTCTCTCTCTCTCTCTCTCACACACACACACACACATCCCAGAAATGAACACAAACTATCCCGTTTATGCCTTAAGCTCGAGTGGTTTATTTCTTCCCATCCCTTCTCGCCTTCTCTCTTGCTCATTTTCAGTTTTTCACTCTCTCTCTCTCTCTCTCTCTCTCTCTCTTAATAATTACAAGGAATGCACTTATATTTGGGTAAGTTTCTCTCTTTATCTCGCTCAGTCGGTTTGTTGCTCTCTCTCTCTCTCTCTCTCTCTCTCTCTCTCTCCATGCACCTCCCCATATATATATATATATATATATATATATTCCCAAACATTTAAAAGTTATGCTTAAAATTTAACACTAAAAGTTAATCTATAAAATCTTTACAGGCTTTATGCACATGAATACAGAGCAATTTTCCAATATTGTAACTATAAAATATGATATTAATTGAAACAGGATAACAACTCAAGACTCTGAGGTTCACGTAGCCGATCTTCATGTGAACCAATTTACGACACATCTTACATCATCAATATATATATATATATATATAATCCATGGAGGAAATCCAAGGGATAGGAGTATCCAATATACGGGGATCATTAAATAAGTTTCCAGACTTTTTTTCGTATGGACACTTTTATTGATAGTACACACATGAAACTCTAGTCCCCTTCGAAGTAATTTCCTCTGGCTGCAATACACTTGTACCGTTCCAACAACTTCTGAAAGGCCCATGGAAGTCCTCCTGTGTGAGCGTGT
>OY757931.1:59188367-59235867 GCA_963585895.1 Sepioteuthis lessoniana | reverse complement strand
TATAGTGTCGACCCGTTAATAAATCATTCCTTCCACTTGGATCGTTGTCATCAGTTTTTCTACATACTAAGACTGTTATATATAGGTTACTAAGTTGACTGACCGTAGTCGAGCGCAACCCGAAGACTTCCTTTTAAATAGTTACTACACAGAGGTGTTGGAGAGGGCACTGCTTATTTCCCTGGGTTGTTCCACTTACTCTTGATCCATATCTTAAAACGCAGAGTGTTTAGCAAAGAGACATTAAGTACCATTTTGTGAGTCTTTGGTATGACTCCCAGATCCATCGCGAACACTTAACTATATATATATATATATATATACCTTGAATACACGGGCTTAAACCAGTGCCAATAGGGGTCGTCAGTGATGTTTTAATCTTCTGGGTCATTGGGGAGTTTCGGGTCTTTCAACATCATACTCCCCTCACCAGAACGACCCCGTCAGAGATGATCACTCTCTGAGTCACCTACCGTATACAACGCTAGACAAAATTATGGCTTGGACGGCTCGAAATAACTAATCCCTTAGACCAGGCCGAGCATTCGATTGGCTGGTTTCCACTTGGCACTTCATGCGGGCTTGATGAATCTTTAAGCCACGTGTATTCTTACATATTTTCCCGCAATGGCAAACTGTAGCCATAACCCGTTGTTGAATAGATTGATTCGCTTCCATGTCGTCCGTCCTTATGGAGATCTCATTCTCCTCCCCTCTCTAAGTATGTAAAACAGGATATTTACATAAATTAATAATCTGTATATAAATTCGTGATATACATTTTAAATGAAAAATGTACCCATACACATAGATGTGCCTGTGTTGGCCAACCAGTAAGAACTTATTTACATAACCTCTGTGTGGACACAGGATGTAGTTTAGAAGACTTGCCGTGAGCGATGAATGATAGGGACGGATAGAGGGAAAGATTTAGGAAAATCTGTGCTGTCAGCGCCATTTGATCCCACACACACACATTCACACACACACCACACACACACACACATATATATATATAAGATTAAAATTTCAAGCTTTCCATATACAGAGAGAGAAAGTGTGGAAAGTGGGAGATGAGCGGAACGAGATAGATAGATAGATAGATATGAACAGACTAAAATAGGTAGATCGATAGATAGATTGATAGATGTGTATATATTTATGGCGTGGGCTGGTCTTGGGTGTAGGGTATCAAGCATCATTCATTGACCCACTAATTCCCTTTGGGTTCCGCTATAATCAGTCTTCGATCTGTTATCGATTTCATTTCCTTTCATACTGGCCCAGTCAGCTGGGGCTGCAAAATACATAATATCTCTTTTGATTGTATATTGCTCTAATAGAAATTATAAAATCCTGGTATCCTTGACAAAAAAGATCAAGTAATTATTTATTTATCATTGCTAAATAAATAATACTGTATATAATATTTATTTTTACTTTAATGAGATCGATTATATTGAATAGTATAAAAACATTGGTATGACAATTTTCTTAGTTTTTAATTTTTTTCGAGGGGGGTAGTATTAATGTACATTATAATATTTTATGATATAATCTAATTTTGTTAAAAGGTTATCAATATCCATGTAAGTTCTCTTGGAGGTGTCCTCGTTGTGTAATGGTTAAAGCGATAGATTGCGGAATTGTAGTACGCGGTTTCGTACTCCAGTCGTGCTATTACATTCACTTTCGGGCAAATACCCTTTGGAAAGGTATGAACCACTTTATCCTCCTAGTTATGGGTTAAATAGAAGCACTTCTGTGAGAATGGCTTTGGCATTAAATTACTTACAAAGGTTGATATGCCATTAAACAACCAAACAGTAAGTTCCATATAGTAGATAATTTTCTCTCCCTAAATCAGTTTATTCCTCAATTCTATATTTTTTACTTATCTCCTTCATTGGGTCTAAAAGTTTGTTTGCTATCATATAAAATAAGTGGAAAGGAAAGAGAAATCAAAAATTGATACATTTTGATACGGTAATTGAATGTCATTTGTCAACCAGATAAGAAAAACAAATGGTCTGGTCTTTACTTAATGCATCTGCTATATATATATATATATACGTGGTTAATCATGTAACATATATTTAATATTTTAACTCTATTCTGTATCAACCACGTGTATATATATATATATATATATGTATATGTAAGTAAAGTAAAGTTAGCGACCATAGTCGAGGGTGACCCGAAGGCTCCCTTTTCGATAGCTACTACACCAAGGTGTAGGGGAGGGAGCTACTCCATTCCCAGGATTGCTCCACTTTACCCTTGAACCGTACCTTATAATGCTGAGTGTTAAGCAAGGTGGTATCAAGTTCCATTTTTAAAGTCTTTGGTATGACTCGACCTGGGATTGAACCCAGGTCTCCCGGGCCATTGGCGAACACTCTAACCGCTGGGCCAATGTCCCGTATATGTATATGTGGTTAATAATGTAACATTTATGTTTATGCTTGATACAGAATAGAGTTAATAATAAAATATATATCATCATCATGTCATGCCGCTAGCAGGGATATCTCTGACCCTCTCTCGCCACTTCTCCCTATCGTTCATCGCCTCTGGCAGGTCTTCAGGGCTACAACCCGTATGCTTACAGAGCTGTTGTATGTATGTTCGAGCTGGTCGTCCTGCTTTGGAAGATTTTTCTTTTCAATGGTATACGCTCGCTCTCTCTCTCTCTCTCTCTCTCTCTCTCTCTCACACACACACACACACATTTAAATTTTTGTTTTTTCATCATACAACGTGTGAAAGCACAAGCGATACCCTATCGTCATCAGCCGCCAACCAGGGTGATAACACAGTTTCGGTAGCTCAAGGTGGTACTGCCACTCCTGGCACTTGATATTTGCCAATTCCTCCCACCAGACACGGCTTGACACAAGGTCAAAAGCCCGAAGGCTGATTAAAGGGGGGATTAAGGGGAGGGGAAAATCGGGAATGAGCCGAGACTCGAACCTGCTGGTCTATGCTGCTCATCGGCTCACTTGGTGAAATGTGAGCCTGCTGAGGCAAGCAGTTTCACGAACCCAAATGTGGGTCCGGGCACGTATGCCAGTTTACGGCTTAAACTAGACGCGAGGTCTAGTGCCATACGTGGGTTACAAAGGAGACAAAAGTGCAGCTTGCCTACCCAAAGGGTAGCCTAGACGAAACTAGGAGCCTAAAGACCTCAAGTCTGCCATTGTTCCTTTTGCAGAGCCACGCCCCGGACCGAAGTCCAGAACGCGCCCCTGCCACTCCTGGCGCTACGAAGCAGCTTTTGCCACCAGACAGGGTATTTAAAGAAATATATATCTACATATACGCCAGATCTATATATATATATATATATATACTTGTATATATATATATATATATATATGTGTGTGTGTGTGTGTGTGTGTGTGTGTGTGTGCCGTACGTATGAACATTAATTTATACATCACAATCCTCATAAATATGTGAGACACGATTGTAAAATGGGTTATTATGCTAATTAAGTCGGTGTTTACTTGGCCAAGGCTGCCTGATGTGGGTGCCGGGGATGCCCAGTATTCGTGTCACGCGGCCGACCCCCCACAAACCTCAAGGGCCAGACTCTAACCTTCCTTGGAGGGGCTATATTTATCGCCTGGTGGCTGAAGCGCTTCTTTTTACGGACAATTTTTGTAGCCACCAAGCGTGTCTGGCACGGACCCACCTTGAAAAAGACCTTGTGTCATACTCGCTGGTTTGGTGGGGCTTGCGATAAACAGCATAATATGCTGACTGTCTCTGGTAGCTGTGACGGTTACACGGCCGAGGCTTCGTGACGTGGGTGCCGGGAAAGCCTAGTATTCGCGTCATGGGACCGACCTTCATCGAGCCTCAGGGGAAGCTGTCTGTAATCCTCCTCGGAGGGGCTTGGTTTATCCCCTGGCTCCTGAGACAATATGCTGAGTAGTTCGCCACTAGCAGCGGTTACCTTCTTCACGTCACTGACTAGTATCGTATTTTGTTAATGTTATTTAATTTTTTTTTCATTTCTCATCCCCGTTTTAGTTATTTCTCATTCACTAACCTTTAGTTAGGTTACAACGATATACCCCAGATGTAAGGAAGACCAGGGAATTAAACGACATACTGCTCCGAGACTGTTATGCCGCATATAATCAAAACACAATAGACAGATGAACAAAGGGATGCATCCTCTCTTTGCCTAAGAAGGGTGACCTCGGAATTGCCAAGAATTACTGAGGTATAACCCTTACATCTATAGCGGCCAAGATCAACAATGCTCTAATACGCAACTGCATTGAACCCGAAATTGAGAAGACACTTACGAAGTACCGAAATTGCTTTCGAAGAAATCGATCCACATCACAAATTTTGACTATCCGTCGAATTCTATAAGGTGTACGAGCAAAAAACCTAGAGGCCACAATATTATTTGTCGACTTCTCCAAAGCCTTTTACTTCATACACAGAGGGAAGATGGAGCAAATACTACTCGCCTACGGCCTACCCAAAGAAATCGTCGCAGCTATAGTTAGTTGGCGACGGTAGTCGCAGGGGACCCGAAGGGTCCCTTTTCAGTAGCTACTGCACTGAGGTATAGGGGAGGGTGCTACTCCTTTCCCTGGATTGCTCAACTTTACCCTTGATCCTTACCTTATAATACTGAGTGTTAAGCAAGGCAGTATCAAGTACCATTTTTAAAGTCTTTGGTATGACTCGACCTGGGATTGAACCCCGGTCTCCCGGGCCATTGGCGAACACTCTACCCACTAGGCCAATGAGCCGGTTATAATGATGCTATATATGAAAGTAAAAGTCCGCTCCCCGGATCGAAACACGGACTACTTCGACATTGTGGCAGGTTTCCTGCAAGGAGACACATTAGCACCATACCTGTTTATCATCTACCTAGACTACGTGCTTAGAACGTCGATTGATATGATGAAACATAGCAGTTTCAAGTAGATAAAGGAAAGAAATAGAAGATACTCCGCACAAATAATTACGAGTGCAGACTATGCCGATGACATAGAGCTTCTGACAAATACACACGCCTAAGCCGAAAACCTGCTACATAGTCTGAAATGAGCAGCTGCTGGTATGGGCCTCCATATCAACGCAGACAAGACAGAATACATGTGTTTTAATCAAAGAGGCAACATCTCCACACTAAATGGTAGTTCTCTAAAACTAATGGACAAGTTCACCTGCCTCGGAAGCAGTGACTCATCAACCGAGACAGACATCAATAGGCGACTACCAAAGGCATGGACAGCTATCGATAGACTTTCGGTCATATGGAAGTCAGACCTGATCGATAAAATAAAACGCAGTTTTTTCAAAGCAGTGGTCGTGTCGATACTGCTGTATGGATGCACTACGTGGACACTAAGTAAACGTACGGAGAAAAGGCTTGACGGCAATTACACGAGAATGCTGCGAGATGTATTGAATAAATCCTGGAGGCAACACGCCACAAAACAGCAGCTGTACGGCTACCTGCCACCCATCACAAAAACTATCCAACTTAGACGAACCAGACATTCGGGGTACTTCTGGTGGAGTAAGGACGAACTCATAAACGACATACATTTGTGGACCCCTTCGCATGGACGAGCAAAGACAGGACGACAGGCTAGAACCTATATACAAAAGCTCTGTGTCGATACAAGATGTAGCCTTAAAGACCTGCCGGGACGATAGAGACGAGTGACGTAAGAGGGTCAGGGAGATCTGTGCTGGCAGCGCGACATGATGATGATGACAACGATATATATATATATATATATATATACATGCTCTCATACACATATATGCATACATAAATGCATACGTATGTAAAAATAAACATATATATGAATATATATATATATATACATTTGCATGTGTATATATTTATTGAAAGATATATATTTTTCCTTTAATGTAGGTCCAAAGGGAGAAAAAGTGATTATTTTAAAACCACGGACAACTAATCAATTTGGCCCCGAATGTTACATTAATGCAAACAAAAAAAAAACACTTTTTATTTGTTTACAATCTTTATCACCGGCTTATTGGCCTAGTGGGTAGAGTTTTCGCCAATGGTCCGGAAGATCTGGGTTCAATTCCAGGTCGCGTCATACCAAAAACATTAAAAATCGTACTTGATACCTCCTTGTTTAAAACTCAGCAATATAAGGTACATACCCAGAGTAAAGTGGAACAATCCAGGGAAAAGAGTTGTGTCTTCCTCTACACCTTGGTGTTGTAGCTATAGAAAAGGGAGCCTTCTTGCCGCCCTCGACTACGGTCGCCAACTTTACTTTTACAATCTTACATTATAAATGTTCTAAAGAAAAAGGAAAAGAAAGGCCAGCGTATGCTAATAAACAAAACAGACCCGATTGAAAATAACATAAAAGCAAGTTAACTCACAGCCTTTTTCAATTTGTGGTTTAGTAAAAGACAAAGTGTAAATCTGGATTTTAATGTTAAAAGGAATTAAAATAACGTCGGGTAAATTCTACCAACATGATTAGATTATTTTCTCTGTTCAATATTTAAAGTTATTTTCTTTTAAGTTTAATTTCATAGATGATCATGAATGATTTTTTAAGTTTTTTTGTTTTTTTTTACATCGGTCAGTTAGAAATCACCTTATTACTGTATCATGCGAGACATTATTTAATAATTGGCTGTGTTTAAAACACACACACAGAGACAAAAACAAACGCGCACTCATACACACACACACATACATACACACACACACACACACACACACTGTCAAGAAAAAAGTAAAGAGTAATTGTCAATTAAAATCAAAATTTTAACCACACACGCAATAACACGGGAAAATCCATTTAAAAACTCTATGACATATCAACTATACACACACAGAAACAAAACACGCGCGCACACACATACACACACACATACACACACACACACACACTGTCAAGAAAAAAGTAAAGAGTAATTGTCAATTAAAATCAAAATTTTAACCACACACGCAATAACACGGGAAAATCCATTTAAAAACTCTATGACATATCAACTATACACACACAGAAACAAAACACGCGCGCACACACATACACACACACATACACACAGAAGAAAAAATGAAAGACAGTTAAACCTCAAAACACAACAATCAACAGAACAAAACTATTCACATCCAGAGAACTTACCATGCACACATACACACAACACAGTGACCCAGAATAAAACAGCCAATAGATTTTATAGCATATCAAATATCAAAGACTAATTAAGGAAAAAATATACCGACCAAAAAAATATACTCTTGGAAAACGAAAAAGAAGAAAAGAAAAAAGAAAAAGAGAAAGAGAAAAGCAGCATGAGCAAAAAATCTATCAAATAAAACCCCATCAGGATAATCGGCACTATATAAACCGAAAACTAGCCAAAATTATCAAACATTCTCTGAAGATATCAAGAAGGTAGAAACACGTGTAAGAAAGAACAAAATGAATAATTTAAAAAATATTAATCTCTTCATGGACCTATTCATTTTATTTATATATATATATATATATTGTCATCCACAGACAGACTGTTTCGTTCTATCAGAACTCTTCAGTGTGGTTAGACACGAAGGACGCTCGAAGCCGGAATCGAAACACGTCCAACTTTGCGTTAGACTAAGTTTCAGACCTCTCGGCCACCAAACGGACTACGTTGGCTAAGGGAATTTTTAAGGTATTTTATTTAGCAACACCAGCAGCAGCCGTTTGTTTACATTTTTATACCCTATCGGTTACCAGAGAGCTCAATTCTTTCGAAGAGCTTTGCATTACGCTAGCAGCGGCCGACAATTCCTTCGCCAGAGTGCTCAACCCCCATGAGGGAGCGTATGCATGTTTGATTAAACAAAGACACATCCTAGAAGCCCTACATATAAAAACAAACTAAAATCAATAGAATTAATTTTGAAAATAGCGACAATGTTTTAAAAGGCCTTTAGATTTTTTTTATTCCATATTTTTTTATAATATTCTATGTCAGTTGATAGCGTTGTTTTTTAAATTCATCAACAACTCAGTTTTTTCCAACTCAGTGGGGGTGTCTTCGTGGTGTAATGGTTAAAGCGATGGACGGAGGAATCGAAGTACGCGAGTTCGTACTCCAGTCGCGCTATTACATTCACTTTCAAGCAAATACCCTTGGGAAAGGTATAAACCCCCTTATCCTCCCAGCTATGGGTTAAATAGTACCACTACTGTACTTCTAGGAGAATGGCTTTGGCATTAAATAACCTACAAAGGTTGATATGACATTAAACAAACAAACCAAACCATTCAACTCAGTGTTTGCATAGTTTAGTTATGTTATAAAAACCTTTCAAAACACAAGCAAGCAACCGGCTCATTGGCCTAGTGGGTAGAATGTTCGCCAATAGTCCGGGAGACCGGGGTTCAATCCCAGGTCGAGTCATACCAAAGACTTAAAAAATGGAACTTGATATGTCCTTGCTTAACACTCAGCACTATAAGGTACGCATCAAGGATAAAGTGGAGCAATCTAGGGAAAGGAGTAGCGCCCTCCCGTACACCTCGGTGTAGTAGCTATTGAAAAGGGAGCCTTCTGGTCGCCCTCGACTACGGTCGCCAACTTTACTTTTACTTACACATGCAAGCAACCCTTGATGATGGCCAATGAATGGTCCGAAAGCACCCGGGACATTTTTGGTAAATTCAGCCAATTCCAACCTGAAACCAATACACTAATCACGAAACTTGAAAGGATCTTAATAGAATTATATAGACAATGTGTCTTTATTATTTAGTCAAACATGCTTAAAAGAAAGACTGCTCTACATACACACACACACACACACACACACACATATATATATATATATATATATATATATATATATATTTACTAATCTTTTCTCCTTTAGCATTAGTCGGAGTTAGACTATGATCCGTTAAGGTGAAACTTTAGTAGGAGATTTCCGACTCACGATTTAAGTTAATTTTATATATATATATATATATACCAGGCTTCCAGAACTCACCTGGAATTAGTAAAGTGTAAGACGTATAAAGTTAATCACATGGTCAAAGCGGGGGTCTTCCTCTCAGATAGTACCTGCTTAGCTGGCCTGAGTCAACTGCTTGGCGCGTGAGGCTCGGTTAAGGGGAATACCGAGACACTCCTGCAGTTTCTGTAATGGCCACGTATGTGTTTCAATTTAAGCGTTCCCTCATTACAATAAAATGGCTTCATGCTAAATCTGATTGGGTAAGAAGTCGGATAGATAAATGCAAGCATATATATATATATATATATATACATATTAGAATCATGACAAGAAAATCCGGTAAACACCTACGTGCGACATACGGAATACTGAACAGCTGTTTCGACCTTCTTGGGTCTTATCAACAGTGCATACTGTGATCTCCACCACTGGAGATCGAACCAACAACAACACTATGCAGAAGCCGAAACTCTACCACTCCTGCAGTCAGGATTGAACCTGCAATTCCTGCAAGACACATAGCGTAACGGTTATATGCGTTGGTTCCCTAAGCTTTTAAGTAGACAATCATCTGGAGGTTGCAGGTTCAATCCTGACTGCAGGCGAGTAACAATACAGGAATACTTAACATTGCACTCGGCAATGGCTAACGGAATCACAACAGGCGACCCCCACGGATTCAATAAAGGACGTAGTTCGAAGTTCCGTGAAGGTTCCCGAGTTCGACAAACACCTGAAGAAGGCCGGAGGACATATCGGCCAAAACGTTGTGGAAATAACAATAAAGACGAAGACAATCGTCCGAAAACCCTTAATGATAAAAATTCGTCTCAGAAATTTAGACAACTAATCTCTCTTGAAGTCTCCATTCTGTCTAATCTATATTCACATATTTTATTTGTAATTTAACACCAACCAGTCTTTCTTTAATTTCAGATTTAAAATATCATTATTTTAAAATTTTGGTTTGGGAAGTTTCTGTTATGACTAAAATAATTCCAAATAATATCTGAATTGATTGTATAATATTCCACGAGAAATTCTAAAATCCTCGTATCTTTAGCTTAGAAAATTATCATACTTAATCTAAACAGATGGTCAGCGTGATTTCAAAGGACTCGCTTTGAAGTCGCCAAGCTGTCTGAGATTTTATTCATTTACTGTATCCGCGTGTGGGCTGACCAGCGATTTCATTTATTTATTTATCCATCCATTTCACCGTCGACCCGCACTTAAGTTTCTTTGGGTTGAACGGGTCATTCTTTTATTTATTTCTCTGTCAAAAACTATCTTAAACCAAGCAATACCATCTACGTCCCTTGACTTAATATAACACCAACGCAATAGTCTTTTCTAAAAAGATCTTCAGAATGAACGTATATTTTTATGAGGCATGAGTTCCAGCTTATAATAATTATTCGTAAAAAGAAAGTTAGTAATAATCTATTTTTTCGATGGGTAATTATTAATATACAAAAAAGTAAAATCTGATTTTTTTTTCATATAACTGGAAGGGCTACTTAGCATTTTCACAGTGTAGCTGAAAGAATTTCGTATTTTTGTTTGGCGCGTTAATTAATTTGACGGTGAGGGTCGATGCATATTTTCACCCAATCAGGATGACTTATCCTATTCAAACCGGACCATCTTTCCGGGCAGCACCAAATTGGGAAAAGCTGCCAAACACTCTCTCTTCCTCAGAACTTCTTCGTTCAGGACAGACGTAATGGCTGTCCGCTCTCTTCAATAGCAGCAGCACCACCACCACGAGGAAAGACATCTAATTTATGGACCCCTTGAGTTTATTCTCTTAGACCAAGGGTTCCCAGTTGAATATGATTTAGATGAATTTAATACGCCACACACAGGAATAACTTTTAGTCGCCTCCAGTATTGGCTATGTCGACTGCGATGCCAAATTTCGCACCGACATCCAGCTACTTCATCCCTGGGCAACATTTTCTGGAGATATTCACGCTTCTCCCCGAAACAACCAGAACCACAAACTCATGGGTGACTACAACGTTCCTGTCATCAACCAGCAAACACGACTTTTGCTACACTTATGGTGACATATCTCACTTACACATTCAGCAATGCCTTAACCTAACAATGCACATCTTCGCTCGGGTATTTAGCTGCTAAAATGCTTTCTCAACTCTATAACAACTTCATTTCGCTTCCTTACTTCTTTCCTTCCTACGAGACTTGCAGCATAAAAGTAAAACCTTTATTCCATGCTGCCATTAAAAACTATTATAAAAACCTTACGGCATCTTTGTACGTCTCTCTCTCTCTCTCTCTCTCTCTCTCTCTCTCTCTCTCTCTCTCTCTCTTTTATTTACGTTTAAAACTTAGCGAGGAAGTAAACAACACGCGCAAGAATAAATTCCTTCGTTAAAACAGATCAAAACAGAGTAAAAAATGTTCTTTTTCCTCTGAAAAAACTGCAGCCCAGACAATTTCGGCTGTAAGGTACACCGACTGAATCTCTGCCGAGGGATGAGAACCCACCATTACCATCAAAGAGTGTCTTGGATATATTAAACTACCTGATAGTAAATATCCAATCGCGGAGCTTTCGGGAAAGTGGAGTAACTTTTCATTGACATTACTCCCAGGTCAACTCTAAACCAGAATGATAGTACATGTCTGGGTCCCATCTATGGGTCAAATTGAAGTATCTAATCATTTTCTATACTTTCAACCATTTTACTGTTTTAAAAAATATCAGCTCGAGGTCGTTTTAAAATGTTACCTACGGACTGCAAATCATATATTTTCATGATCAGCTAGTAAATACGGCCTCGAATGTTACATTAACAAGCCGATTTTTAACCGGCTGATGTAAATAGAAAAATAATTTTTTGTTGTTTAGAATCTTTTATTATTACATTTCTAAAGAAAAAGCAAAAAACGGCCAGTTTGTGTCTAAAATTAAAACAGGCCGTATAGGCGATTAAAAATCATTAAAGCAAAGTTACTCTTAGCCGTTTTATAATTCATGGATTAGTAAAAGACAAAGTGTAAATATGCATTTCAATGTTGAAAGGAATTAGAATAACGTCGGATAAATTCTACTAACATGATTATATTATTTTCTCTTTTCAATTTTAAAAGTTAATTCTCTTTTTAGGTTAATTTCGTATGTGGCCATGAATGAGGTACTTTTTTTTTTTGTTTACATTACATCGCCCCTGTAAGAAATCACCTTATTATTGTAACATGCGTTGGTCGTGATATTTCATATATATATATATATATATATATATGTGTGTGTGTGTGTGTGTGTGTGTGTGTTTGAAATGGGTTTGGCATTAAATAAACAAAGGTCGATATGCCGTAAAACCCAACCAGACAAACATGAAGAGAAAAACTAATTACTTCATTTATTTACATCAGTGGTTCCCAACCAATTCTGTGCCATGGCCTACTTTGGTATTTCTTAAATTTTTATGCCCTCCCCCTCCACTATTATATTTAATTCTTACATATTCAAAGATTTACTCCAATCACGTAAACGAAGCTTAAAAGGCCATTAACTTAGTCGCTAAAGAAGCCCCTCCCCCGCTAAAATATCGCATGCCCCACCAAAATATTACCATGCCCCACCAGTAGGGCATGCGTCCTACGTTGGGAATTACTGACTGAGATGAGGCTCAAATCTTATTTATCCAACCCCTCCGCTCGGGCAGGATATGACACAAGGTCAATTTTTAAGCGGAGTTTAACAGGTTTGAATTCAGAGTTTTCCTTCTCTTAGACTAGTTGCCTCACCAAGGCTGAAGAACCTTGTCTGTCCTACTATTTACCCATAGCTGGATCCGATTTTGTATTATTCTATTTATTATTCAAACGACTTTTTACCGTCAGTTAAGCTGTTAAGTTGGAAAAAAATACATTCATTGAAAAATAGATTTAAGATTTTTAAAGATTATTTTTTCTTATTTCAGTCATAAATCTATTCGTCCAAGTCAGCTTACAAAGAAGATTCCGTTTCCTTTTTACTGCTGATTTCTTATGGGTCTGAAATAATTCGCCTCGTTATTCATTTCCTCTTCGTCGAGTAATATCATTATAAACACTGTCAGTAGAACTTATCTAAATCAATATTTTAAATAAGGGATAGTCAATTGGTCGAATGTGATTATGCAGGCTGCCTTTTTACATTTAAAGATTATTAGGCCCAAGTTGGCCTAGTGAGTAGAGTTTCCGCCAATGGTCCGGGAGACCTGGACTCAATTCCAAGTCGCATCATACCAAAGACTTTAAAAATGGTTCTTGATACCTCTATGCTTAACACTCAGCGATAAAAGGTACGTATCGAGAGTAAAGTGGAGCAATCCAGAGTAACACTTCGGTGTAGTAGCTATTGAAAAAGGAACCTTCTGGTCACCCTCGACTACGGTCGCCAACTTTAAGGAACCGGCTCATTGGTCTAGTGGGTAGAGTGTTCGCCAATGGTCCACGAGACCTGGATTCAATCCTAAGTCACGTCATACCAAAAACCTTTAAAATGGTACTTGATAGCTCCTTGCTTAACGCCCAGCATTATAAGGTATGTATCAAGGGTAAAGTGTAGTAATCAAGGTAAACGAGTAGCGCCTTCCCCTACACCCCAGTGTAGTAGCTATTGAAAAGGGAGCTTTCTGGTCGCCCTCGGCTACAATTGCCAACTTACCGTTTCAAAATTATAGATTATGATTTAGATGGCTGCTTGAAGCAAACTACCACAGTTTAGCCCAGTCGACTGGGGCTGAAGAATACACCGACTGCATCTCAGCAAAGAGGTAAGATAGGCCCCCCCCCCACATCTTAGGGTGTCCTGGATATAACACTAAACAATCTGATAACGAGGTTCCAGTAATACTGGGGAATGTTCTGGGGAATGCGGAGTACCACTTTATTGGCATCGCTCTGAGGCCCATTCTGGTAGTACCTGATAGGGTCCTATCTAGGGGTTAAATTGAACAGCTAGTTAATTAAACTGAGAAAAAACAAATAACTTATGCTAAATTGAATTGTTAGAAAGAGAGTTGTTTGATCATTTAACTGTATGTATACTAATGACTGATGTTTAATTGAATCGTTAGAGATACATAACAATACTTGGAACCATTTAAACGAATGAGTAATGTTGAATAGAATAATTAGTGTTAATTAGCAATTCTTCAAACCATTTGTCCATGCGCAAATGAATGAATAGTGTTCAATAGAATTATTATTGTTAAAAATCAATACTTTTAACCACTTCACCGTATGGTAACAAATGATTAATATTGAATAGGATTATAATTATTAGATAGCATTTAACTACATAGAAACAATAGCAATACTAATATACAAACAAATTTGTTCTAACTCATTTAAAAATAAAGTTACCGAAAAACGAATCCCTTACATACGATGTATATCTACTTAAATGTGTGCAAATAAATGATTGATGTTAAAATGTCTTGTGGTCTTCAGATAAGACCGGTGGAAGAACATCTCAAACAACGTTATTGTATTAGCAGAAGAAAGGAAGTCATACAAAAGAAGTACTAGCCGTTCTCGGCTTGCAGTCTGTCAGTCAAAAGTCTCATAAGAAACGAAAAGTTGTTTTTCCCCAGCGTGCTAGCTCGGTGAATATGTTTAAGTTGGACGAGTCCATCTTTGGGGTATGGTAGGATATGTCCTCATAACAAAATCTAACTGTTATAAAGCAATACTTGAAACCATTTAACTGAGTGCAACAAAAATCAGCTCAGGCTCGATTTAAAAAGTTTTCAACAAAATGCGTTTAAAAATCATATACTCAATATATATATATATATATATATATATATATATATATATATATATATATATATAAACACGATTTGGCTTTAAAAAAATTAACAATAGTTAATATGACATAAAACCAAAACAAACAAATCAAACCAGTTGGTACTCTCTGGACTGTGCAACCCTGACTGATTACATTCACTGCACGTCATCAGAGTGAGGTAGTGACCGAAAATATATTCAATTTTATTGTGCTGTAAGGGTTCTAGTCTAGCATTATGCAACCCTGGTTGAATCCATTCACGGGAAGATTAAGGTAGTGACCATAAATGGATTAAATTGTATTGAGCCATAAAGTTTCTAGTCCAGGATAATGCAATCCATTCCAAGCAAGTCATCATAATAAGGTAGTGACCATGAATGTATTTAATTGCATGGTGCTGTAAGGGTTCTAGTCCTGCATTATGCAGTCCTAGCTCAATTCATTCAGTTCAAGTCATCATAATAAGGTAGAGACCATGAACGTATTCAATTGTATTGTGCTGTAAGGGTTCTAGTCCAGCGTTATGCAGTCCTAGCTCAATTCATTCAGTTCAAGTCATCATAATAAGGTAGAGACCATGAACGTATTCAATTGTATTGTGCTGTAAGGGTTCTAGTCCAGCGTTATGCAGTCCTAGCTCAATTCATTCAGTTCAAGTCATCATAAGAAGGTAGAGACCATGAACGTATTCAATTGTATTGTGCTGTAAGGGTTCTAGTCCAGCGTTATGCAGTCCTAGCTCAATTCATTCAGTCCAAGTCATCATAAGAAGGTAGAGACCATGAACGTATTCATTTGTATTGTGTAGTAAATGTTCTAGTCTACTCCTGTTTTAAGGCACGAAAATAACAGAAATTCATTAAAATTACTCAATCATTATTCTTCAAGTCCGGACTTTAAGTCCAACAAAAGAAATTGACTTGTTCTTGGAGAATTTGTATTCCTTCGAAATCATCATCATCATTATCTTCTTCATCATCATCATGTCGCGTCACCAGCACGGATCTCCCTGATCCTCTCACACCACCATTATCTATCATCCATCGCTTCCGATAGATCTTCGAGTATACATCCTGTATCGGCACAGAGCTCTTGTATATAGGTTTAGCTGGTCGTCCTGCCTTTGCTCGCCAATGTGAAGGGGTCCACAGGAATATGTCACATATGAGTTCGTCACTACTTCTCCAGCAGTGTCCCGCATGCTTGGTTCGTCTAACTTGGATACTTTTCGTGATGGGTGGTGAATGGCCGTACAGCTGCTGCTTTATGGGTGCTATCTCCAGGAATGGCTTTTCAAGCTCAGTTCGAAAGGCCTGACCCTAGAGGCTGCTACTTATATATATATATATATATATATATATATATATATATGTGTGTGTGTGTGTGTGTGTGTGTGTGTGTATTTGTATTATGCTCACCTCATGTTAAGGTAATATTTTCATGGCGAGAACTCTAGAACACTGCTTTAGAATTTCGCTTTCCTTTTGGAATTTTAGGCACCTTTCAAACACACACACACACACGCACGCGCATATATATATATATATATATAAGTTTCATCTTTATATCCTTAATCATTGATATTGTGCACAGTGGTGTAATGGTTATCGTCGCAGGACTGAATGCATTTCACATAGCACTAATACCCTTGGGAAAGGTATGAATCCAATTATTCTCCCTCCAGCTATGGGTAAATAGTAGGGCAGACTAGGTTCTTCAGCCTTGGTGAGGCAACTGGTCTAGGAGAAGGAAAACTCTGAATTCAAACCTGTTAAGCTCCGCTTTAAAAAAAAATTGACCTCGTGTCATATCCTGCCCGAGCGCAGGGGTTGGGTATATATGATATATATACATACGGTGTTCATTGAAAAAATAAAGTGAATATTGCCAAATTATTGACAATCGTAAGCAGTGTTTACAGTGGATCCTTTCATGTCCCAGAACACTATCAGCATCACCTTCGTTAGTGACGACTGGGCCCGGAACATTTCGTTTACCAGTAAGTCAGTACATTTAAACTTCTTACTTAGGCTCAAAGTATACAACCTATGGTTAACCCAATGGTAAACAATTCTTAAATAAAACATGCTTCGTCGTGCACATCACCCATTCTTGTGTAAATTTCACATGATTTAAACTTCTTAGACACATACAATTCGGCAAAATACTTCTGTTAAAGCTACAAGCACTTTGATTTTCCACCCATGTGATTAGCCTCAAGACAAATGTTTTTATTGGATTAAAATAATTGTTGCGGTAAACACACGACAAACAGTGGAGAGTTTATATCTTTGGGCAAAAAGTCCGAAAATAAAATCTTTATTCTACTTTTTTGTTTAACGATTTCCCTTATTCATTGAATGAGTCTAACTTTGAGAAACGTAAACAGTGAGACATGATCTGAATATTATATAGGGGAGAAATTGACAGATGTGAAACTGCTGACGTAGTAAGTTTAATTTAGAAGTAAATTAGCCCTCTCTGTCTGTCTGTCTGTCTCTCTCTCTCTCTCTATATATATATATATATATATATATATATATATATATTCATCCATAGATACACTGTTTCATTATACGTGGTGCCTTCAATAAGTTTCCAGACTTTTTTGTAGGGAATATATAATTGTTGCAGACGCTTGAAAATTCAGTATGTTATTGCTATACATCTTATGAGATGACCCATCAATTTTTATGATTTCAGCTTCAAATGAACAGCTAGAGCAGGTATTGGAATAAACCGTACTAAAGTCTGATTGTCACAGCTGGTGAATTTCAAAAATGCAATCTGGACGTGAGGACACTTTAGAAGAACGATATGCAATAAAATTGTTTCAACTTGGTAAAAATGCCACAGAAACGTATGGAATGCTTAAAATTGCTTTTGGAACATCTTGCATGAATCGAGCATGAGTTTTTGAGTGGCATAAGAGATTCAAGGAAGGCAGGGAGTCTGTGAGGGATGATGAGAGGTATGGAAGGAGTAAGGAAGTCAATATACAAGAGTTGATTTGCTAAAGGGTTAGGGTTAGGGTTACTATGTTGAGGTTTTAAAGGAGTTCAGGAAGAGATTCCATTGGAAGAGGCCAGCACACTTCAAATCAGGTCAGTGGCAGACTATTTGACCAAGATGGGCATAAACACAGTTCCTCAGCCTCCCTATAGTCCAGACCTTGCTCCCAGTGACTTTTGGTTATTCTCTAAGCTCAGAAGCTCTCGTTATGAGATAATTGAGGAGACGAAAGAGGCTGTGACGAAAGTCATTAACACGCTCACACAAGAGGACTTTCATGGGGCCTTCCAGAAGTTGTTGGAACGGTACAACAAGTGCATTGCAGCCGGAGGAGATTACCTCGAAGGGGACACGAGTTTCATGTGTACTATCCATGAAAGTGCCCATACGAAAAAAGTCTGGAAACTTATTTAATGATTCTCGTATCACAAAACTTCTATGTGGCAAGACACGCTGGACGCTTCAATCTGGGATCGAAACCCGCCAACCTTTACGTTAGTCCGATAACATCGTTAAACCAGTCATATATCTATATATATATACATATATATACAAACATACATATATATGAGTACATATATATGTGTATATATATGTGTGTGTGTGTATATATATACATATATGCGTATATATATATATATATATGTGTGTGTGTGTATATATATATATATGTATATATATATATTGCGAATTTTGCCAAATTCTTGACAATCGTAAGTAGTGTTTACAGTCAAATCAATAATGATGGATCCTTTCATGTCTCAGAAGATTATCAGCATCACCTTTTTTAGCGACCACTGGGCCCAGAACTTTTCCTTTAACAGAAAGTCTGTATGTTTTTTACGTAGGCTCGAAGTATCAAACCTATGTTTGAATAATATATATATATATATAATTTAAATATAGGTTTCATACTTCGATATATATATATATATATATATATATATATATATATATTACATCTCGTATCTAGCAATCCAAATCATACAATTTATACCTCCGTTGTTACCTAATTTCCGGTGTATAAAACTTGAAAAGCGCCGGACGAAAGGGCCCTCGTTTATTTCATTATTTTATTTGAGTTCCCCTTCTTTCATTACCAATGATGTCTTTGCTAATCAGTTTATATAAATTTTCCTGTACCAGAAATTTTATTATATATATATATATATATATATATACAAATGTATGTATTTATATATATATATATATATATATATATTCTGTATTTTGAAGCACTTGTGGTGTAACGGCTACCGATGTAGGAAATGGACACGGTGACCCGAGTTCAAACTCTCGGTAAGGTTGTTTCAGATCGCATGACTACCCTTAAAAAAGATATGAACTCAATTACTCTCTTTCCAGCTTTGGGTGAACGTTAAGTCAGACTGTTTTTTTTTATAGCAACAGGGTTAGAAAAAGGAAAATTACTAATTAAATCCAGTTAAACCAAGTTTAAAAAATTGAACTTGCATCGCATCTGGCACGTGCAGAGGGCTTGGATAAATGCACGTCTATATGCATTTGTGTAAGCGTGTGTGTTTTTGTTTGTTTGTTCTTGTGGGTGTGAAACAGGCAGTCAACAAACGTCATTGACTTCGTGTCTAAACAGTCTAAAGTTACATCTTTATATCCTTAATCACTGATATTGTGCACTCTTTCTTTATAGATAGAGCAAACCATTTAACTATATATATACTAAATAACTATCATAAAAAAATAATTTCGAGTCAAACGAATGCTCTCTTCACGTATACCATTGTACGTAGAATTAACTAGCATCAAACAAACGTCCATCAATAATAGATTTTTTTACTATGCTCACTTGAGAATAACCAGAAAGATTTTAAGCAAAAATAACACTAACAACACTCTTGACAAAACATGAAAATAAATAAAAAATCAACTTATTCAAAGCTAACGAAATGCACTCAGACTAAACGCAATTAAAAAAGAAGAGATTAAAAATATTCATTACAGATACATATACCCTCATGATTGTTATAAATCTTTGAGACTTATCGCCTACTTTACAAACGGCGAACAATGTCGCCACTAATGAGGCCATACTTTTAAAACTTCTCGTGTCAAATGCTAATAAAAAAAATCTCATATTTATGACAGAACCGCAATACTCTTGCGTATACTATCATACCACTTATCAAAATTTTGCGCAATTCGTAAACACTAATCAAAATATCATACAGGACTATTACTCGTATACTAATATTCGTCACTACATTTTTCAAAAGAGGTAATAGAAAAAAAGTTACTTAATACGAGAAGTTATCCTTTTAAAACAACATATTTTTCTTTCTTTGGATAGGCATTTTAAAAATAGTCTATAGATATAAATACATGTGTTTATACATACGTGGTGTATTCAATAGGTTTCCAGACTTTTTTTGTACAGGCATTTAGAATTGTCGTAGACTCTTGAAAATTCACTATGTTATTGCTACACATCGTATGAGATGACTGATTAAGTTTTATGATTTCAGGTTCAAATTAACAGCTACAGCAGCAATTGGATTACACCCTACTAAAGTCTAATTGTCACAGCTGGTGAATTTCAAAAATGCAATCTGACACGATATGCAAGAACGATATGCAATAAAATTCTCTTTTAAACTTGGAAAAATGACATTGAAGCGTATGGAATGCTTCAAACTGCTTTTGGAGCATCTTGCATGAATCGAGCATCAGTTTTTCAATGTCATAAGAGATTCAAGGAAGGTAGGGAGTCTGTGAGGGATGATGAGAGGTGTGGGACGAGTAATGAAGTCAATACACCAGTGTTGATTGGCCAAAGGGTTAGGGTTAGGGTTACAATGCTGAGGTTTTAAGGGAATTCAGGAAGAGATTTCGTCGGAAGAGGCCAGCACACTTCAAATCGAATCAGTGGCATTTCCACAAGGACAATGCACCAGTCCACAACTCCATCCTTGTCACCGACTATTTGACCAAGATGGACATCAACACAGTTCCTCAGCCTCCCTAGAGTCCAGACCTTGCTCCCAGTGTCTTTTGATTATTCCCTAAGCTCAGAGACTGTCGTCATGAGACAATTGAGGAGATGAAAGAGGCTGTGACAAAGGTCATTGACACGCTCAGACAAGAGGACTTCAATGGGGCCTTCCAAAAGTTGTTGGAACGGTACAACAAATGCATTGCAGCTGAAGGAGATTACTTCGAAGGGGACTAGAGTTTCATGTGTGTACTATCAATAAAAGTTTCCATGCGAAAAAAAGTCTGGAAACTTATTTAATGATCCTCGTATACACATATACACAGACACGGCGACGCGAGTGCAAAACACTGGACTAGGCAGATTGCATTCAACCTAGCACTAATACCTTCAGGAAAGGTATGAAACAAATTATTATCTCTCAAGTATGGGTAAATGGTAGGGCAGATTGGTTTTTTTACTCTTGGTTAGGCAACCAGTCTAAAACAAGAAAAACTTTAAATTTCAACCTGTTAAACTCTGCTTTTAATTGATCAAGCGTCACACCCTGCCAATACGAAGGAGGTCAATAAATAAATATATATATATATCAAATATATATGATCTGTGAAAACATTTATTGATAACATTTTTAAACGAACTCGAGCTCATTCTTTTTGCTCACTGTTAAATGAATTCAAATGTTGCTATGTAACAGTAACAATTTAACATCAGTGATTTGTTTGAACATACATTTCCAAACAAATCTACAATTAAATTTGTATAAATATACACCTATATGGATACACATAAATGCATACACAAGTGAATAAATATATATGTATACATATACATACAAGCAGGGATGTAGAGACACTCATTAATTAATGGTTCTGTCGTAGAGACCCAAGTTCAAATCATGAAAGAGGTAGTTTGTATTTCTCATGGTGTTAATAACCTTAGGGAAGTTATGCATCCGTCAAATCTCTCCCCAGCTACAGATTAATAATAAGGAACACTGGACTCTTTAACCTTGGTATGACAACCAGTCTAGGAGAAGGAAAACTCTGAACTCAAACCCGTTAAACTCCGCTTAAAAAGTGACCTTGTGTCACATCCTGCCCATGCGGAGGGGTTGGTCAATACATACATATAATTTACTATCCAAATAAGAATAAGTTTTAGTCATTTGCTTCACTTTATTACAGGACAGTTAAAGCCTAAAATTACATCTTAAACTAGGTACAATTCGGCCATATTTCTTTAATGTCTCCTTCTCCAGCAACTTACAAAATGTGAAATTATGGCGATTGGTTCATCCGTAATTTTGAGACTTATCTGGATGGTGAATGTAAGTATTACGTTCCTATATAATTTTTTGGAAACAGACACAGCGTCACGAGTTCAAATCCAAGGCGAGGGTGATTGCATTTCACATTGCACTCATACACTTGAGAAAGGTATGAATCCAATTATTCTCCCTCCAGCTATCGGTAAATAGCTGGGTAAACTGGGTTCTTTAGCCTTAGGCAACCAGTTTAGGAAAAGGAAAACTCTGAATTCAAACCTGTTAAACCCCGCTTAAAAATTGATCTTGTGTCACATCCTCCCAATACGGGGGTGGGTAAATATATATATATATATATATATATATATATATATATATATATATATATATATATATATATACATTTCCAAACATATCTACAATCAAATTTGTATAAATAAGCACTTATATGGATACACATAAATACATATACAAATATATAAATATATATGTATACATATACATACAAGCAGGGATATGGAGACACTCATTGAGTAATGATTCTATCGTAGGAAATGGATACAGAGACCCAAGTTCAAATCATGAAAGGGGTAGTTTGTATTTCTCATAGTCTTAATAACCTTAGGGAAGTTATGCATCCAACAAATCTCCCTCCGGCTACGGATAAATAATAAGGAAAACTGGACTCTTTAAATCTAACAGCTTTCATATCTTTTACAAATTGTGAGGATTCGAAACCATTTTAAAGAGGGAAAGAACTTACGGCGTAGTGGCTGGTCTGTGTTTTCGTAGTAAGCGAGTTCGAACTCCAATCACTATATTACTTTCACTTTCACTTTCAATCTGGTTTGGTTTAGTTTGGTTTGGTGTGGTTTGGTTTGGTTTTATGGCATTGCAACCATTGTAGGTTATTATTTCCAAATTAATCTTTATAAACATGAACAGTTCTATTTCAAAAACATCAGTTTAGCATAAATACAAAGTTTAAATATCAAAACATTTCTATTTCAAACAATTCAGTTTAGCATAAGCTCACAGTTTAGTTCTATTTCACCCGTAGAACCTTATCAGATGCTACCACTCCGGGCCAGACTGGACTTGGGGTCGATGGCAATAAAGGGGTACTCCGCTTTCTCTAAAACTCCAGCATTACTGAAACCTCACCATCAGATTGTTTAGTTTCAGATCCAGGTTACACGTTGTGGGGGCCTTACCCCTCTGCAGGGAATAAGTCGATGTATTCTGCAGCCTCAGCTGATTTGGCAAGTTCACTTTCAGACTAATACTCTTCTGAAAATATTTGCCGTCTTATCTCTCCAACTATGAGTTAAATAGTATCACTGCTGTTCTTCAAAGATGGCTTTGACATTAAATAACCCTCGAAAGTTCATATGCCATAAAATCAAAAACTAAATCATATTAATAATCCTTATTGAATAATTACATCTTTAAGTCAATATTCTTAAAACAAATAATTTACAATTATATGGTATCAAGTATTCTTATTCAATACTAATAATTTTAAACAGATCTATTTAACCTAGAGATAAAACCGTTACAGGCCAGAATGGACTTACGAGTAATTGCAAGGAACTTAACACTCCCCAAATATATTGAACCGGAACCTCATCATATAATACAGTTTAGTATCATACTCATGACACCTTTTTTCGGAGGAGTCTTACTCCCCAGGGGAGCCCAAGCAACAAGGCGTTACTTTTAAATAGACATCGATAGGATTCATATATACCGGATGTTTCAAAACAATGTTAACATTTCAAGGAGAGTTCCTTTGTGATGTATGATTTTAAATTCTTCACGTGTTAGTCATCGCTGTCAATATGTAATTGCAATCTTCCCCAGGTGGTCCTCGTAATTTCAATTCTGCTTTTCTAATAAAGATAATCCTAAAGAAATATTAACATTTTTTTAATCAACTGTGGGAGATTCAAGAATGTTTTGACATTAATAGTGAACATGTGGAGACTTTGAAAATTATATCATAACGGTATTCTCGTAAGGGTGTTAATGCTTTTTTAATCACCATGTATTTGTATGTACACAGACGCCCGCGGTGTAATGGCTACCGTCATAGGAAATGGACATAGCGACGTAAGTTCGAATCCTGGACTAGTCTGTTTGCATTTCACATATCGCTAATACCCTTGGGAAAACTATGAATCTAATTAATATCCCTCAAGCTATGGGGTTAAATAGTAGGGCAATTTGGCGTCTTTAGCTTTGTTTGGGTAACTGGTCGAGAAGAAGGAAAACTCTGAATTCAAACCTGTCAAACGCCTCATAAAAAGTGGCTTTGTATCGTATCTTGCTCGTGCAGAGGAATTGATATATATATATATATATATAATCACATTAGGGGGAACCTTAACTGCAGATCTTTGATGTTGCACACAACCACTTTTCACAATACTAAAAAAAATTATTAAGATTTTTTCTCAATTTCTGTGCAGCTAAGGTCCATACAAATGTGAGAGTTGCGTAACAATTCTAAAATCTGGGTGAGATTAGGAACTTTTTGAACGACCCTCATATATATATATATATAGGAAGAAATGAGTTGAATCGGACTGAATATACGTAGTAAAGGTAAAACAGAATGGCAAGATCTACAAGCCCTAATGAAAACTTCTAATTGAATCAAAATTTATAAATCATAATTATTTATCATACAAAGATAATCTTGATGAAACATTTTTGCATTCCAAAAAGATTGAAGTCGAAACGTGTTGGAAAATTAAAAAAAACATTAAACATTTTTTTCTTCCATTTACCTTTTCTACATATATATGATAATGGCAATGGTGGATTTAGAAATCTAAGGGTGAACAGGGACAATCTCCAAATGCTTGATAATGGCAAAAAGCAAAGTCTTTGATTTATTCAACTTTCCACATATTTCTATCGTAATCATCGTGTCATATTCACACGAAATCTATCTTTTCAATATATATATATATATATATATATATATATATATATATATATTAGAATAGATTTAAGAAAGAAGGAAGGTATGCATCCTAAGTTCTTGAGCCATAATTTATGCTCAACTTAAAACTATTCTTAAATTGTGTACATTCATTAATATATAACGGATGTGTGTAAACAATAGTAATTGTGATTCATAACCGTTTAAATTTTACTTCGCAGTTAATGGCTCCTCGTGGCTGAATGGTTAGAAGCTTTAGTTTGGCGTTTGAGTCAACCAGGGTTTCGATCCCAACTACGGGAAGCTACTGTCTAGCCACACTGATGAGCTCTGATAGAACGAAACAGATCTGTCTGTGGATGACTATATATATATATATAAATGCATATGAGCGTTATGAATGATGACAGGAATTCAGTTTTTTCATTCTAGTGAACGATAATCTCATAGAAATATTATCATTTTTAAATCTATGGAAGATTCAAGAATGTGTTCACAGTAATTCGGAAAATCTAGAGACTATAATAAAACTTGATCAGGATTTTAAGATAGTGAAAAATTCTTTAATCATCTTTCAACTAATTGTATCTTCTAGAAATTCTACATGTTTAAACATCATCGCTTGAGCAGATCACGTGATTGCTTTTAAAATAAAAGATTAAAAAAAACGATGATTGAACGGTTACGGGATCTTTCTTTGTATATCAATTTTCTTTTTTCACCTATTATTTTATTAAAACATCCATCGCTGTTCTAGCAAGATTTTTCACCATCTTAAAGTCCTATTTTAATGTTGACTTTCCATTATAATGAATTCATCACTTCGTGTTTCTATTTTCTTCATATATATATATATATATATATATATATATATGTCCAAGTAGCAACTGTGGTTGCAAGGAGTTTAAAATCTTAAACTTCAGCAGTTTTTTTAAGAAAAACTGAATTAAAAATTTGACACTAAATCCCTTTTTTCAATAAGATATGCCTAATATATATATATATATATATATATAAATATATATATATGAGAGAGAGAGAGAGAGAGAGAGAGAGAGAGCGTTGCTGTTGTTAGTTTCTTTATAGGAGGGAACTTTTTATAAACAAAAAAAAATTGCCTGCAAAAAAAGGAAGAGATGGCCTGGGTGCAAGTAGTCCGTGACAGCATTTCTTAAAACGTGTTGGTTGGAAGTAATACATTTGAGGGTGGGGCCAACACATGAAAAAGACCCGGATATGTTTTTGCATCTTCTGCTTAACTTAGCCTTTTGATGATTGTACCGCCTGCTTGCGTCTTCCTCATGTTCAGCGAGACGAAAATATTGGGGATTATAAAATTACAATAGATACACACACACACACACACACACACACACATCTATATTTCTCTGACTCTGTATATATATATATATATATATCAAATCATACATATATATAATGTGAGTGTGTTATATAAATTCCTGTTCATGTTTGTGTATGTATACTTTAACCTATTTAGTTTCAAATGAAAGGGATTTTTTGTAAGTAATATTCGGGCATTATTATTTACTCCTTTAGAGTTTTTCACATCAGCGTTAGCTGATGATTTTTCACTGGAGTTCGAGTGACAGCAAGTCTCCTCAAGTCGCCAGGACTCTTCTCAGTATTCTGGCCGTTCTCAATAATGCTGTCTTTTGGATGGTCTCCACTCGTCCGCCAACCTCAACTCCTCCAGTCCCTTTAATAATCCTTTTGTTACTGTGCCAAACGCACCAATCACAATTGGAATAATTGTCACCTACATGTTCCATAGTTTTTTCAATTCCCTAGCAAGGTCGAGGTACTTATCCTTCTTTTCACATTCTTTCAGTTTTATTCTGTGGTCAGCCAGGACAGCAAAGTCGACAATTATTATTACTATTTACTCTTCGAGAGTTTTTCACATCAACGTGAGCAGTTGGTCTTTCATTGGAGTTTGAGTGACAGCAAGTCTCCTCAAGTCTCCAGGACTCTTTTCAGTATTATGCCCGATGTCAACAATGCTGTAGTTTGGATGGTCTCTACTCGTCAGCCAACTTCCAAGTCCTCCAGTCCCTTTAATAGTCCTTTATTTACTGTACCGAATGCACCAATCATGATTGGTATAATTGCTACGTTCGTGCTCCATAGATTTTTAATTCCCTCGCAAGGTCGAGCTACTTATCCTTCTTTTCGCTTTCTTTCAGTTTTATTTTACTATTTTACAGGTTCTCGTTTTCTCGTTGATTACTATAAGGTATTTATTATTATCATTATTATTATTATTATTATTATTATTATTATTATTATTATTATTTACTCCTTTAGAGTTTTTCGAGTCAGTGTTAGCTGATGGACTTTCACTGGAGTTTGAGTGACAGCGAGTCTTCTCAATTCCCCAGGACTCTTCTCAGTATTCTGCCCTTTTTCAATAATGTAGTAGTTTGGATGGTCTCCACTCGTCCGCCAACTTCCAAGTCCTCCACTCCTTTTAATAATCCTTTAGTTATTGTGCCAAAAGCACAGTTGGTACAATCATCACTTTCATGTTCCACACCTTTTAAATTCTCAAGCAAGGTCGAGGTACTTATCCTTCTTTTCACATTCTTTCAGTTTTATTCTGTGATCAACTGGGACAGCGAAGTCGACAATTTTGCAGATTCTCTTTCTTTTGTTGATTATTATGAGGTCTGCTCTTCTGGTCGAGATTTGGTGATCCCTGTGTATGTCAAAGTCCCATAGGAGTTTATGCGTGTCATTTTATAGGACTGGTGCTGGGTTGTGCATATACCATTTGTTAGTGTGGTCAAATTTAAATTTCTTGCTCATTTTTCAGTCGATCACCTTGCCCGGAGTGGTAGCACCTGATAGGGCCCAATCTATGGGTTAAATAGAACTAGCAGCATACTTATGCTAAACTGAATTGTTTGAGTAAACTGAATAGCTTGAAATAGAAATGTTTTTGACAATTAAACAGTACTTACATTTAAACTGCATGCTTATGTTTAACTGAATTATTTGAAATAGAACTGTTTTTCGACATAAACACTGTATTTACACTTAACTGAATTGTTACATATAACTGCTTGAATAGTTTGAAATAGAAATGTTTTTGATAATTAAACTGTGTACTTATGCTAAACTGAATTGTTTTAAAAAGAACAGATTTTTGACATAAAAATTGATTAGGCGTTAAATAACCTACAAAGGTTGATATGCCATAAAACCAAACAAACCAAACGAAACCGTCTGTGCCAAATTGCTGCATTCGCTTATTATGTGATTGATCGTTTCGTCTCTGTCACCGCATAGCCTACATTTGCTATTTTGTTGAGTCCTTTCTGTTTTAGCTTTGATATCATTGGTTCTTATGGCGTTGTCCTGTGCTGCTATTCGGAGCGATTCAGTTTCTTTCTTAAGGTTTCCTTTTCTTAGCCACGTCCACGTTTTCTCGTGTGAGATGGTGTTTATTAATCGTTTAAAGCGGCCATAGGGTTGTTTATTCCCATTTTTATTTCCTAGTTATTGTCATTCTATCGTCTATCGTGTTGTCAGTATCGTTTCTGATGGCTGTAATCAGTCCTCGTTCGTGTTTTTCTATGTAGTCTTCGAGCCGTTGTATCGATTCGTGAACACTGTCTTCGATGCTGGCAAGTCCTCTTCCTCCCTCTTTTCTAGATACATATAGTCTGTCAACGTCGTCTCTAGGATGTAATGCCTTATGCATGGTCATTAGTTTTCTTGCTCTTTGATCCACTTGTTTAAGTTCAGCTCAAGTCCACTTGAGAAAGGGTCCCGAATATCTAACGAGGGGCACTGCCCAAGTTTTCATTCCTTTGGTAAGGTTTTTGCTGGAGAGTTTTGTCTCAAGTAGTTTTCTAGTTCTCCAGAGATATTCTTTTTGAATTTTGTCTTTCATTTCCACTTGTTTGATGGTGTCAGCCTCCAAGATACCCAAGTATTTGTAGGTTTCATTTTCTCCGAGTGTTCTGATTTTTTTTTTTCTGAATCTTTTGAGAGTTTTCTCACCAGCGTTAGTTGATGGTTTCTCGTTGGAGTTTGAGAAACCGATTATTATTATAATTATTATTATTAGAGGACTCTTCTAATCCTTCTAGCAGTTCTCAATGATAAAAACAATAATAATAATAATACTGAATGTCATAGAACTAAAAATAATCATGGAACATGAAAGTAACTGTGATACCAAGAGTAACTGGTGCACTTGCAGCAATCCCCAAAGGCTCGGTAATAGGACAGACGAAATCAGTGGACGAACTGAGACAATCCAAACTTCATCAATGTTCAGGTCAGCCAGAATACAGAGAAGAGTCCTGAAAACTTGAGGAGACTTGCTTTTTCTCAGATTTCAGGGGAAGACCGTCGGCTAGAGCTGGTGATAAAAAATTGCAATTAATAATAATAATCATAATAATAAACAAAAATAAATATTATTATTGTTGTTGCTGTTGTTATTACATTACTCCTTGAGAGTCTTTTACACCAGCGTTAGCAAATGGCCTTTCACTGGAGTCTGAGTGACAGCATTTGGCCGGCCTGAACAATGGCATAGTTTGGATTTTTCCGGTTCGCCCTTAGATTTATAACTCCACTATTGCCCTTACCAAGCATTTGGAGATTGTCCCGGCTCGCCCTTAGATTTATAACTCCACTATTGCCCTTACCAAGCATTTGGAGATTGTCCCGGCTCGCCCTTAGATTTATAACTCCACTATTGCCCTTACCAAGCATTTGGAGATTGTCCCGGCTCGCCCTTAGATTTATAACTCCACCATTGCCCTTACCAAGCATTTGGAGATTGTCCCGGCTCGCCCTTAGATTTATAACTCCACCATTGCCCTTACCAAGCATTTGGAGATTGTCCCGGCTCGCCCTTAGATTTATAACTCCACCATTGCCCTTACCAAGCATTTGGAGATTGTCCCGGCTCGCCCTTAGATTTATAACTCCACCATTGCTCTTACCAAGCATTTGGAGATTGTCCCGGCTCGCCCTTAGATTTATAACTCCACCATTGCCATTATCAAGCATTATTATATTTACTCTTTTGAGAATTTTTTACACCGGCGTTAGTTGAGGGTTTCTCACTGGAGTCTGAATGACAGTAATTCTCTTCAAGTCTCCAGACCCCTTCATAGTATTCTAATCGATCTTAACAATGTTGTAATTTTGATGGTCTCCCGTCGTTCTTCAATTCCAGCACGAAACCTTTGGCAACAATTACATTTCGTATCAACGTCACTCTCATGCACCATATTTTTCAGTTCTCCAGCAAGGTCTACATACTTATCTCTCGTATCGCTTTCTTTCAGTTTTACCTCGTGGACAGCCAGAACGGCAAAGTCCACTATTCGGTATGTTCTCTTTGTTTTGTTGACTATCACTAGGTCTGGTCGTCTGGTTGAGATAAGGTGATCCGTTTATATCTCAAAATCTGAATGAATTTTGAGTGTCTCATTTTCCAGGACGGGTTCTGGGTTGTGCATATACCATATGTTCGTGTTGTCAAATTTAAACTTCTGGCACAATTCGCAGTGGATCACCTTCCCCACCCAGTCGTGTCTAGTCTTTTACTCTCTTTGCACTAACTTACTGCATACTGCTGTATGGATGCACTACATGGACGCAAACTAAACGGCTGGAGAAGAAGCTAGACGGCAATTAGACAAGAATGTTGCGAGCAATATGGAACAAGTCCTGGCAGCAACACCCCACAAGGCACCAACTATACGGCCACCAAGTCAGACGAACCAGACATGCAGGACACTGCTGGAGAAGCAGGGACGAGCTCATAAGTGATGTACTCCTATGGACCCCCACATATGGCCGAGCAAAAGCAGGACGACCAGCTCGAACATACAGCAGCTATGTGAGGATACGGGATGTAACCCTGAAGACCTGCCAGGGGCAATGAACGATAGGGAGAAGTGGCGAGAGAGGATCAGGGATATCCGTGCCTGTGGAACGGCATGATGAGGATGATGACTGCATTCGCTGATTGTTTGATTGCTCGTATCGTCTCTATCTCCGCATAATCTACATCTGCTATTTTGTTGCGTTGTCCATTCTTGCTTTGACATCGTCTTCATTGCGTTGTTTTGGGCTGCTATTAAAAGAGATCCAGTTTCTTTCTTAAGACTTCCCTTGTTAAGACTTGTCCTAGTTTTCTCGTGTGATATTTTGCTGGTTTGTTGCTTGAAATATCCATACAGTTGGGGTTTTTTTTCGCATTTTGTTTTTTGCTTATTTTTATTCTGATGATGTTGGTGTTGTCTGTATTGTTTCTGGTCGCCGTAATCAGTCTTTCTGCACGTTTTCTTGCAAGTTTTTCATACCAGTTTTTATTAGTGATTTTCTACTGGAATCTGAGTGAGTGACAGCAAGTCTCCCCTTTGTCTCTGGATCTATTCTCAGTATTCTAGCTGTTTTTAACAGTGCTGTGATCTGGATGGTTTTGATTCTTACTCTGATCTCCAGTTCACCCAGTTTATTTTCCAGGTTTATAGTCATTGTTCCGAGGTCTCTACCGACAACAGGTATTAATGTCGTCTTCATGTTCTACAGATTTTTCTACACTCAAGCAAGGTCAAGATATTTGTCCAGGTTTTCGCTTTCTTTTATTTTTATTCTGTTATCTGTTGGAATGGCAAAATCCACGAAAGAACTAGCTCTGTTCTTTTTATTAATTAACCCTGCGTCTCGTCTTCGAGTCGGGACAGGGATAATCCGTTTTTATCTCAATCTCCCATCGGATTTTATCCGTTTCCTTTTTTCTGACAGATTCAGGTTTGTGGACAGACCATTTGTTAGTATGTTCAAACTTTAGTCTCTTACGAATTCCCACTCAGCCCTGTCTTATCCAGCCCAGTCGACTGGGGTTGTAGAATGCATTGACTGCTTCTCCACAGAGGATAAGACCCACCCTCCACTAAAGAGTGTTCTAGATATGACATTAAGCAATTAGATGCGATGCTCCAGTAATACTGTAACTTTGGGGAATGCGGAGTACCCCTTCAGTGGTATCGCTCCCAGGTCCACTCCTCCCGGAGTGGTAGAAGCTGATTGGGTCATATAGAACTGTTTGACATTTAAACTGATGGTTTGGTATGGTTTGGTTTGGTTTAGTTTGGTTTGGTTTGGTTTGGTTTTATGTTATATCGGCCATTGTAGGTTATTTAATGCCAATTCCTTTATATATATATATATTAAATATATGATTTCTAAACACATTTTAAAGATAACATTTTTAAACAAGTCTGGGCTGAGTTTTTTTTTTTAACAGAGTTAAATGATTTCATTTAATTTCAAACTATTCAGTTTAGCATAAATAGAGTCATTTTTTACTCCCAATTAGTCTTTGGTTTAAATAGTTTTTGTTTGTTTTTTGCTGTTGTTGTTGTTGTTATAGTTGTTTACGCACAGTTAAATGTAAAAATAACTCAATTTCAATCAATTCAGTTTAGCATGAGTAAACTAATGACTGATAGATAATTAGATTGTTTATAATACATAGCAATACTTGGAACCATTTAAGTTTATTGTCCCATGCTAAATTGAATTGTTAGAAATAGAAGTGTTGGACCATTTAACTGTGTGTATATACAATATATGCTTACAAATCATATATTTAATGTAAATGTAAAAACAGTATTTGGCACTATATAACCTACAATAGTTGATATGCCATAAAACCCAATCCAACCAAATTATATATATATATATATATATATATATATATATATATATATATATATAAAATTAACTTAAATCGCGAGTCGGAAATCTTCTACAAAAGTTTCACCTTATCGGATCATCAGGAAGCCTAACTCCAACTAATGCTAAAGGAGAAAGCGCCGTCTTATATTCACCAAATATATATATATATATATATATATATATATATATAAACATTGTTTGGCATTAAATAAGCTACAATGGTTGATATGATCTAAAGCCAAACCAAATCAAATCATATATATCATATGTATATGTATAAAAATGATTTAGCATTAAATAAGACCCAACCAAACCAAATCATATATATTTAATATATATGTATAAAGAGAATTTGGCATTAAATAACTTACAGTGGTTGATATGCTATAAAACCCAACCAAACCAAGTCCTATATATTTGATATATATATATATATATATATATATATATATATATATATATATATAAAGAGGATTTGGCATTAAATAACCTACAATGGTTGATATGCCATAAAACCCAACCAAATCATATATATTTAATATATATGTTTAAAAAGAATTTAGCATTAAATAACCGAGAAGGATTGATATGCCATAAAACTTAACCAAACCAAATCATATATATTTAATATATATGTATAAAGAGGATTTGGCATTAAATAACCTACAATTGTTGACATGCCATAAAACCCAAACAAACCAGACATGTCTAATTATTTTTTTTTTTTTTTTGCTCGTTAGCTCCACATCCTTATTCTGCAATTATTTTTTTCATCCCATAAAGCTTTCACTTATTATTATCTCTTGAGTATTATCAATTTTTGCTTTCATATACAAATTGATCCTTATTGCGTTATTTTGTGCTCTTCTTAAAAGAGATTCAGATGCTCTAGTCTGACTTCCTCTTCTTATCCACGTCCAGGTCATCTCATATGCGATTTCCGCAATTTGTCACTCAAAGTATTCATAGAGTTACTTTTCTTCTCATATCAGCTTTCTATCATTATATCACTCCTTGCAAGTTTTTCACAGAAGCGTTCGCTGCTGATTTTTCAATGGAGTCTTAGTGACAACAAGTGTTCGGAAGTGTTTTGGAGGGATCCCTGTGTGGTAGTGGCTAACACGCTGCTTGGCAACAATGTTGTAAGAGAGTTCGAAATCGAGTCATTCTATTACGTTCATTTTCGGACCAATACCCTCAGGAAAGGTAAGTAAAGTAAAGTAAAGTTGTCTCCCTTTAGTCGAGGGTGACACAAAGGCTCCCCTTTCAATAGCTGCTACACCAAAGTGTAGGGGAGGGTGCTACTCCATTCCCTGGATTGCTCCACTTTACCCTTGATTTCTACCTTATAATGCTGAGTGTTAAGCAAGGCGATATCAAGTACCATTTTTTTTAGTCTTTGGTATGACTCGACCTGGGATTGAACCCCGGTCTACTGAACCATTGGCGAACACTCTATTCTTTAGGCCACTGGGAAGGTATGAACCCCTAATTCCCCGAAGTTATGGGTTAAAAAGTACCACAGCTGTTCTTTGATGAGGATGGTTTTCTCTAGAAGTAGTGGGAAAAGGTGGATATATCATTAAAAAAAGAAACCAAACCAAACCAGGTCTCCAGGACTCGTCTCAGTATTCTAACCGTCGTAACAATAGTGTGATGAGGATGGTCTCGATTCTTCTGATTTCCAATTTCTTCAGACATTTTTTTTCCAAATCTTTCGGGTAACGTTTCAAGCGCACCAACTATTGTTAGTATATTGGTATCTTTTTATTTTCTTTCATTTTCATTTTCACCAGGATGACAAAATCTATCGGCTAATTAATTCATTATTACTTGTTAAATACTATAAGGTCTGATACTCTGGTCAGGATTCGGGGACTTGTTTAGGTCTCAAATCTCCGGAGAATTTTATGCGTTTCATTCTCTTGGATGAATTCTAACTTGTTCATTACTATTTTGAAGTCTGACCAAATCTTAATCTCTTGCACAATTCCCCGGGGATAATTTTCCCCGTCAAGCCGTCCCTAGTCTTAAACTCCTTTTGAGTCATTTGTTTCATTTGCTCATTATACCGTTTCATCTATACCTCCACATAGCCTACACTTGTGATTCTTTTGCGTGGTATCAATTTTTGCTTTATTATGATTAGTTTTTAAGGCGTTGTGTTGTTCTTAATAGAGATTCAGTCTCTCTTGAGATTTCCTTTCTTGGACATGCCCACATCTAATTGAATGCAATATTTCCAGTTCGTCGCTTCAAATATCCATACAGTTGTTTTTCTTCCAATTTCTGTTTTTTAGTTTTTGTTGTTTTTCTTTTCGTTCTTATGTTGCCATTGCAGTTAATTAATGGCTGCTGCAACTAGTTTTTCTTTGCTCTTTTTTGTTCATTTCTCGAGTCTCTTATTGCCATTGTAGATACTGGATTCTCTAATTAATCTTTCGTTGCTATTTTTGCGCATTTCTCCTGTCTCTTGCTGTCATTTAGTAACTGAAGGTTGTAATTAGTCTTCTGTAGCCCTTTTTCGTGTAGTTCTCCAGTTTTCTGTTGGCATTGTATCTACTGGATGCTGAATGTTGAGACTCTTTGCTCTTTTTTGTGCATTACTTTTGTCTTCTGCTACGTTTGGTGCTACTGAATGCTGCAGTTAGTCTTTCTTTGCTTTTTTGTGCATTTCTCTATTCTCGTGTTGCCATTGTAGCTACTCGATGCTGTAATTAGTCTTTGGTCTTTTGTGTACCTTTATCGAGTCTTCCGTTACCATTGATGTTACTGGATGCTGTAATTCTATGCTTTTTTTTGGCACATTTCTCGAGTCTCTGGAGGCCATTGTAGCTACTCGATGCTGTAATTAGTCTTTGGGTTTTTTGTGCATTTATCGAGTCTTCCGTTGCCATTGATGTTACTGGATGCTGTAATTCTATGCCGTTTTTGGCATATTTCTCAAGTCACTGGAGGCCATTGTAGCTACTCGATACTGTAATCAGTCATTGTTTTTTTTTTGCATTTATCGAGTCTTCCGTTGCCATCGATGTTACTGGATGCAGTATATCTATGCTTTTTTTGGCATATATCTCTAGTCTCTGGAGGCCATTGTAGCTACTCGATGCTGTAATTAGTCATTGTTTTTTTTTTTGCATTTATCGAGTCTTCCGTTGCCATTGATGTTACTGGATGCAGTAATTCTATGCTTTTTTTGGTATATATCTCGAGTCTCTGGAGGCCATTGTAGCTACTCGATGCTGTAATTAGTCATTGTTTTTTTGTTTTTTTTTGCATTTATCGAGTCTTCCGTTGCCATTGATGTTACTGGATGCAGTAATTCTATGCTTTTTTTGGCATATATCTCGAGTCTCTGGAGGCCATTGTAGCTACTCGATGCTGTAATTAGTCATTGTTTTTTTTTGCATTTATCGAGTCTTCCGTTGCCATTGATGTTACTGGATGCAGTAATTCTATGCTTTTTTGGCATATATCTCCAGTCTCTGGAGGCCATTGCAGCTACTCGATGCTGTAATTAGTCATTGTTTTTTTGTGTGCATTTATCGAGTCTTCCGTTACCATTGATGTTACTGGATGCTGTAATTCTATGCTTTTTTTGGCACATTTCTCGAGTCTCTGGAGGCCATTGTAGCTACTCGATACTGTAATTAGTCATTGTTTTTTTTTTTTTTTTTGCATTTATCGAGTCTTCCGTTGCCATTGATGTTACTGGATGCAGTAATTCTATGCTTTTTTTTGGCATATTTCTCAAGTCTCTGGAGGGCATTGTAGCTACTCGATGCTGTAATCAGTCATTGTTTTTTTTGTGCATTTATCGAGTCTTCCGTTGCCATTGATGTTACTGGATGCTGTAATTCTATGCCTTTTTTTTTGGCATATTTCTCAAGTCACTGGAGGCCATTGTAGCTACTCGATACTGTAATTAGTCATTGTTTTTTTTTTTTGCGTTTATCGAGTCTTCCGTTGCCATTGATGTTACTGGATGCAGTAATTCTATGCTTTTTTTGGCATATATCTCGAGTCTCTGGAGGCCATTGTAGCTACTCGATGCTGTAATTAGTCATTGTTTTTTTTTTTTTTTTTGCATTTATCGAGTCTTCCGTTGCCATTGATGTTACTGGATGCAGTAATTCTATGCTTTTTTTGGCATATATCTCGAGTCTCTGGAGGCCATTGTAGCTACTCGATGCTGTAATTAGTCATTGTTTTTTTTTGCATTTATCGAGTCTTCCGTTGCCATTGATGTTACTGGATGCAGTAATTCTATGCTTTTTTTGGCATATATCTCCAGTCTCTGGAGGCCATTGCAGCTACTCGATGCTGTAATTAGTCATTGTTTTTTTGTGTGCATTTATCGAGTCTTCCGTTACCATTGATGTTACTGGATGCTGTAATTCTATGCTTTTTTTTGGCACATTTCTCGAGTCTCTGGAGGCCATTGTAGCTACTCGATACTGTAATTAGTCATTGTTTTTTGGGTTTTTTTTTGCATTTATCGAGTCTTCCGTTGCCATTGATGTTACTGGATGCAGTAATTCTATGCTTTTTTTGGCATATTTCTCAAGTCTCTGGAGGGCATTGTAGCTACTCGATGCTGTAATCAGTCATTGTTTTTTTTTTGTGCATTTATCGAGTCTTCCGTTGCCAATGATGTTACTGGATGCTGTAATTCTATGCTTTTTTGGCATATTTCTCGAGTCTCTTGAGGCCATTGTAGCAACTCAATGCTGTAATTAGTCTTTGGGTTTTTTGTGCATTTATCGAGTCTTCCGTTGCCATTGATGTTACTGGATGCTGTAATTAGTCTTCGTATGCATTTTTTTGGCATATTTCTCGAGTCTCTTGAGACTTATTGTAGCTACTCGATGCTGTAATTAGACATTGTTTTTTTGTGCATTTATCGAGTCTCCGTTGCGTTTCATGTTACTGGATGTTGTAATTGGTCTTCCTATGCTTTTTGTGCACATTTCTCGAGTCTCTTGAGGCCATTGTAACTACTCAATGCTGTAATTAGTCTATTTTTTCTCTTTTTTGTGCATTTCCCGAGTCTTCCCTTGATATTGATGCTACTGAAGGCCGTAATTGGTCTTTCTTTGCTCTTTTTTTGTGTCTTTCACGAGTTTCTTGCCGCCATTTAGTTACTGAATGCTGTAATTAGTCGTCCGTGCCTCTTTTTTTTTGCATTTCTCGAGAGATATGTTGCTATTGTATCTACTGGATGCAGAAAGTTGAGCTTTTTTGCTTTTTTGTGAATTTCTCGAGTCTTCCGTTGATATTGATGCTACTGGATGCTGTAATTAGTCTTTGCTTTTTTGTGCATTTTCGAGTCTCATGAAGCTATTTTAGCTAGAGGATGCCCTAATTAATCTTTCTTTGGTCTTTTTTGTGCATTTCTCGAGTCCTTGTATAAGTACATCAACGCAATCCTCAATGCTGGTGATTCCTTAAACTCTCTTTTTTTCATGGTTCTTACACCCTCTCTCTCTATCATATCTTGAATGTAATACCTTTAAAACGTTATCAATTTCCTTATTTTTGGTTTATTTATCCGAGTTCCACAATTACTTATTTTGAAAGTAGTCCAGAGTATCCTACGAGGAGGACTGCCCAGGTGTTTACTCCTTTAATAAAATTTCTACCGCAGAGCTTGGTTTCGAGGTGTTTGGTTGTTTCTCTGAGGTAATCTTTTCTTATTTCTTCCTTTCATCTGTTTGTTTGATGATATCCACTTCCAATATTCCTAAGTGCTTGTAATTTTCGTTTTTCCCAAGCGTTCTGATTATTATCATTATTTCTACTATTTTACTCCTCTGAGAGTTTTTCCACCAGCGTTTGCTGATGGTTTCTCACAGGAGCTAGAGTGACAGCAGGTCTCCTCAATTCTCCAGGACGCTTCTCAGTATCCTTGCCGATCTTTAAAATGCTGTAGTCTGTAAAGTATCTGTTGACCTCTTATTTCTATGTTTTCCTGTCCTTTTACCAATCCTTTTGGAGATTGTTCCAAGTGCCCCAATTACAACTGTATGACAGTCACCTTCGTATTTCATCGTTTTTTGGGTTTTTTTTGTTTTGTTTTCGTTTTTTTCTATTAAACTCTTGATATTTATATCTCTTTTCGTTTTCTTTTAATTTATTACTCTGTGTACTGCCGGGACAGCAAAGTTCACAATTCGGCAAATTCTTTTTTTTTTTTTTTCGTTGACAATCACAAGATCTTGTCGTCTGACCAAAAACAGATGAACCGTTGGTATATCAAAAGACCAGAGAATTATTATTATTATTATTATTATTATTATTATTGCTGGTCCTAGGCAGGGTAGAAACGTCGAACTCCCATACGTAGACACAATAATGTTGGCTGGCCAGTAAAAACTTACGCACATTATCTCTAAGGAGGTGCTCGTGATGTAAGGGTTATTGTCGTAGGAAATGGACTCGGTGACTCGAGTTCGACTCCGGGGCAAGTCTGTTTACATTTCACATAGCGCTAATACTTTTCAGAAAGGTATGCATCTAACTATTGTCCCTCAAGCTATAGGAGAAGAAAAACTCTGAATTCGAAACTTCTTAACTTCGCTTGAAAATTGACCTTGTGTCTCATCCTGCTTTTGCGGAGGGGTTGGTAAATACATATATTCATTATCTCTCTGCGAAAATATAATGCCATATAGAGAAGCTAACAAGATTGATACCAGATAGAGACGGGTGGTGAGAGGGTATAATGAATCAGTGCTACCGACATACCTTGATCAGGAATTATTATTACTATTATTATTCGTGATGACGTTTATGATTTTGTCTGATATTTTGTACATTTTCAGACACTCTATTTTCCAAGTTTGCAAGACCATAGCATTGGCTTTTTGTTGTCGATCCATTCCATGGCTAAATTTCACCACCTCGTTTTGACTTCTTCGAATATGTGCCGCTCTATATATATATATATAGTAAGTAACTTTTATTCTCATCCTCCTACGGCACACTTTTTTGGTTTTCTGGAAATAGTCCGTCACACACAAGCGAGTAATAGATTTCTTCTTCTATCTGTGATTAGGATTTTCAACATCATAGCAAAACACTTCATCAATATAGTTGATGGGGATGGTACGTTTTTTTTGGAGGCGGCCCTTTTGAATCCGGGTAGTTTTCTCATTTGTCATTCATTCTAGTATACTTGTTTCTTGTTAATATCTACCCTGTTGGAGTTCCAATATACCGTGGATAGACGTGAATATTTTAAACGAAAACCCTTGAATTCCATCATTGTCTGGCGTTTTCAATTTGGTTTTCATTCTTTTTGTTTTCTGTCAATTTTATTCTGTGGTCAGCCGGGACAGCGAACTCGACAACTCTGCAAGTTTTCTTTTTTTTTCTTTTTTTTTTTTTTTTGATTCTTACAAGGTCTGGTCGTCTGGCCGAGATTTGGTGATCCGTTTGTATCTCAAAATCCCAGAGGAGTTTGTGAGTCCCATTCTCCAGGATAGATTCTTGGTTATGCATACATAATTTGTTTTTACCCTTATTTTTATTATTATTGAATAACATCATCTTCGAATAAAAATAAGAAAAAGAGAAAGAAAATAGATACAGTGAAAAAGCCTTTAATCATCGCCCGATGATCGTCAAAATATGAAACTGTCAGTTACGATTGATATAGTGGCATTTTTACACGTGAATACACACACACACACACAAACAGACACACACAAACACACACACACATATATGTATATATATATATATATATATATATATTGGACACTGTTATAGATATTGGATCAGAAAGATGCGAACACACCCAAACGGATGGTTTTCAGCAAAGTTATATTTAAGTTCTTATATATATTACTAAAATTGCTAATACAGAGTGCGGCAGAAATACCTCCAATATTTTAAACTGTCACCTGGTTGGGGGAAAGTGAACTTAGGCCAATGGTAATGGTAGCTTCAACTACCTCTTGTATTATTATTTTTTCAAAAATTGGATCAGTTACGATAATGGCTGGCACCGGTGCACAATGTGTCTGCTGTTAAAACGTTTTTATTTTTAAGAATGGTATATATACATATATATATATATATATATATATATATATATATATATATGTTGAAAAGTGTGTAATTGTAACTCAGTTTTTCTTGCTTATTTTATGTTTCAACCGAGTAATGCTTTTCCAGATGGAATGTTCAACATATGTATATATAGGTTGAAAATGCTAAGATAATGTAACAGATATAACAGTGAAATTCTCATTAGAATTCTTCATTTCCACCTAAATCATCATCATCATCATCATATCGCGCTGGTAGCACGGATATCCCTGACCCTCTCTCGCCACTCCTCCCTATCGTTCATCGCCCTAGGTAGGTCTTCAGGACAATATCCCGTATCCTCACATAGCTGCTGAATGTACGTTCGTGCTGGTCGTCCTGCTTTTGCACGGCCATGTGTGGGGGTCCATAAGAGTTCATCACTTATGAGTTCGTCCCTGCTTCTCCAGCAGTGTCCTGCATGTCTGGTTCGTCTGGCTTGAATAGTTGTCGTGATAGGGGGCAGGTGGCCGTACAGTTAGTGTCTTGTGGGGTGTTGCTGCCAGGACGAAGAAGTCCTGAACAAGTCCACCTAAATAGAACAAATATGAGGGATTAAAACCTCGTCTCATCATTATGTTTTCGGTTACAGTTTTTCAATGTTATAAAATTTGCTAATAAATTGTCGACCGTAGTCGAAGGCGACCAGAAGGCTCCCTTTTCAATAGCTACTACACCAAGGTGTGGGGGAGGGCGCTACTCCTTACCACTGATTGCTCCGGAGACCAGGGTTCAATCCCAGGTTGAGTCATACCAAAGACTTAAAAAACGTTACTTGATACCTCCTTGCTTAACACTCAGTATTATAAGGTACGTATCAAGGGTAAAGTGGAACAATCCTGGGAAAAGAGTAGCGTCCTCCCCTACACCTCGGTGTAGTAGCTATTGAAAAGGGAGCCTTCGGATCGCCCTCGACTATAGTCACCAACTTTACTTATTCCTAAAATTGCTGAGCAACATCACAATATTTTTCTTGTATGAATCTTTATCATCATCATGTCACGCTGCAAGCACGGATCTCCCTGACCCTCGCTCGCCACCCATCTCTATCGTCCATCGCACCCGGGAGGTCTTCAAAGCTAAATACTGTATCGTAACAGAGCTGTTGTATATAGGTTCTAGCTGGTCGTCCTGCCTTTGTTCGTCCATATGAAGGGGTCCACAGGAGTAAAATCTCTTACGAGTACGTCCTTACTACTCCAGCAGAGTCCTGCATGTCTGGTTCGTTTAACTTGAATACTTTTCGTGATGAGTGGTAGGTGGCCGTACAGCTGCTGTTTTGTGGGGTGTTGCTTCCAGGACTTGTTCAATACATCTCGCAGCATTTTTGTGTAATAGCTTTTTCTCCATACATTTTGTTAGCATTCATATAGTGCATCCATATAGCAGTATCGACACGACCACTGCTTAGAAAAAACAGCGTTTTATTTTATTAGTCAGGTCCATATGACCGAAAGCCTATCGTTATCTGTCCATGCCTTTTCTGGTCACGTGTTGATGTCTGTCTCGGTTGATAATACACTGCTTCCGAGGTAAGTGAACTTGTCCACTAGTTTCAAAGGTCCACCCTTTAGTGTAGACATGTCACATGCTTGATTAAAGCACATGTATTCCGTCATAAAATATAATAAAACCCCACATCTCTGAGTATCGCGTTGTGGTTCCTTAGATGAGCCAATATCAGATGTGTTGAATTCTTGCTGTGGATCGATAACGTGAAATGCAGAGTCGTGTATTATTATTATTATTATTATTATTATTATTATTATTATTATTATTATTATTATTTACTACTTTAGAGTTTTTCACATCAGTGTTAGCTGATGGTTTTCACTGGGGTTTGAGTGACAGCAAGTCTCCTCAAGTCTCCAGGACTCGTCTCAGGATTCTGGCCGTTCTTAGCAATGCTGTCATTTGGATAGTCTCTACCCGTCCGCCAACTTCCAAGTCCTCCAGGCGTTTTAAGGATCCTTTAGTTACTGTGCCTAACGCACCAATCACAATTGGCACAATCTTTACTTTCATGTTCCACAGCTTTTTTAATAGTCACAAGCTTGAGGTACTTATCCTTCTTTTCACTTTCCTTCAGATTTATTCTGTGGTCCACCGGGACAGCAAAGTCTACAATTTTGCAGATTCTCTTTTTTTTTTTTTTCTTTTGATTATTATGAGGTCTGGTCTTCTGGCCGGGATTAGGTGATCTGTTTGTATGTCAACGTCCCAGAGGAGTTTATTGTTATTATTATTATTCTATACTTGAAAAAAGTTGTGAAGATAGATAGATAGATAGATAGATAGATAGATAGATATGCACAAAAATTAAAAAAAAACAAGATCTTCAAAAGATCATTTTATTTCTTTTAATAATTTGTTTACGTTAAACATTACTTTTTTTTTAGACCTTCATCAAATGCAAAGTCGTGAGTTTTCATTTTGATTTTATTTTTATTATTCTATTCTATACTTGAAAAATTTTAAATAGATAGATCGATTGATAAATAGATAAACAGATGAAAATACACAAAAATTAAAAACACAAGTTCCTCAAAAAATGATCATATTTTTTGAATAATTGGTTAATGTTAAACATTTTTTTTCTGTTTTATTCTTTTTTTTATACTATGAACAAAACGTGATAAGTATTGAATGAAACGTAAACGATGTATACATTCTAAACATTCTATTTCCGTTATTAACATTCTGTTCCAAATTTATGTTATGTTACTATTATTCAAAAATCTTTTTTGAAAATCCACCGCACATCACTCTATATTCGTATATCTATGTGAATATTTATATCATTTAGTTCATATCTATCAATAATAAACATTACATAACATAACAAATTTCCATAGCATATACACACATACATACACACACACACACACGCGCGCATATATATATATATGGGGGGTGGTTAGAGCGTTCGCCAATGGCCCGGAAGACCGGTGTTCAATCTCGGGTCGAGTCATACCAAAGACTCCAAAAAATGGTACTTGATACCTCCTTGCTTAACACTCAGCAATATAAGGTATGTTTCAAGAGTAAAGTGGAGCAATCCAGAGAAAGGAGTAGCGCCCTCCTCTACACCTCGGTGTAGTAGCTATTGAAAAGGGAGCTTTCTGGTAGTTCAATTGGTGAGTTAATGGAGGACCAAATGTTACAGGATAAACAAATTGTGCTCAATATCTATGATTGAGCTTCTACATATAGAAATAAATATCTATGTATACATACATGCCATGGTAGTGTCTGTGACGCAAGGTTTCGTGATTTTTGCATTCGTCAGATTAAGTGAAGATTTTCAAAAAAAAATGATCGATTATGATCATTAATTTTTTTTGGAGTGGGTTATCCAAACGTGCAAATCTTTGGCATTATTGCACCCAAACTTTGGGACACATACACCCAACCGCCCCCACTTTTCGAACAAAAAATAACCATATTAATCGCCCTTTTTTTAGAAAACATTCACTCTGTCTGACGAATACGGAAAACAAGTAGCCCAGGGTCACAGACACTACCATGTAACACACACACACACACACACACACACACACACACACACACACACACACACACGAAGGTGTCCTCGTGGTATAATGGTTAAAGCGATGGACTGCGGAATCGTAGTACGCGAGTTCGTACTCCAGTCGCGCTATTACGTTCACTTTCGGGCAAATACCCTAGGGAAAGGTATGAACCCCCTTATCTTCCTAGATATGGGTTAAATAGTACCACTACTGTTCTTCTTGGAGAATGGCTTTGGCATTAAATAACCTAAAAAGAATTGATATGCTATTAAACAAAGAAACCAGTCAAAAGAAAAACACACACACACACACACACACACACACACACACACACACATATATATATATATATATATATATATATATATATATATATATATCAATATCAGTAATATCCAGTCAGCGTCCGAATACCAGAGGTGTGGATTATCTGCGTATAAAATATATGAGGAATTTCATATAAATCTATGCGCGTGTTTGGTGAATAGCTATTGTTACTTATTCCTTATTCAGTGTAATTAGGAGTAAACTCAAATCTGGCTTGCCCAGTCGACTGGGGCTATAGAATACACTGACAGCTTCTCTGCAGAGGGGTAAGACCCCCCCCCAACGAGTGTCCTGGATATGACCATAAACAATCTGATGGTGAGGTTCCAGCAGTGCTGGAGCTTTGGGGAATGCGGAGTACCCATTCATTGCCATCGCTCCCAGGTCCACTCTGGCCCGGAGTGCTTGCAACTGATAGGGCCCTATCTATGGGTTAAATAGAACTAACAGCATACTTATGCTAAAATGAATTGAGTAAACTGAAGAGCTTGAAATAGAAACGTTTTTGACAATTAAACTGTACTTACACTTAAACTGCATGTTTATGCTTAACTGAATTATTTCAAATAGAACTGTTTTTTGACATTAAAAGTGTATCTACACTTAACTGAATTATTACATATAACTACTTGAATAGTTTGAAATGGAAATGTTTTTGACAATTAAACTGTGTACTTATGCTGAAGTGAATTGTTTTCAATAGAACAGATTTACATAAAAACGGATTTGGCGTTTAATAACCTACAAAGGTTGATATGCCATAAAACCAAACAAACCCAACCCAACTCAAATCTGGTTAAATTGTCATTATAAATTTATTTCGATTAAGAATATCATAATACCCTTCGTCCCATCAGATGATGTCACACGTTTTTATAATGGCAAACAGGTTTGAGTTTTCTTCTAATTACATTATATATATATAGGTCGACGGGGTGTATAACAAATATTGTACATTTTTAAACTCTTAAATAACAAAATCCTGTCTGGCATTCAAGGATTATTAGCAGACACAAGACCAAAAGGCCATCCTGCTTCGGCTGGGACCACCTTGGAGGGGAAAAGGTGCATTGATAACACTGTATAGCACTGGACTCCTGAATCCAGTTCAAGCTATAATCGAACATCCACGCCGGGATCAAGGGATATATTGAGTGAGCCTATGTCCAGCTGCTGGCTAATATCGCTCACATTGCACTATATGAGCCGATGACCAGCATAAGTCCAGTGTGCTCATGTCCAAACTCTCCCCTTAACCCCCACTATAAGCCGACCTTGTGCCATAACCCTGCGGTGGAAGGCAGTGATATATACAGTCTGGTGTTTGTGCCGGGTAGGTGTTATTTGAATCACCTATTCCTAAGGGGGACATCCCTTAAGCCAACACCTACATCGTCAAGGCTAAGGTTATTGCCTAGTGCATGAGGTGCCCAAATAATGGAATATCGAATGAATCATGCATTTTTTGCTCGTGCCACGCATGAGTCTTAATTCACGCCCTCACATTAAAATGATCTTATGCCAAACTTTACCGGTTGGGAGGCATGGATAAATATGAAAACACGATCCTGCCTTGTGTCTGCGTCAGGTGGGTGTTATTGATTTGAATCACCTGGTCCCAGGGGCCCGTCTCTACAGGCAATACCTGCTTTGCGGAGCTGAATACATGGATTGGCGCCGGAGGAACCCCAAGATGGCCAATGCCGATGGAATCAAGCCTTTTCTTTTTTTTTTTAAATAGCCAAGCATGAGTCTCGATTTGTGCGTGGTCTCCGCTATAAAATGACTTTGGGTCACATCCTGAATTAGTGGGAAATCAGTAAAATACCATTAAAACATGAACTGTTTTGAGGCCAATCTAAGCTAGACTTTGATAAAGAACCTGTTTATAAATAAGTTGCTAATTAGGATTAAATAAAGATTAGTTAACAGAATCTTTGGGAATATAAGGTAAATAACAAAGGGAATTGTGATGTCGGAGGTTATGTATTTTCAGTTACAGACAGACACATAACGTGTATTATAATGAAAAAAATATATATATTTCATCATCATCATCATCATCATCATCATGTCATGCCGCTAGTACGGATATCCCTGATCCTCTCTCGCTACTTCTCCCTATCATTCATCGCCTCTGGCAGGTCTTCAGGGCTACATCCCGTATCCTCACATAGCTGTTGTATGTATGTTCGAGCTGGTCGTCCTGCTCTTGCTTGGCCATATGCGGGGCTCCATAGGAGTACATCGCTTATGAGCTCGTCCTTGCTTCTCCAGCAGTGTCCTGCGTTTGTCTAACTTAGATAATTTTCGTGATGAAAGGCAGTTGATTAAATTTGAATAATGCTTATGTAAATTTTATGTTCATTTACAAAATTACATTTACCCATGCTTATCAGAAGATGAAAAAAAAAGAAATTAAGTGATGCAGAAAAGAAAGAAAGAAAGAATACGTCAGAGAAAGAAAGAAAGAAAGAAAGAAAGAAAGAAAGAATACATCAAAGAAAGAAAGAAAGAAAGAAAACAAAAGGAAAAAAGGAAAGAAAATTGTACGAATAGAATGATAAGAAGGATGAAAAGAAAGAAAGTAGGAGATTTAAAAGAAAGAATGAACAGAAAGATAGAAAGGAAAGAAGGAAATAAAAGAAAGAATAAAGTAAGTATATAATGATAGAAAGAAAGAAAGAAAGAAAGAAAGAAAGAAAGAAAGAATACGTCAAAGAAATAAAGAAAGAAAGAATACGTCAAGAAAGAAAGAAAGAAAGAATACGTCAAGAAAGAAAGAAAGAAAGAAAGAAAGAAAGAAAGAAAGAAAGA
>OY757931.1:59090867-59185867 GCA_963585895.1 Sepioteuthis lessoniana | reverse complement strand
ACGGGGGTCGCCTGTTCTGATTCTGTTTGCCATGACCGGGTACAAGGGTTAAGTATTCCTGTATATTACTCGCCTGTAGTGAGGATTGAACCTGCAACCTTCAGATGATATTCTTCTTAGTAGCTCAGGGAACCAACGCCTATAACCGTTACGCCATGTGTCCAGCAGATTCGTGTGATGTGCACAATCATCAGACAGAAATATATATATATGTGTGTGTGTGTGTGAATATTAGTTTCGTATGCATTACTCAAATTTAATTAACCCCCACACTTTATATATATATATATATATATGAGTGTGTGTGTGTGTGTGTGTGTGTGTAGAAGGAAAGAATTATTGAAAAACAAAGTCGACACTATAGCGTTTCGGTTCTGCTGAACAATCATCAGGACTATGATTAGTGATATTAAGATAACGATGGATGTATAAAAAGTATAAAAATATATAAAAACTTTGGAAAAGTTGTATGACATGAAATTGGCCAATTTTTCTTGCAATAAGCAGCCCGTGGGGTAATGGTTATCGTCGCAGGAAATGGACACGGTGACATGAGTTCAAATCCTGGACGAGACTGATTGCATTTCAAATAGTACAAATACCTTTGAGAAAAGTATGAATCCAATTATTCTCCCTCCAGCTATGGGTAAATAGTAGGGCAGACTAGGTTCTTCAGCCTAGGTGAGGCAACTAGTCTATGAGAAAGAAAACTCTGAATTCAAACATGTTAAACTCCGCTTAAAAAATTGACCTTGTGTCATATCCTGCCCGAGCGGAGTGGCTGGTAAATATGATAAACAGCCAACTTTTTCATGTCATACAACTTATCCAAAGTCTTTATATATTTTTACACTTTTTTATACTTAGGTATCCACCGAGTACAACTCGCGTAAAGACAGCCGAACAGTCTTAATGAAAACAGATAAGTTTTAGGTTTTGAATATCTCTCACATGAACTTCCTTATTTAGACTTATGGCATATAATGAATTGTTACATGCACCATTCATTCCATACAAAAAAAAAACTTTAATTCGATAGAATATTATTATCTTCCTGTTGTTGTTAGTATTTGTTTTCTTTTTGTAATAAATGTTCTGGTCGCTATTATAGTCTTGGATTGTGTTCGTCTTCTTCATTCCTCGAAGACCAGAGCTTAGCCGACTGGATATCTGCTTTCTTTCGTTCTTTTTTCTTTCTTATGCATGCGCAACTGGATCTCTGGGGAATATATTAGACGATTTAAGGTCTCGAACGTGTGCGTCATTAAAGGATGTTCATTTTTCCTACATTTAAAGAATTCTCTGACCTGGTAACAATAAAAGGAATGCAATATCATTGATAGAGTGTATGCATAGAAAATATTCAGATTCAACGTTACTTGACTTGATTAAAGCATAGCCAAGAAACTCTATGTCTACAGTATCTTAAGTTATATATATATATATATATATATCATCATCATCATGTCGTGCAACCAGCACGGATATCCCTGACCCTCTCTCGCCACTTCTCCCTATCATTCATCGCCTCCGGCAGGTCTTCTGGGTTACATCCCGTGTCCTCACATAGCTGCTGTATGTAAGTTCGGGCTGGTCGTCCTGCTTTTGCTTGGCCATATGTGGGGGTCCATAGGAGTACGTCACTTACGAGCTCGTCCCTGCTTCTCCGGCAGTGTCCGGCGTGTCTGGCTCGTCTAACCTGTATAGTTTTCGTGATGGGAGGCAGGTGGCCGTATAACTGGTGCTCTGTGGGGTGTTGCCGCCAGGACTTGTTCATATATATATATATATATATATATATATATATATATATATATATATTTCTGGGGCGCTCGTTGTGTAATGGTTATTGTTGTGGGATATTGACACAGCGACCAGAGTTCAAATCCAGGATGAGCTTGTTTGTATTTCACATAGCGCTTATATCCTTCGGAATAGTATGCATCCATTTATTCCCCTTCCAGCTAATGGTAAACTGTAGGGCACACTGACCTATATAACATTATTTTGGTAACCGGTTTAGGAGAAGGAAAACTCTGAATTCAAACCTGTTAAAGTCCGTTAAAAAATTGACCTTATGTCACATCCTGATTTCATAGAGAGATTGGGTATATATATATATATATATATATAGGGTATCTTATACATGAATTGTTCAATATTGCTCGTAACATTCTTGTGTAATTGCCGTCTAGCTTCTTCTCCAGCCATTTAGTTAGCGTCCAAGTAGTGCATCCATATAGCAGTAACGACACCACTGCTGCCTGGAAGAAACTGCATTTATGTTGCGAGCAATATTGAACAAGTCCTGGCAGCAACACCCAACAAGGCACGAATTATACGGCCACCTGCCTCCCATCACAAAAACTATCCAAGCTAGACGAACCAGACCTGCAGGACACTGCTGGAGAAGCAAGGACGAGCTCATAAGTAATGTACTCCTATGGACCCCCACATATGGCCGAGCAAAAGCAGGACAACCAGCTCGAACCTACATACAGCAGCTATGTGAGGATACGGGATGTAGCCCAGAAGACCTGCCAGAGGAGATGAAAGATTGGGAGAAGTGGTGAGAGAGGGTCGGGGATACCTGTGCTAGCGGCACGACATGATGATGATGATGATGATACATGAATTGCCATTCTTTTATATTTGTACAAACAACGTGTGAAAAATTGATTCAAAACAGTTTTTAAAAAAGTTTTATATGTTTATAAAAGTAGTGCATGCATTCTGGGGAATGATATACATGCATGCATATTATATATATATATATATATATATATATATATATATATATATATATATATATAAGTGTTAATGTACGTCTGTGCGTATATATGTGTAGTTGCAAGGATAATTGGGTGAACCTGTGACTGTATGCCGATAGCCAGAGTACGAGAAAGAGGGAGAGAGATGGCAAGAAAGAGGGGAGGAAGAAAGAGAGAAACTTATGGAGAAAAAGATACTAAGATGCGTTGTTCGGAATGAAACAAATGGCGCTGTGTTGTCTCGTCATGTCAACCAATTCCGTTTTGGGCGCCAAATCTTCCCACCTCTTACACCAAACTTAGTGTCTTCCTTCCGTGAAACTTTGGCCTCTTGTGCGACAACGCAAGAAACTGCCAAGACCATTTCGCAACAACACTATTCTTGCCGACCACTCAACCGTATATATATATGTGTGTGTGTGTGTGTGTGTGTGTGTGTAAGTAAAATACTTATACATATATATATATATATATATATAACTGTTACTCTGCAACAATGACACATCACATGAAGATTTTTATTTTAGAAATACACTTAAAGTGTTTTAACTTATTGCAACCGAATGATTATTTCGGTAGATCTGCAAATGCGTGAAACTAAATTTTTATCCATTTAAATTCCCGAAATAACGGAAACGTAATGATATTTAAAATTCTCAAACTCTGCTCAAAATTGAAGCATCCTGAAGAGCTGTGATACAACGAAACAGTCTGTCCGAGGATGAAAATATATACGCTCCCTCCATGGGGGTTGAGCACTCTGGCGAAGGAATTTACGGCTGCCACTAGCATAATGCAAAGCTCTTTGAATGAACTGAGCACTCTGGTATCTGGTAAGGTATAAAATATAAACAAACGAAAGCTACTACTTGATGCCTTATAATTTCCGAACTGACGTGATACGCTTGTTGGCTGAGCGGTATGATACTAAGTCTAACGTAAATTTGGGCGGGTTTCGATCTCTGCTTCAAGCGTCCTACGTATCTAGCCACACGGAAGAGTTGTGATACAACGAAACAGTCTGTCTGTGGATGACTATATATGTATATATGTGTGCGTGCACGAGCGTGTGTGGTTAGGCAGCAGTCGTTCATTTAAACATGCTTGATTAAATAGTAAATACAAATTTTGTCTATATAATTTAATTAAGATCCTTTCGAGTTTCCTGATAAGCCTCTTGGTTTCAGGTTAGAATCGTTGGATGAATTTACCAAAATTGTCCCGAACGGTTTTGGACCCTTCACAGAGCATCATCACGGGTAGCTTGCATGTGTAAAAAGTATTGTTTTTTTTTTTAAATGAATTTTAAAAGCGACAATGTGTTGAAAAGCTTTTAGAATATTTTTTTTCTTTTTTAATATTCCGTATTTCTTGGTAATATTCTATTTCCAATGATAGTGTTCTGATTTCTTAATTTTATGCAACTCTGCGTTTGCTTATTTTGTTATGTTAAAAAAAAAACTTTCAAAATTCATTGGTTGTATGTTCAGCTATAGCCTTTCTTTATATATATATGAGAAAAATAAATGGAAAAGTGGAGAGAAGGAAACCCTGACAACGGATTCCATTTTCAATTTTTTTTTTCACTTATTTTTCTCCTCTGGTCGGATTTACCAAACCTACCATTTTTCCACACACACACACATATATATATATATATATAAATATAAGTGGTAACCCGTCATGTATATATATGTACGAGGATCATTAAATATGTTTCAGAACGTTTTTCGTATGGACACTTTTATTGATAGTACACACATGAAACTATGGTCCCCTTCGAAGTAATCTCCTCCGGCTCCAATGCACTTGTTGTACCGTTCAAAAACTTCTCGAAGGCCCCATGGAAGTCCTCTTGTGTGAGCGTGTCAGTGACCTTCGTCATAGCCTCTTTCATCTCCTCGGTTGTGTCATAACGACAGCCTCTGAGCTTAGGGAATAACCAAAAGTCACAGGGAGCAAGGTCTGGACAATAGGGACGGTGAGGAACTATGTTGATGCCCATCTTGGTCAAAGAGTCTGTGACAAGGATGGAGTTGTGGACTGGTGCATTGTCCTGCTGGATATGCCACTGACCCGATTTGAAGAGTGCTGACCTCTTCCCTAGGAATCTCTTCCTGAACTCCTTTAAAACCTCAACATAGTAACCCTAACCCTAACTCTTTTGCCAATCAACTGTGGTATATTGATTTGCTTACTCCTCCCACACCTCTCATCATCCCTCACCGACTCCCTGCCTTCCTTGAATCTCTTATGCCACTCAAAAACTGATGCTCGGTTCATGCAAGATGCTCCAAAAGCAGTCTGAAGCATTCCATACGTTTCTGTGGCATTTTTTCCAAGTTTAAAACAGAATTTTATTGCCTATTGTTCTTCTAAATTGTGCTCACGTCCAGATTGTATTTTTGAAATTCACCAGCTGTGACAATTAGGATTTAGTAGGGTGTATTCCAATTCCTGCAGTAGCTGTTCATTTGAACTTGAAATCATAAAACTTGGTCAGTCATCTCATAAGATGTATAGCAATAACATACTGAATTTTAAAGAATCCTGGACAATTTTAAATGCTTGCACAAAAAAATATGGAAACTTATTGAAAGCGCCACGTAATAGTGGGTAGAGTGTTTGCCCATGGCTCGGGAGACCGGAGTTCAAACGCTGGTCAAGTATATATATATATATATACTTGACCTGGGTTTGAAGTGATACTGTGAACATTATAGCGAACTCCTTAATCGCCATCCACTCGTTTACGAATCAGTAGTGGATCTCATTAAACAACATGAACCAATCATGGCTCTTGATGAACTGCCTTCTAGAGGTGAGATAAAAGCTTCTGTCAGTCAAATGAATAACAACAAAGCGCCAGGACTGGATGGCATAACAGCAGAAGTGAAGTATCTCAAGACTGGAGAGATGCGATACTTGTGTCTTTGTATAAAAAGGGTTCAAAGTCGGACTGCAGCAATTTTAGGGGCATATCTCTGCTGTCTATTGTTGGAAAATTGTTTTCAAGAATAATTTTAAATAGATTAGTCTGCACAATTGTCAATGGAATTCTACCAGAATCACAGTGCGGTTTTTGTGCAAGCCGTGGCACTGTGGATATGATTTTCAGTGCTCGGCAATTGCAGAAGTGCAAAGAACAGAATCTTCCATTATACCAATGTTTCATTGACTTGTCAAAAATTTTCGATACCGTAAATAGATCAACTCTTTGGAAGAACTTACTGAAGTTGGGCTGCACTGAGAGATTTGTGGGTCTGATTCGTTCTCGTCACAATGGAATGAAGGCCAGAGTTAGTTTCAATGGCACTCTATCTGAGGAAATATCTATCAACAATGGGGTCAAACAGGGTGACATTTCTGCACCCATGTTATTCAATATCTACTTTGCTTTAGTCTTTTTTGTAGCCTTTTATGAAAACCCAGACGGTATCTACATCAGATATCGGACATCTACCAGTGTTCTTAAGGTCTGTAGACTACTTTCTCAAACAAAAGTGTCTTCTTCATTTGTGAGGGAGCTGCTCTATGCGGATGACTGTAATATCGTTGCACATTCTGAAGATGAGTTGCAATGATTTATGAACCATCCTGTATTTGCATGTAAATCATTCGGTTTAAAGATCAACCTAAAAAAGATAGTCGTCATGTACGATCCAGCATCCGGATCGCCTTATATAGAACCAACTATCTTCGTTGAAGGTAACAAATTAGATGTAGTGCACTCTTTTGTATATCTAGGCAGTACCCTCCCTGAGGAATGCAGCTTCGACAGGGAAATCTCCTTCTGCATTGAGAGGGCTTCTTGGTCTTTTTCAGCACTTAATAAACATGTGTGGTCCCAGCATGGTATCAAGTTACATACGAAAATCATTGTGTATAAAGTATGTGTTTTGACGGCCCTCCTGTATGCAAGCGAGACTTGGACACTCTTTAAACACCAACTCAAACCTCTTGAGGGTTTCCATCAATGGTGCCCGAGACAAATACTTCATATCAAATGGCAGTCTTATGTTTCAGATACAAAAGTATAAGAGCAAGCAGGGCTACCAAGCATCCAGTTGATGGTAATGAAAAGTTGTCTCCGATGGGTTGGTCACATTGCGCGTATGGATGACGGCCGTCTGCCAAGACAATTATTCTATGGTGAAATGTGGGAAGGAAAGGGAAGTGCATTAAAACCGAAGAAGAGATTTAAGGACACAATAAAATATTATCTGAAACAATCTGGACTATCTGTGGACCAATGGGAAGAAATGGCTTCAGATAGAAGTAAGTGATGGAAACTGATTCACGAAAGCATATCATCCTTCGAGAATAGCCGTATGCTGTACAGCGCTTACAAACGTCTGATTCGCAAAGGCGAACAGGCTCCAGCACTGGATCCAAAAGTCACCACGCTAACTGTGACATATGTGGAAAATTGTGCCTATCTCTTGCTTGTCTCAAAAGTCATCAGCGTAAATGTGCAAAATCTATCTTGCACCAAAATAATGTCACTGCAAAACAAAACTGATCGGTTGTGCCAATTTTGTGGCAAAATCTGTCGCAGTTTGGCTGGCCTTAAGAGTCACCTACGAATACATAAAATTTAACGGTGTAGTGAAGGAGGGGTTAGAGGACGTGAGATAAACGAGGTGGTCACGCTCGAAACCGAGAGAACAGCCATATATATATATATATATATATATATATATATATATATATATATATATATATATATATATATATATATGTGTGTGTGTGTGTGTGTGTAATATAATAGCAAGAAACAATCAACAAACAATTTATTTCTGATGGCTGGCCTCTTTAGAACAGGGTTACAAAATGGATAGGGAAGTACACAAACTCGTTAATGATTAGTGTAATACCAAAATGACGGTCCGTTGAGTTTTTCTTACAATTATATTACTGATATATTTGCTCTGGGTGAGATTTCTATCTATCTATCTATCTATCTATCTATCTATCTATATATATATATATATATATATATATATATATATGCTAACGTACTATCTACCAGCATTCACGGTTACCAGGAAAAAGAAAAAAAAAACGCCAGAATTTAGAGATAACAATATAGTTTAAATGTAAGTACGGTTCAATTGTCAAAAACATTTCTATTTCAAGCTATTCAGTTTACTCAAACAATTCATTTTAGGATAAGTATGCTGTTAGTTCTATTTAACCCATAGATATGGCCCTTATCAGGTGCTACCACTCCGGTCTGACCATCAGATTGTTTAGTGTCATATCCAGGACAGACGCGGGGGGGGCTTACTCCTCTGCAGAGAAGCAGTCGGTGTATTCTACAGCCCCAGCAAACTGGGCAAGTTTTTTAAAGAGTTTTGAAAGTTTTTTTGCTTTTTATAACATAACAAAACTACTCAAACGCAGAGTTGGATAAAAATGAGTTGTTGATGAATTTAAAAAACAGAATGCTATCAACGAAAATAGAATATTACCAAAAATACGGAATATTTTTTTAATCTAAAGGCATTTCAAAACATTGTCACTATTTTCAAAATTAATTCTATTGATTTTAGGTTTTTTGGTTTTATATATAGAGCTTCTAGGATTTGTACCCGTTGCACATGCAAGCAAACCCCTATGATGGCCTATGAAAGGTCCGAAAGTGCTCGGACAATTTTGGTAAATTCGTTCCATCCTGAAACCAAGACATTTATCAGGAAACTCGAAAGGATCCAAATCAAAATTATATAGACAAAATGTGTCTTTATTATTCAATCAAACATGCTTAAATGAAAGACTGCTTCTTAACTACACACACACGCGCGCGCGCGCATACGCACACGCACACTTATATATATATATATATATATATATATATATATATATATTTCATTAAGAAAAAACAACGAAACCAATCACAAAGGATTATAAATTTATTTCCATCCTGTTACGCATTTTTGAAATTTTCAAAAACACGAAAAAAAATTAACAGGACTTCATCAGATCAATTAGATAAAAAAAACTAGAGTAAACACATAAGAGTGGGAGGGGATAGAAGAGTGAGAGGGGATAGAAGAGGGGTGAAGAGTTATCTCTTCATTAAGCCCACTTCCGTTTTAAATTTAAATTTTCGGTTGGCAATGTAGTAAATTTATTTTAAAACCCAATCAGAACCCATCGTACATTAATGTTAATTCAAATCACTCTAAAAATATAATCAAGCAAATCCCAAAAGCAGTAAATTTAAGAATAGGTAAGCTATCTGCAAATGAAAAGATTTTCAAAGAGAGTAGTAAGAGATATATAGAAGCCCTTAAAAATAGTGGTTTTAAGGAGGATTTTAGGTATTTAAAACAAAATATAACAACTGAATTTACTAAAGAAAATAATAATTACGTTCAAAAAAATAAAAATAGAAAAAGGAAAATTATATGGTTTAACCCCCCTTTTTGTAAACTAGCCAATATAGATGTAGGTAAATATTTTTTGAGACTGATAGATAAACATTTTAAACAAGATAACATATTGCATAAAATATTTAACAGGAAAACCTTGAAAATAAGTTATTCTTGCACTAATAATATTTCCCAAATAATAAATAGCCATAATAATGAATTAATTAATAAATTTCATAACCGAGTAAATAATAATAATATTAATAGTAAAAAAAATAGAATGTAATTGTAAATCTCAAAGTGACTGTCCAATGAATGGCTTGTGTAGTTTAGATAACGTAGTATATCAAGCTATTATTTATCCAAAAGAGGACATAAGTGATAAGAAATATTATATTGGCGTTTCTTCTACTAATTTCAAGATTAGGTACGGAAATCATAAATATTCTTTTTCCCATGAGCATCAAAAAAATCAAACTGCTCTATCAAAACATTATTGGGGATTAAAAAATAAAGGGTTAACCCCTGACATTCAATGGTCCATATTGAAAAGATCTAGTACCTCAAAATCTTTCGATAGTAGGTGCAATCTATGTCTTGAAGAAAAGATCCACATTTTGCTTTTTCCTGAGCCAAAAATTTTACTAAATAAGAGAAATGAACTAATAGCCAGGTGTAGACATAGGGCCAAATTTAAACTATAAATAATTAAACAAGTAAAAAAATTTTTTATAAAGCATAAATTTATTTGAGAATTAGAGTTAATTTTGAGAATAAATATAATAAATTATTAGATAGAAAATTATGAAAAAGCATATAATATATATGTACTACGCATAAAAAATGTAACTGATTAATGCCCTCTAAATATTTTTGAAATTTTTGAAATTTTAAAATATTTAAGTAAATTAAATATTTGTTTTTGTTTTAATATATCTATTACGGCATCTTTACGTGAGATTATTAATTAAAATTTAAATCTAATTAGAAATATCTGTAATTTAAGTCTATATGTAAAATTAATTTAAAAAAAATTGTTTTAAAATAAATTTACTACATTGCCAACCGAAAATTTAAATTTAAAACGGAAGTGGGCTTAATGAAGAGATAACTCTTCACCCCTCTTCTATCCCCTCTCACTCTTCTATCCCCTCCCACTCTTATGTGTTTACTCTAGTTTTTTTTATCTAATTGATCTGATGAAGTCCTGTTAATTTTTTTTCGTGTTTTTGAAAATTTCAAAAATGCGTAACAGGATGGAAATAAATTTATAATCCTTTGTGATTGGTTTCGTTGTTTTTTCTTAATGAAATTATTGCTCTGTATAATTGGTACATTGAGCTCTTTACCAGGAAGATTTAAATATTCATTCACGAATAATTTCTTGTCCTGATGGAATTACTCCTAACTCCGGTTTAACTGGACTAAGTATTCTATATATATATATATATATATATATATATATATATATATATATATAAATCCACCAAAATAAACTTATGGAATATAATTTCGAATTTTCTTGTTTCTTAACTTTATATGTTAAGAAACAAGAAAATTCGAAATTATATTCCATAAGTTTATTTTGGTGGATTTTTTTTTATCAACTAGAATAAGCGAAATAGATTTATTATGAAATAAAATTTCTAATTTTCTTGTTTCCTAATAAAAAAAAAATATTTTACTCTGCAGGTATATTTTATATCAAATAGCCGAGCATTAAGTACTCATTCTTTGGATCTTTACAGTCCTTATTTATTTCTTTTGTCTACATACTTTTATTTTGGGTTTGGGTTTCTTTTGTTTAATGGCATATCAACCCTTGTAGGTTATTTAATACCAAAGCCATTCTCCAAGAAGAACAGTCGTGGTACTATTTAACCCAAAGTGGGGACTTTTATTTTGTTCCGTTCAAATCGCTTTTACAATAAATTCCTCGTTGATGGTAGCCCAAGGTAGGCCCGAAAGTACTTGGCAGCAATTAATTACGGAAAACTTTATTAGCCAATTCTGACCATATATTATAACATCCATACGTCGTCTCAAACAGATCAAAGTGTGACGCGAAAGGTTTACTTTTATCCCAGAACGGGGTTTTATTTTCGCACGTGTGAAGACGGGGCAGGTTGGCACTTGATCCCTTGTAGAATAAGTCCTCGTTCAGAGTTTTTCTCTCAGGCATATAAGAACTGGCATATTACGTGAGGGATTAATTTAGGGCCAGACTGACCGCCGCTGGCAAGGGGGTCCAAATTTCACACTATCCACACACCCACCAGGTCGCTTTCCTTCCTTCCCCTAGACAATGGAAGAATATGGACCAATAGGTTTAGTCGTAATAATATTATATTGTAGTAGTCGGCAACTCCAGTTTCCCGTGTGATATTTTTAAGGAATTAATAGGACAACTCTAAGCAAGATAACATAAGGTGATTAGAAGCTAAAAAGGAAGCATGAAGTAACAAATTCGTAGAAGATACGGCAAAGAACAACTTCGACCACGTGGTAACATTAAAAATACAGGAATCCTTTACTATACAAAGAGATACACTTTCAAAGTGTCAAATATATAATAAATGGACAGTCCACGAATATAAATGTCTTTTCTTGACTTTTGTTTTTCTTCAAATTGAGAGAGAGAGAGAGAGAGAGAGAGAGAGAGAGTGGTATATAAAATTTAGGTATAAAGGAGAAATAGCCCCAAAGTTACTTATCTTTTTTTTCGACGGGGTTCCACTGGAGAATCTTTCTTCTTTCACGGGCTATTTTTAACACTGGCTTGAAGAACTTGGGTCCCTCGTGTCTCAGATATTCTTTTGTCTTCTACCCGGAATACTGGCTTTGATTCGTCTGCCCGCTACGAACTGACATTTCTTCTCGTTTTTTTCGCCGACGGGGAGGGAGTCCCCTCTTCCGTTTTAGGGTATCAGCCAATCATTTGGCTTCTCTCTTCCTCCCCTTCCGGTGTCCGGCGATCTGAGGTTACTAAGATATCCCCTCTGTGACCTACATTCTTTCTTAACGGTCACTTTTTTGACGGGTTGCCACTGTTCATTCCAACGGGAGGATAGTATTAATCTTATTTCTATCGTCTCCGTGGGATATCACGTGACAAAAGTGAAAATATATATGCAAAAGACGTCTCAACTATTTAACCAAATATGTCTAAACGAGGAAATGCTGCCCAAATACATGCACACTCACACAAACATATATGTATGCGTGTGAGTGTGTGTGTGTGTGTGTGTGCGCGCGTGTGTGTGTGTGCGCGCGCGTGTGTGTGTGTGTTTGTGTACGTATGTAAGTATGTTTCTTCTAACAGAGTGAGATAGAGTGGATGACTGCGCAGATTCTTTCACGTATATCAACGTATTGTATTTCAGAAAAATTTTGAAAAGGAACGAAATGTCACGTGGCCATATTTCTAAGCGCATTTGTACATAAAGGCATGACATTTCTCATCCTCATCCTCATCTTCTGATTTATCTTCTTGAATTAGGGACTGACCTCCATCCTTTCTTTCTTCCATCCACTTATCTTGGCTTATACATTCGCCTGTTTCGTCATGGACGCTTAATAATTTTTTTGAAAATTTCTTCCTCTTGAATGTTCGCTTCGGTGCATACGTTTTGTTGTCTCCTGGGTTTCTGTATTAGCAGCATCTCCTGCATAGAATTTCAAAATATTTACTGGCTGCATCTTCTGTATACTAGATGTACACTAGCTGCATCTTCTGCAAACCAGTTTCTAGATGTCTTTGCAAAATGATCACCCATGCTCGTATCGACATTTCCTAGTTTGGATGCACTGCCAATGATTTACTGTCTTCACCAAGATTTACCATATGTGCATATGCGTGTACGTTCCATTGAGTGCCTATATGTGTCTGTACATACCTGAGTGTATGTGTGTACGGGTTGGTTGGTTAGGTTTTATGGCATATCAACCTTTGTTGGTTATTTAATGCCAGATTCATTTTTATAAAAGTAAACAGTTCTATTTCAAACAAATCCCTTTAGCATAAGTACACAGTTTAATTGTCAAAACATTTGTATTTCAAGCTATTCAGTTTAGTCAAACAGTTCTAATTTAGCTAATTCAGTTTAGTATAAGTATAGATTTTGTTTACAATCAGTTAAATGTCAAAACAGATCTATTTCGAACAACTCAGTTTAGCGTAAGTACAATTTCAATGTCAAAGCCAGTTCCATTTCAAACAATCCAATTTAGCATACAAAAATAGTTCCATTTCAAAAAATTCAGTTTAGCATAAGTACACAGTTTGAATGTAAGTACAGAGTTTAATAGTCAAAAACATTTCTATTTCAAGCTATTCAGTTAAGTTAAATAGTTCTAATTCAAACAATTCAGTTTAGCATAAGTACACAGTTTAGCTCAACTTAACCCATAGATAGGGCCCTTTCAGGTGCTACCACTTCGGGCTAGAGTGGACCTGGCAGCATTGGCGATGAAGGGGTGCTCTGCATTCCCCAAAGCTGCAGCATCACAAGAACTTCACCATCAGATTGTTTAGTGTCATATATCAGGACACTCGTTGGGATGGGGGGGTTACCCCTTTACATAAATGCAGTCAGTGTATTCTACTGGCAAGTGTGTGTGGAGGGGCATCTGCTACTATTTGAAATTGTGTGAGTGTAAGTGTGTGTATTTGCGTAAGGTTTTATGTGTGCGTGTGTGTTTCATCGTGTCTCTGTGCGAGTATGTGCGCGTTTGTATGTGCATGTATGCGAGTATGCGTGCGTTTCATTGTATGTGTACGTATGTGTGTGCGTGTGTGTGTGTGCGTGTGTTCGTACGTTTGTGGGTCTGGCTCTCTGTGCATGTGTGTGTGTGTCTACATATGCGTTTGTACGTCCTGTTGGGGCTGCATATCTGCGAGATCATTTACGTGTCTGCGTATGTGCGTGTGCGTCTGCGTGCGTATACGTGTGTGCATTTGTATGCGTACACGTGTGTGTGGGTAATTACGTAGGCGTGTTCGTATGTATGCTGGTGTGTCCTTTCTTGTGTGTGTTTCGATATGTTAACGTGTTTGCGTGCGTGCGTGTGTGCATTAATAACTGCTTGTTTGCAGGTATGTGTATGGGGGGTCGATACATGTCTATATCTGAATTTATGTGTTTCTGTATGTGTGAGCTTATGTGTGACAATGCGTGTGTATGTTTGTCTAAGAGTGTGTTTGTGTACGCTCGTGTGTGAGTGTGTCTATGAGTATGTTCTTGTGTGTATGGAAGCGAGTGTATGTGTGGTGTTTTAATCGTCTTCAGCTTTCGGAAATCTGAATTCTAACCCAGAGATTAAGTCGCCCTGTCGGCTGGGGCTGTAGAATACGCCGACTGCACCTCTGCAGAGGGGTAACCCCCCCACAACGAGTGTCCTGGATATGACCATAAACAATCTGATGGTGAGGTTCCAGCAGTGCTGGAGCTTTGGGGAATGCGGAGTACCCCTTCATTGCCATAGCTCCCAGGTCCACTCTGTCCCGGAGTGGTAGCACCTGATAGGGCCCTATTTATGGGTTAAATAGAACTAACAGCATACTTATGCTAAAATGAATTGAGTAAACTGAATAGCTTAAAATAGAAATGTTTTTGACAATTAAACCGTACTTACACTTAAACTGCGGGCTTATGCTTAACTGAATTATTTCAAATAGAATCTGTTTTTCGACATTAAAACTGTATTTACACTTAACTGAATTATTACATATAATTGTTTGAATAGTTTGAAATGGAAATGGTTTTGGACAATTAAACTGTGTACTTATGCTAAACTGAACTGTTTTCAATAGAACTGATTATTTACATAAAAATGGATTTGGCGTTAAATAACCTACAAAGGTTGATATGCCATAAAACCAAACCAAACCAAACCAGAGATTAAACAGAACAAACCCGAAGAAAATGCAAGAATCCCGTTCATTACAAGAACTATATAAAAATCTAAAATAGAAAATGCAACAATATGATGTTAAAAACACAATCATGCATCCAGCAGCTGTGGAACTAGGAATGGTCACAAAGGATACAGATGCACATTCTAGGAAATAAAAAGAGATCAACTTCATTGGAAAAACAAAACATCCTACTAATAGGAAAATCTAAAATATTCTATAATTTCCACAGAAAATCATTCATTTACCGCAGAAATCAGGTGAAAATTTTGGTTAAGCATTTTATAAAACTGCCATGTTTTTATAAGTTACTAGGGACCATTCTTAAAATGTACCAGAGAGGAACACTGATTGATCGACCAGAGGAAAACAAAGATGATGATAATGATGCACAAGGCTTTACTTTCGAGAGATGACATAAACTAACAATATGTATCAAGAAAATAGAGAGGAACAGGATCAACAGCATTGCCCAGTCAGCTGGGGCTGTAGAATACACCGACTGCACCTCTGCAGAGGGATAAGACCCCCCCCCCACAACGAGTGTCCTAGATAGGACATTACACAATATGATTGTGAGGTTCCAGTATTGCTGGAGCTTTGGCGAAGGCAGAGTACCTCTTCATTGCCATTCCTCCCAAGTCCACTCTGGCCCGGAGCGGTAGAACCTGATAGGGTCCTATCAATGGGTGAAAAAGAACCTAATTGTGGTTTCGAGAGTTTACTGTTTTTGCATTGAAATTTGTATTTATGCTAAACAATTCTTTAAGATAGAAATGTTTTGACATTTAAACTGCGTTTATGCTAAACTGAATTTGTTTGAAATGGAAATGTTTTTGACATTGAAACTGTACTTACGCTAAACTGAACAATTTAAGATAAAACTCTTTTGACATTTAACTGTGTAAGCAAAATCTATACTTATACTAAACTGAATTGTTTGAATTAGAACTGTTCGACTGGACTGAATAACTTGAAATAGAAATGTTTTTGACAATTAAACTGCATACACAAACTAAAGTGAATTGTTTGAAATAGAACTTAGCATTAAATAACCTACAAAGGTTGTTATGCCATAAACCCAAACAACCAACCAACCAACCAACCGACTGCCCGCATTAAAGATGATGTGGATACATCGATACAACGATTCAAAGACAGCATATAAAAGAGCTTAAGAAAGACTAATTACAATGGATGATTATAGCAGTGATAAACGGGACAAATATAACGGCAATAATTAGGAAACAAAAATGGGAAGAAAAACAACTGTATGGATATTTCAAGCGGTAACCAAGCGAAATCTCTCACGAGAAGACTTGGACATGCCTAGGAATGAGAAACCTTTAGAGAAAAACGGAAGTCTTCTAATAGCATCCGGCTGGGGCTGTAGAATACTCTGACTGCACCTCCCCAACGAGTGTCCTGCATATAACACTAAACAGTCTGATGGTGAGGTAGAAAATGATGATGTGTGCTTCATCATTGACATTGGTGGTCTGTTGCAAGAGACGATTGCTGTGCCAGTGCTGCCATTAAATGATGCACACATCATCCTCGATTGGATTCTCTCTGTGCTATTTAAAGCCCATGAACGGAGAAGCATTCCTCCACCCACCCCCCTATGTCGGCATTTATAGAGTTTTTCTTTGCAGATGTCGAGACAAATGTCCACCTATTGCCAGTTTCAAGGTGTTTTAGTTCTTGTTACCTATGGTAGAATCTAAGTTCTTGTACGAAGATGATGTCTATATTATGCTTGGCTGCAGATGCCGTCATCTCAGGCAGTTGTTTTATTCTGCTCTTAATCCTAATATTAAATTTTTCTGTGTTAACAAAGATTTTGAATCTACGCTAATTTGCTTTGGGCTTTGTAGCTGATTTTTCGAACACTGGTGTCAGAGTTCCAGGCTCAACAGAACACGCAACTTGTTGACCCACGTAAAGGGCGATGCAATTTGGAAGAACTATTTGGATTAGAGTCATAGTAAACTTTCGTTGGCTGTTTTTTATTTCTTATTAATCGACGCCACCCTTATAGATGACTCACAATAGTTTTCTGACTGAACTATTTGATCCTGGTTGTTGACCTATGGGGTTCCTCCACTCAACATCTAGTAAAGTACGCCGTAAACCCATCTTAGTATTCATTCGCTTTGTTTCATATTCACCATGCTGCTTCCCATGGTTTCCATAGTTATAAGCTTCTGTGGTTCATATAATACTTTCCTCCCTCAGAGACTAGTTCACTTTCTTATTTTGATCAGGCTTCGTGAATTAATCGTATCATATTTGGTGATTGATTGACTTCTTTTCTTTTCTTCCTACCCACCAATTTACACAGCAGATTTACTACTTTTTCGAAAAAACACCATTGTTAAATATTTATAGAAATAGAAATAAAATGTGATAATAAATTCAAGAGATTTGGACCTACCTTCCATAAAATTTTCTACTGGTGACTATTTGCTCACGCTTACGTTTGCTTTTGAAGACCAAATTGTTTTAAAATTCGTCTTTTTATGATCTTACGTATACGTATGTATTTTTTTTTTTTTTACTTAGGTGGGGAAAAGATGATTTGGTTTAGTTTGCTTTGGTTTTATGGCATATCAACCATTGTATGTTATTTAATGCCAATTACTGTCTATATATATATATATATATATATAAGTTGTAAACACATTTTGTTGATAAATTTTTAAACGAGCTCATTTTTTCACACAGTTAAATCTTTTCAAGTATTGCTATGTAAAAGCAACAATTTAACATCAGTCTTCGTTCGCACAAATTCAAATTGATATAAAGTAACTAAAGTTAGCGACTTTAGTCAAGGTTGACCCGAAGGCTCCCTTTTCACCGAGATGTAAGGGAGGGCGCTACTACATTCCCAGGATTGCTCTTCTTTACCCTTGATCCTTACCTCATTATGCTGAGTACTAAGCAAGATGGAATCAAGTACCATATTAAATCTTTGGTATGACTCGACCTAGGATTTAACCCGGTCTCCCGGACCATTGGCGAACACTCTACTAGAGATTAGTTAGTCAGTAATTTCATTTTTAAATGAGTCTTGATAAATTCATTCGCACACGAGCATTGCTATTGTTAAATGAATTCAATTATTGCTATCTAACACTTATTCTATTTACTTGAATCATTTGTTTGAACTCAGTGAAGTGGTTAAAAGTATTGCGATTTAACACTAATTATTCTACTGAATTGATTTGTACAGAGTCAAATGGACCCAAGTATTGTTATAGAATATCAACAATTCAATTTGGTTGGGTGGTTAGTTGTTTTGGTTTTATGGCATATCAACCTGTTTTTATGCAAATAGTCAGTTCTATTTCAAACATTTCAGTTTAGCTTGAGTGCACAGTTTCATTGACAGAAACATATCTATTTCAACAATTTTATTCACACAGTTTTAATTCTGCTAATTCAGTTTAGTATAAGTACAAGTTTTGTTTACACACCGTTAAATGTCAAAACAGTTCAATTTAGTGTAAGTACAGTGCAAATATCAAAAAGTTCTATTTCAAACAATTCAGTTTAGCATAAGCACGCAGTTTAAATGTAAGTACACAATTTACTTGTAAAAACATTTCTATTTCAAGCTATTCAATTAAGTCAAATAGTTCTAATTCAAACAATTCAGTTTAGCATAAGTATGCAGTTAGTTTTATTTCACCCATAGATAGGACCCTATCAGATGCCATCATTCTGGGCCAGAGTAGACCTTGGAGCATGAATTGTTTGAAATAGAACTGTTTTGTAGTCTAAACTGAATTATTTGAAATGGGACTGGTTTTTACATTGAAACTGTACTTACGTTAAAATGAATTGTTTAAAATTGAACAGTTTTGACAGTCGACTGAGTGTAAACAAAATCTATACTTATACTTAACTGAATTGTTTAAATTAGAACTCTTTGCCTAAACTGAGTAGTTTGAAATAGAAATGTTTATAACAATTAAACTGTGTACTCAAGCTAAACTGAATTGTTTGAAATAGAACTGATAATTTGTATAAAAATGGATTTGGCATTAAATAACCTACAAAGGTTGATATACCATAAACCAACCAACCAACCGACCTAAATTAAATGCGATAATAGATGCTAGAGATTAGGACCTACCTTCGAGAATATGTTTGTCTATGTTTGCGTTTAGATTTAAAGACTATTCTTTTAACATTTATGCTTTTAAGATCTTGTTTTAACGTAACTTTTTCCTTCTGATTATCTGAGATTAATCATACTCATTTAATGTTAAGCGTATGAAATGGATTAATTTATTTATTTTTTTTGGGGGGGGGGAATGATATGATTTATCGAAATTTTATATTTGCTCCGCTAAGTAGGAACAATTTTCCGAAATATTTTAACTCCGGTCGCAGCGATTGTTCGCCGTACACTTTTTCGATTTACGATTAACCATAATAAAGTTTGGCCTTTCGAAGCAACACCCTTGTTTTGTCATTCTTGCCTAGCTCATTGTCAATCACTTATATTTCAAAAGTTTGCGGGGACCGGTATATTTATCTGGCCGCCGCAACACACAAATGCAAAGTCGAAGTAAACAGCATTAAATAAAAATAAAGATACTACAGATAATTGTCACTGAGTCAAATTATTGACTCACCGACCTAAACTGTTTTAGCCACAACATCTGCTAGGCCTAGGCTAAATTTCTACAGTTCCATTCTTTCTTAGAATTGTATTTCTGTTTTCATATTCCAAATCAAAAATCCCCAAATAGATTTATTTTTACAAAATAAAATCTTAGATTTTTTTTTTCATATAAACACTTTTAAATCTCTGCACAGAGTACATCTGAGAAAATAAGAAGCCGTCGCATGGTTGATTGGAAATGTGTGGGTGTTATGAAATGATATATACAGATGCCCTCGTGACATACGAGAAGGCTTGAGTCAGCGTGTCAATCGCAGCTTACAGTGGTCAGTCGAGTCGGCAGAGAAGCGTGGCAGCAGGGGCTCAAACGTTCCCTTGGCTAGGACCGGTGGAGTAGGTCTTGTCAGAAGAGAAGACGTAAGATCTTGAAGATAACACAGAGTGGTTATAAGGAAGTTATGGGTCAGTATAGCAGTCTGTCTTCATCTCCTCTCTCCGTCTCTGTCCCTCACAAAAAATGTTGACCCCTGCCAAGAAATAAAGTGAGGAAGTTATATTTTTATATAACCAGGTGTTGTCGTTCTTCCATTCATCATGAGTATCAAACATTTCAAGTCGTAACCGTGTCAGTACAACGATATGGTGGCACCACATAGACTTTAACGGTAAGACATGTACTTTCACTTTTAAATTTTAAATTTATGCCTTTTCAACAGGGCCTTTAGCTTAATGAGTCGAGTGTTCGCCAATGGTCCGGGAGACCGGGGCTCAATCCCAGGTCGAGTTATACCAAAGACTCAAAAAATAGTACTTGATGCCGCCTCGCACTCAGCATTATTAGGTGAGAATCAATGGTATAGTGGAGCAATCCTGGGAATGGAGTTGTGCCTTCCCTTAAATCTCGGAGTGGTACCTATTGAAAAGGGAACCTTCGAGTCACCCTTGACGAAGGTCGCCAACTTTACTTTACTTGTAAGGTCAACGAGCCATTTAAGATTTTGCCCTGTCGGATGGGGCTGTAGAATACACCGACAGTTTCTCTTCAAAGGAGTGAGACCCCCACCCGGTAACGAATATTCTGAATATGACACAAAACAATCTGACTGTAAGGTTCCAGCAATGCTGGAGCTTTAGGGAATACGGAGTAACCCTTCATTGCTATTGCTACTAGGTCCTCTCTGGTTCGGAGTAATAACACCTGATAGGGTCCTATCTATGAGTCAAATAGAACTAAACAGCGAGCTTATACTAAACTGAATAGTTTGAAATAGAACTGTTTTGACATTTAACTGTTTTGTAAACAAAAAATATACTTATACAAAACTGAATTGCTTTAAATTTACTTTGGTGTTGAATTACCCGAAAAGGTTGATACGCCGTAAAACAAAACAAAACAAACAAACAAACAAATGACCCTTTTGGTTTTAACCTTTCCTTTAATTATCACCCATTTTCTTTTTTCCATATAATTCCGTTTATAATATTCTTCTTTGTGGGTCTATAATTATCATCATCATGTCATTCCGCTACCTTTCAACACTTCCGTCAGGTCTTCTAGGCAACATCATGCGTCCACGAAGAGTTTTTCCTGGTGGTCCAACATCTGCTTGTCTGTGTAAAGGGGGTCTAGAGGAGAAGCTCGCTTATGAGTTCGTCCATACTTCTTCAGCAGTATCCAGCATGTCTTGTTCGTCAGACTTGGATGGTTTTAGTGATGGGAGGCAGGTAACCGAATAGCAACTGCTTTGTGGGATGTTGCCTCCGGGATTTGTTCAGTACAGCTTGCAGTAATCTTGTGCAATTGACGTCAAGCTTTTTCTTCATACACTTAGACAGCATCCATGTGGTACATCCATATAGAAGTATTGATACGACCGCTGCTTTTATCGGACAGGTCTAACCTCCATATGACCGATAGCCAATCGTTAACTGTCCATGCTTTCGCTACTCACGTATTAGTGTCATTTTTCGTAGCAGTGTTTCATAACTTGAATAGTTTAGCAAAATATTGAAAGTATATTTTTCCACTTTTAACTAGAAGTATCGTCATCATGTTGTGCCGCTAGTACGGATATCCCTGACCCTCTCTCGCCACTTCTCCCTATAATTCATCGCTTCTGGCAGGTCTTCAGGGCTACATCTCGTATCCTCACATAGCTGAGGTATGTATGTTCAAGCTGGTCATCCTGCTTTTGCTTGGCCATATGCAGGGGTCCATAGGAGTACATCACTGATGAGCTCGTCCTTGCTTCTCCAGCAGTGTCCTGCGTGTCTGGTTCGTCTAACTTGTATAGATTTCGTGACGGGAGGCAGTTGGCCGTATAATTGATGTTTTGTGGAGTGTTGCCGCCAGGACTTGTTCAACATTGCTCGCAGCATTCTTGTGTAATTGCCGTCTAGCTTCTTCTTCAGCCGTTTAGTTAGCGTCCAAGTAGTACATCCATATAGCAGTATCAATACGACCGCTGCCTGGAAGAAACTGCGTTTCATTTTATCAAGTATAATTTCCAAAATTAAAATATTTATACTAAAATAGTCAAGTTTTTAACTTACCACGAAGTAGAAACGTTCATTTTTTTTTTTTTTTTACATTTAGGTTTTACTCACCAAATATTTTCTGTTAATACTGAATATTTCTGGGGTTAACTGTTTTTATTTTCACTGAAGACACGTGTTTAGGTCTGGGGTAAGACCTAAAAAAATCACACAATAGGAAAACTAAAATAATTGGGCTGTTAGTAATGCCCCACTTTGCGGAAAAAAAAGTTAATTACATAGTCTATTTAATATCTCATCCGGTCTTTTGTAGCATTGTTGTCGTTTTAACGCTGGAGTTACGATAAAAAGCAAGAGAAACAGGATGAAAGAAACACTTGTCAAAAATTAAAACTAATTGACAATGCTTCATTTAAGAAATTCAAGCACTATTACATCTAAATATTATCGCTGTTAGAACAATAAATAAAAGAAGAAAGACTTGTCAACACTAAACAATAACTGACAAAGCTTCATGTTGAGACATTCCAATTCTATCATATGTAATCCTATGTAATAAAAAGCAAAAGAAATAAGATGAAAAAAACTAGTTAGAATTAATCACCTACCTATCTATACATTAAAAAATCTGATTGTGTATATATATATATATGTTTGCTTGTCATTTCATTGTTCGTTTTCCTGAAGATGGCTCCAGATGGGGCACGAATGGGACTTAAGTTACAAACGTGTAAAACAGATTTTATGTCTTAAACACATATTATTACGGGCAAAATATAAACAGAACAAATGAAAATCTCTACCCAACACTAAATTCCCAAATTCCATGATAAACATATGGATCAGACCTTCGGTATTACACACATAATTTTATAAACATAAAATACAAAATCACTATATATATATATATATATATATATAACAGTGTTGGTTGTCACTATCTCACTTCGTGGGTATGTGGCAAACAAACAAAAAATCAAAAAACGACATTACTAATACAATCAATAATTGCAACACAATATATTCACTATATTCCTTACGTACATACAATCATTGATTACAATGATGAATACATTATATATCAGTAAGACATCGTAACAAATTATCAATTCAGTCTAATACAAAACATATTCCAGCATAAAATAATAATATTACATGATACTACATAATATATTACAATATAACATGTCTCATTACCGCGATATTTGTTACGTTCTGATCCACCATACTCCTTCGTCTATTATGCTTACAAATCAAAACTTTATTTTCTTCGTAATACAATGAAGAAAGTTTTAACTCAGTTAAACTGTCACGACTTTCGCTACACATGACTCATATATCCAGGAGACAGCCTAGATTTTGCCGCGTGACGCATGGGTCTTCATACAAACACATTGTAAATATCCCTTATACGAACAAATGCAATAATGCGTACATATAATCCACACAAACACACTCACAAACACACATACACGCACACACAAAGAGTTGTACACAATCCTAACGTTCTTTTGACAGTATTTTTTTTATTTTTCCAATATATTTCTTTCTCTGCCTGATAAATGTTTATAAGGCGGAATGAAACTTATGGTCACAGACAATCTTCCATGCTATTAAATATGTATCATCATCATGTCCTTCCATCAGCACGGATATCCCTGACTCTTTCTCGTCACGTTCTCTATCGTCCATTGCTTCAAGCAGGTCTTCGGGGCTAGATCATGTACCGGCACAGAGCTGCTGTATGTAGGTTCGAGCTGGTCGTCCTGCCTTTGCCCGTCCATGTCAAGGGGTCCACAGGAGTACATCACTTATGAGTTCGTCTTTTCTTCTCCAGCTGTGTCCCGCATGTCTGGTTCGTCTAACTTGGATAGTTTTCACGATGAGTGGTAAATAGCCGTACAGTTGCTGTTTTGTGGGATGCTATTTCCAAGACTCGTTCTATATCGCTCGCAGCGTTCTTGTGTAGTTGCCGTCCAACTTTTTCTCCATACGTTTTGTTAGCGTCCATGTAGTGCATCTATACAGTAGTATTGACATGACTGCCTCTTAGAAGAAACTGCATTTCCATTCATCTGCCTGGTCTGACTTCTGTATGACCAATAGGCTATCATTAGCTGTTCATGCCTTTGCCAGTCGTGCATTGATGTCAGTCTCGGTTGATGAGACACTGCTTCCAATGTAGGAAAAATTAATACCTATCTACTTATTTATATATATATACACCAAATTCTTAAGATAATTTCTTATGATAATTTAATATATCATTAAATAAATTAACAACCAATAAACAGATTCATAGTAGATATTTTGAATAAATAATATATGTCATTAGTTATAAAGTATAACGTGCTAAAAATCTATGGGTATATTACCTCACTTTTAGTTTTAGTGGGAGTGGTGGCTATCTGTAAAAAAGAGGATATAAGGTAGAAAAAATATGAAGTTAATGAGATTAAAAGACATGGAAATAAAAGTGACAAGTTACGCTTCCTGTAACGATCGAAAGTTACAGTCGGTGAAGTGATATAAATGTTATATGAAGAAATAAACATAATCAGGAGACGTATATATTGTATACGGGCATCAGCAGAATCTTATTTTAAAGGAATCCTCTCAAAGTATATTCATAAAAAAGCTAAGGTTGATTTAAACGATATATAAAATAATTGATATTCAGGCTTCAAAGATTCAGTTTTCCTCATTTCTCTCTCTCTCTCTCTATATATATATATATATATATAACGGTCCTTACGAAAGTATTTAGCCAGATGTTACATTTCTTGTACACCTCTCACCATCCGATAGGCACAGAAATTAAGACAGATATCAAAATAAGTTTTTTTTTCAAGTTTTATAAGTGGTAGCGTATTGGCATAATCAAAGTTTTCAATTATAGTTCTTATACACATAATTCCCAAAGCCAACGTGGTACTCTTGTTGGCCGAGCGGTTTGAAACTTAGTCTAACGTAAAGTTGGATGACTTTCGATCCCGGCTTCGAGCGTCCTACGTGTCTAGCCACACTGAAGAGTTCTGATAGAACAAAACAGTCTGTCTGTGGATGACAATATATACGCTCCCCCATGGGGGTTGAGCACTCTGGTGAAAGAATATCCGGTCGCCGCTCGCATAATGCAAAGCTCTTCGAAAGAATTGAGCACTCTGGTAGCCGATAGGGGATAAAAATGTGAACAAACGGACGCTGCTGCTGTTGCTACATAAATACCTTAAAAATTTCCTTAGCCAACGTTGTCCGCTTGTCGGCCGAGTGGTCTGAGACTTAGTCTAACGTAAAGTTGGATGGGTTTCGAACCCGATCCTACGTGTCAAGCCACCCTGAAGATTTCTGATAGAACGAAACAGTCTGTCTGTGGATGACAATATATATATATATATATATGCATTTGTAAGGCCTTATGCATCGTCATGAATTTTCTTGGTTTGTTGTTTATAGTATATTAATCTTTGTAGGTTATCTAAAGCCAAATCCATTTTTATACAAATAATCAGTCCTATTTCAAATAATTCGGTTTAATGTAAGTACAGTTTAATCGTCAAAAACATTTCTATTTCAAGCTTTTCAATTTAGTCAAACAATTCTAATTCAAACAATTCAGTTTAGTATGAGTTCAGTTTTTGTTAACACACAGTTAAATGTCAAAACAGTTCTATTTCAAACAATTCAGTTTAGCATAAGTGCAGTTTTAATTGTGGAGGTGCCCGTGGGGTAATTGTTATCGTCGTAGGAAATGAAAACGGCGATACGAGTTCAAATCCTGGACGAGACTGATTGCATTTCACATAGCACTAATACCCTTCGGAAAGGTATGAATCCAATTATTCTCCCTACAACTATGGGTACATAGTAGGACAGACTAGGTTCTTCAGCCTTGGTGAGGCAACTAGTCTAGGAGAAGGAAAACTCTGAATTAAAACCTGTTAAACTCTGCTTAAAAATTGACCTTGTGTCATATCCTGCCCGAGCGGAGGGGTTGGTAAATAGGATAAGTGCAGTTTCAATGTAAAAGCAGTTCTATTTCAAGTAATTTAGTTTAGCATAAGTACGCAATGTATTTCTATTTAACCGATAGGTAGGACCCTATCAGGTGCTACCACTTTTGGCCAGAGTGGAACTGGGAGCTATGGCAAAAAAGGGGTACTCCGCATTCCCCAAAGCACCAGCATTGCTGGAACCTCACCATCAGATTGTTTAGTGTCATATCCAAAACACTCGTGAGGGGCCTTACCCCTCTGCAGAGGTGCAGTCATTGTATTCTACAGCCCCAGCCGACTAGGCAAATGATTTTTCTGGTTCTTTAGTTAATTTAATGAAGTTCTTCGCTGGTCCACTATAAGAATGGTCCTGTGTATCCCACAAGGTCGACAGCCCAGGTGCTTACCCCTTTGATGTGATTTCTACTACGTTGTTTGGTTTCGAGTAGTTTTCTCGTTCTCCTGAGGTATTTTCTTTTCTTTTTTTTTTTTTTTGTTTGACAACCCCTATGTAAGATGAAGAAATATAACTAGTCATGATTATTCCCCCTCTGTTGAATTACGGCCCATTTGGCTGCATATCTGCAGAGGGATAAGACCCCCAACTGCTAATGAGGGACCTGCATATAACACTAAACAATCTAATGGTGAGGCTCCAGTTTTGGAGCTTTTGGGAATATGGAGTACATCTTCATTGCCATTGCTCCCAGGTCCAAACTGACCTTTGACCAAGCCACCAATCAAGGATTTCTCTTCACAGGATGCATCTGTGTAGAGAAATTGATTACCGATAACAAGCAAAACGTGCGTGTAAGCTGATTACGTGGGTTAACAATTGGAAGAATCCACGGGCGTGATGAAATTATATATGTGTACCCACGGTAGATACGGTAAGTTCGGAAGTCACGGGAGTCATGGGAGTAACAACCAGCAAGTGGCCGGCGGGCACCCAGTCGTGGAGAAGCAGCAGTTCACAGCGGGCCTCCGGTTGAGTACCTCTTGTCAAAGCAGCAAACGCGTAAGGCCCTGAATATGGAATTATAACGTCTGTCTTGCTCACTGCCTCTGTCTCTGTCTCTCTCTGTCTCTCTCTCACTCTTTCAGAGTTTTGGTCCCTTCAAGAAAAAATAAAAGATAAATATTTTTGTAAAGAATGTGTTATGGTCCATCCTTCATTTTACGGCTATGCCTGAGCGTTGGGGTATGCAGAGTACCTTTTCACGACCATCACTCCCAGGTCCACTCTAGTCTCGAGTAGTAGCACCTGATAAGGTTTAATTAATGGGTCACCTAGAAATGTTTGACATTTAAACTCTGTATAAACAAACAAGTGAATTTTTAGTTATACCATTTAACTATGTGAAAACGAATGAGTAATGTTGAATCGAAACATTAGAGTTAGATAGCAATAACGAAAGCCTAAATAGAATTCGTAATCCTAAACTGAAATATTTCTATAACTTAGTAATACTTGGAAAAATTTGACCCTGTGCAAATGAATGAATAATGTTCAATGGAATGATTAGTGTTAGATAACAATACTTGTAACCACTACTGTCTGGCAACAAATGACCAATATTGAATAGAGTAATTTGTGTTATATAGCAATACTTGAAAGAACTTTAGTGTATGCAAACAAATGTTTAGTTCTGAATATGAGTGCTGAATAGCAATAACTGAAACAATTTTACTGTGTTATATAGCAATACTTGAAAGCACTTTAGTGTATGCAAACAAATGATTAGTTCTGAATATGAGTGCTGAATAGCAATAACTGAAACAATTTTACTGTGTTATATAGCAATACTTGAAAGCACTTTAGTGTATGCAAACAAATGATTAGTTCTGAATATGAGTGCTGAATAGCAATAACTGAAACAATTTTACTGTGTTATATAGCAATACTTGAAAGCACTTTAGTGTATGCAAACAAATGTTTAGTTCTGAATATGAGTGCTAAATAGCAATAACTGAAACAATTTTAATGTGTAGAAACAACAGCAATATTTGTGTGCAAACTAATTAGTTCTAACTCATTTAAAAGTGAAATTACCTACAAACTAATCCCTTACAAATTATTTATGCATATCAACTTAAATGTGTGCAAAGAAATGACGGCTGTAAAATCGTTACTGTAATATAGCAATAATTGAAACCATTCGCCTTTGTGAAAGCAGATTACTTGAAATCATTGAACTGTGTGCAAAAAATGTTATCAAAAACGTGTTTACAAATCATATATTTGATATATATGTATAAGGAGGATTTGGAATTAACCTACAATGGCTGATATGCCATAAAACCCAACCAAACCAATTCCTATGTATTCAATATATATGTATAAAGAGGATTTGGCATTAAATAACCTACAATGGTTGATATGCCATAAAACCCAACCAAGCCAAATCCTATGCATTCAATATATACGTATAAAAAGGATATGGCATTAAATAACCTACAATGGTTTATATGCCATAAAACCCAACCAAACCAAATCCTATGTATTCAATATATATATATAAAGAGGATTTGGCATTAAATAACCTACAATGGTTGATATGATATAAAACCCAACCAAACCAAATCCAATACATTTTAAATACAGTAGCGAGCATAAAGATCAGTGCGATGTTGAAAGTCTAAATGTGAGATAACTTTTTAATTTTAAAGCGTCAAAGGAGATTTTATCAAGGAAAAATGAGGATATAAAGGTAAATTATATAATTTCAAAATATAAAGCTCAATGAAATTATTTCGATAACGTTATAAGAATAATTATATATAATTTGAAAAAAAAAAAACAGCTGATCAAAAACATCAGAACGATTAATTAAATCTGTAGAATTTAATAATTATTTTGCATTATTAAAAAAAATCTAAGTTAAGAATATAAAATAGGGTATTTTTCTAAATCATACCAGCTCTTCACCGGCTCATGCATTATAAACATGGAGAAAAAATCTGTGACATCATTGGAACTTAGAAAAATGATAATCAAGTTACGTAATGAAGATAAACTCTGAATTGGGGATATTTCAAAGACTGTGAGGGAATATAAAAGTGTTAATCATAGTATTTTCAGAAAACGTAAGGAAACTGAGTCATGTGAAGGCAAGAAACTACATGGTAGGCTTAGGAAAACTACTGTAAGGGAAGACAGATGGATTAGTAATGAATCAAAAAAGGATTGATTTTCGACGACAACTGTTATCTCTAAAAGAACTAATGCTAACCTTGGCATTAAAATATCAAGGCGCACTATTTCCTATAGTCTTAATGAAATAAATTTGAACAATCGAGTAGCTTCTACGTAGCCTTACATTTCTAAAATGAACTAAATGAGCCGATTAAAAACTGCCACAGAACATGACATATGGACTGAAGAACAGGGGGATTGTGTTCATATAAGCGATGAGTCAAAGTTTAACCTGTTTCGTTGTGACTGGAGAAGGTTTGTTCAATGCAGGAACGATATTCGTCTCAGTGTAGTAGAAGCAGCGTTAAATGAGGATGAAGTGTGATGGTGTTTGGCATGATTTCTTGTCAGGCTACATGGTAAAATTAACGTATCTGTGTACAAAGAGATATTGAAGAAACATGTTGTACCTAATTAGAGAACTACTACAATTAATCAACCCGTTGTATTTCTGCCAGATAACACTCTGTATCACACAGCGAAGTCTGTTTACACATTTCTTTCTGAGGAGGATGTTACTGTTATGGAGTGGCGTGCTCAAAGTCCAGACAAGAATCCAATTGAGAAAGTTTGAAAGTTACTAAATGAAAGAGCTAGGGAAAAGAATCTAAGAAACTTCCAAGTGGATTAATTTGAAAGGAGAACGGGAGAGAATATGCGTTGATGAATGCACGACATTTATTCGCCCCTGTAGCAAAAGATGTCAAGCTGTTACTGAAAGTAAAGGTCTACACAGCAATTACTAAAAAATTACGTGGTGAATTCAATAAGGTTCCAGACTTTTTTGTACAGGTATTTAAAATTGTCGTAGACTCTTGAAAATTGAGTATCTTATTGCTATACATCTTATTAGATGACTGACCAATTTTTACGATTTCAGGTTCAAATGAATTGGAATACACCCTACTAAAGCCTGATTGTTACAGCTAGTGAATTTCAAAAATGCAATGAGGACACTTAGAAGAACGACATGCAATAAAATTCTGTTTCAAACTTTGAAAAAATGCCACAGAAACGTATGGAATGCTTCAGACTGCTTTTCGACCATCTTGCATGAATAGAGCATCAGTTTTTGTGTGGCATAAGAAATTCAAGGAAGGCAGGGAGTCTGTGAGGAATGATGAGAGGTGTGGGAGGGGTAAGGAAGTAATTACACCAGAGTTGATTGGCCAAAGTGTTAGGGCTAGGGTTACTATGTTGAGGTTTTAAGGGAGTTCAGAAAGAGATTCCGTCGAAACAGGCCAGCACTCTTCAAATCGGGTCGGTAGTATTTCCACCAGGACAATGCACCAGTCCACAACTCCATCCTTGTCACCGACTATTTGACCAAGATGGCCATCAAGACAGTTCCTCAGCCTCCCTATAGTCCAGACCTTGCTCCCTGTGACTTTAGGTTATTCCCTAATCTCAAAGGCTGTCCTTTTGAGACAACTGAGGAGATGAAAGAGGCTGTGACGAAGGCCATTGACACGCTGACACAAGAGGACTTCCATGGGGTCTTTCAGAAGTTGTTGGAACGGTGCAACAAGTGCATTGCAGCCGGAGGAGATTACTTCGAAGGGGACTAGAGTCTCATGTGTGTACTCTCAATAAAAGTGCCCATACGAAAAAAGGATTTAATGATCCTCGTATGAACGCTATTTTCATTTAGATATGATGTATCCATTTTAATAGTATGATTTTGTTAATCGTTCTGATATTTTTTGATTATCAATTTTTTTTTAATGTTATATAATTATTCATATAACTTTATAAAAATAAATTTATGGAGCTTTATATTTTGGAATTATATAATTTACCTTTATATCCTTATTTTTCCTTGATAAAATGTTCCATGAAACTTTAAAATAAAACCTTATTTTCCGTTTAGACTTTTTCTTAACATCGTTCTGATCTTTATGCTCACTACTGAATATGTATAAAGAGGATTTGGCATTATATTTACTACAATGATTGAAATGCTATCAAACCCAACGAAACCAAATCTTTGAAATCAAGAAATTATTTTGCAATTATTTCGTGTATTTTGATTACTATTTGAATCTACCGGTGAAAACCAATCAAGCCAAATCCTATATATTTATAGTGGATATGCCATAAAACCAAACCAAACCAAATAGTAAATATTTAATAAATATGTATAAAGAGGATTAGGCATTAAATAATCTAAAATGGTGGATATGCCATAAAACCAACCAAAACCAACCAAACCAAATCTATGAAATCAAGAAATTTCTTTGGAAATATTTCGAGTATTTCGATTATGTTTTTAATCCTCTGGAGATCTTGAAAGAGTGGAGTTAACTTTCATTGCAATTACTTCTGGGTCTATTCTGACCCAAAGTAGAAGTATCCGTTAGGGTCCCATCTAGAGTCAAATAGATCTGTTTGAGAATTAACTTATTAGATTTGAATTCTTGTTAAAGAATAGTAGTTTGAACCTTTAATTATTGTTAAAATGAATTATTTGAAACCATATGATTGTGTATAACCATTTGTGTTATATAGTAATGTTTGATACAATACAGCATTACAAACAAAGAATTATCACCAGATCACGCTACCAATAAGGAGTTCCTTGACTCTCTCCATCTATTCCTATCATCCATTACTCCTGGCAGTTCTTCAAGGTAGTATCTTGTGTCTGCACAGAGCTGGTGTAACTTTATTGGTCGGCCAACACAGGTACGTTCATGTGCAGTCCATAAAAGAACATCGCTTATGCATTTGTCCTTGCTTCTCCAACAGTGCCCCATATGTCTTGTTTGTTTTACAAAAAAACTTTGTTTTATGGGTTGTCGCTCTCTCTCTCTATATATATATATACATATACATATATATATGTGTGTGTGTGTGCGTGAATATGATTTGACTTTAAATAATCTACAAGAGTTGATATACCGTAAAACACAATTAAACTAAACAGAACCAATTATTATTTCAATCTAAAAAAAAGTAAAGTTGGCGACCGTAATCGAGGGAAAACAGAAGGCTCCCTTTTCAATAGCTACTACACCGAGATATAGGGGGTTCTACTCCTTTCCCTGGATTGCTCCACTTTACCCTTTGATACATACCTTATATTGGTGAGTGTTGAACAAAGAGGTATCAAGTACCATTTTTAAAGTCTTTGGTATGACGTGACCTGGGATTGAACCCCGGTCTCCCGAATCATTGGCGAACACTCTACCCACTGGACCAATGAGCCGGTTATTTAAAGAATTTATTTATTTTTGGATAAATCTGATCTTGTGTGCTGAATCGATATTATTGTAAAGAATGTTTCTTGAGATTAAGTAAAAAAACTTTAGGTAGCAGGATTCAGGATTCGAAACCACATCGGTAGATTGATGAGTACGCTAGCGATTTCATCCTTTCCGCTTTTACGATAGAATGAGATATTATTTTTAATTCATACTTCTTTTTTACTTGGTCGCCTCGGGTGATGTAAGGGTTTGCAAGGGAGACCAACAAGCCTTCACTTATGAGTTCGAGTCTCATCAGGTGCTCTATTTTCATACGACCTTGTGCCACGTCTAATCAAAAGCTTAGTAAATTACTAATTCCTTTTTACTCACTCAGTGTATTCTACTAGTGGGAAAAAATTGAATCTAAAGATTCAATCTTCAAATAATGACTCACAAAAATGTATCCCCTCTCCCTTCCATTTTTTATCAATCTTCCCGAACCCTAACTGAAGCTACACATTCTTCTTTCCCTAAGAGTTCTCCCTAGTATCCCATTTCTTTCTCTGTCTCTCTGTCTCTCTCTCTTTCACAAAGTTATAAAAGAGAAAGAGGTAAAGTAAAAGAGAGAAAAGTATAGGAATGAAAGAAGAGTAACGAAAAAGAGAGAGAGAGAGAGAGAGAGAGAGAGAGAGAGAGAGAGAGAGAGAGACTACAGGACACGATGCCGCTAATCTTTAACCGAGCACCCCAGCCGTCACAGAAAACAAGGATTGTCCTAATGAAGAAGAAAGAAGGGTGTCTTTCTACCCCCCAAAACAAAAAAGAAACCGTCGAAAATGACGCCTTTATTTCATCAGCGTCTCGTGAATACTCTTCAAGGCATCCCCAGATGGTCTTTCGCTATAACCGAATTCTTCTGTCGTGGCACTTCATTAGCAGACTCTCTTCTGCGCCAAGTCCTTCCATTTTCTCAAGATTTCTGGAACGGCTGGCAGTCAACAAATGCCGACCAGGGAGCACCCTGCCCTCTTGGTTTTAACCTCGACCTATCCACACAATCGCTTGGCATGAATTCTTATTTGATGTATATACTTAAGTCAGGATCATTATTATTATTATCATCGTTTTTATAGCTCTACTGACCTTAGCATAGATATTTAAAATATGAAAGATTACACGGGAAGATTTTGTGCTGGATAAAAGGAATTTCAGCTTGAATTCTGTGGCCTTTTCCCTGTTTTATGTTTACGCGATAAATGTTTTTTTAGGATACGAACCATTGGTAGATATTTAGGAAGCCAGTCACGCTAATCTTTCTCTAAAGTCATGAGTTTGAACCACGGTTGTAGCCCTATTTCTGAAGCTTTGTCACTATCTAAGTAAGGCTTCTTTCACTAAAGATTAATTCGGTAGTAAACTAAATCCACTTGGAGAGAGAGAGAGAGAGAGAGAGAGAGAGAGAGAGAGAGAGAGAGAGGAAATATTTTATAACAAGATAATCCAAGTAGAAGAAGAGATTTATTGAGAAACAAAATCGATATTATAGCGTTTCGGATGTAATGAACCCTCATAAGGACTGGGACGGTGATATTAGGGATATTAAATCAACGATAGATATTTAAAAAAAAACATACAAAAATATAGGGCACTTAGGGTGATGTAAAGTTTACCAAAAGAGTTTTATGATTTTTCAAAATTCATTGTTGATTTACCATCACATTCCAGTCCTGATGATGGTTCATTAGAACCGGAACGTTATAGTGTGGACTTTTTTTCTCAGTAAACTTCTCCTGCTCGGATTACCTTATTATCAATTTTCTTTCTATATTGTCGGATTTTACTCAATTATTTACTTATATATATATATATATATATATATATATATATATATATATATATATATATGTATGTATGTATGTATAAAGGTGCATTAGATGCCCAACTTTTTCCAAAATTTCTAAGAAATAATTTGTCCTCAGTTTAGTTTTATTCCATTTGTATTAATAGGCTTTCATGCAAAAAACTGTAGAATTTTGCTAACATTTAATATGGCCACCTTGTCCTTTTATATTATTATATTATGTCGTATTCAATTTTTGTCATATTTAAGAGGATATAGGAAAAACTAAATAGACATTTTTATCTGGTCCGGTTGAATATTTTTTAGCTAAATAAATGCATGTAGTTTATAAGCCTGTATCAAAATTCATGAATAGACGATGCACTATAATTTTAAATGTAATGAAAAACATGGATTTCTACTAAAATCATTCATTATTTATATATATTATTATAAGCAGGTAAAGTTATAACTATTTTTAGAAGAACGTGTGTAAAATGTTGGGATTATTGATATAATTATATCAATAAAATACCAATAAAAAATCATTATATCAATATATAGCTAGACAATAAAATATATTATACCTATTCTGCAAAAATTATATCCTAAAAATTATTTTCGATGTAAATTTCGATGTTAAGCAATATTAATATTGAAGTAAAACGTGATCGTATAAGGCAATATCAAAATAAGTCAATTTTTAGAAATAAATATTTCATATAACAAACAAAATAAAATTTTGGGACCGACGTCATTTTCAACGTCGGGACATTTGATGCACCCTGATATATATATATATATATATATATATATATATATATATATATATATATATATATACATATTATGACATTGTTGGTTTTCACTAAATCATTTTGTGGGTTTGTGTCGAACCAAGTGCAATATAATATGGACAGTGCTCAATATCTAGGGTACAGCTATTATATAATAATAATAATAATAATAATAATAATAATAATAATAATAATAAACAGTAAATGTAGGCTATGCGGTGACAGAGACGAAACGATCAATCACATAATAAGCGAATTCAGCAAATGAGCACAGAAGGAGTACAAGGCGAGACATGACTGGGTCAACAAGGTGATCCACTGGGAAATGTGCAGGAAATTTCTGTTCGACCATACAAACAAGTGGTATATGCACAACCTGGCACCTGTCCTAGAAAATGACTCGCATAAACTCCTATGGGACTTTAATATACAAACGGATCTCCAAATCCCGGCCAGAAGACCAGACCTCATAATAATCAACAAAAAAAGAGAATCTGCAAAATTGTAAACTTTGCTGTCCCGGCGGACCACAGAATAAATCTGAAGGAAAGTGAAAAGAAGGATAAGTACCTCGACCTTGCTAGAGAATTAAAAGAGCTGTGGAACATGAAAGTAACGATTGTGCCAATGGTGATAGGTGTGTTAGGAACAATAACTAAAGGATTATTAAGAGGCCTGGAGGATTTGGAAGTCAGCGGACGGGTAGAGACTATCCAAACGACAACATTGCTAAGAACGACCAGAATACTGAGAAGAGTCCTGGAGACTTGAGGACACTTGCTGTCACTCAAACTTCAGTGAAAAACCATCAGTTAACACGGATGGGAAAAACTCTATAATGATAATAATAATAATAATAAATATTTTATTAGATATATATATTTAATTCATGGAATTCAGACTGTGACCCCTGGGTTTCATGGAGTTTTGTGCAAAACAACCATCATCAGGCAGTGAAGAAAATGAAATGAATCGAAAATCGAAAAAATACAAAAAATATATAGTCAAAAAACCATTGGGATTTTGTATCATTCTTTACGTGTGGTTCTTTACATATATATATATATATATATATATATATATATATATATATATATATATATATATATATATATATATATATCGACAAAAATAGTGATACCCACCACACACAAATATATATATATATATATATATATATATATATATATATATATATATATATATATATATATATATATATATATAAAATCTAATCACCGCTTCGACACTCAAGATTTCAAAATGTTAGTTAATATGCATACGAAATCACTGAAAAATATTTGAATCTAATATCATTTCTAATTACAATATTAATAAAATGCGTGTCCTCATGGTGTAATGCTTAAAGTGGTAGATGGGGGAACCGTAGTAAGGACGTTCGAACTCCATTCACGCTAATATGTTTACTTTCGAGCAAATACCCTTGGGAAAGATATGTAGTTCCTTATCCTCTCAGCTATCGGTTAAATAATACGACTACTGTTTTTCTAGAAGTATTGTTTTGGCACTAAATAACCTACAAAGGTTGATGTGCCATTAAATAAACCAAACCAATACTGTTAAACAAAGACCAGTATTTTCAACTTATTTCTTCATTGAAATTAGAGCTAAAAAAGGTTACAAGATTCCTTATTTGGAATAGTTTTCATTGATATTTTTATTTATACTCATGTTTCATTTTTTCTGTTAAATTTTCTGGTATAATTCTTCCAAACTTCCCAACAGCCGCATAACAATGAAGAGAAAAGTGAAATTAGGGAAAGAAAAAGAAATAGATTAGGTAGTATTATATATTTTTGATGATGAAAGAATATATACAAATATATATATATATATATATTTATATATATATAAGTTGCCCAGTCGGCTGGGGCTGTAGAATACACTGACTTCACCTCTGCAGAGGGGTAAGACACCCCCCCAATGAGTGTCCTTGATATGACACTAAACATTCTGATGGTGAGGTCCCAGTAATGCTATGGTTTGGGGGGATACGGAGCACCCCTTCATTGCCATTGCTCCCAGGTCCACTCTGGCCCGGCGTAGTAGCATCTGATAGGGTCCTATCTATGGGTTAAATAGAATTAACGGCATACTTATGCTAAACTTAATTGTGTCATTAAACTGAATGGCTTGAAATAGAAATGTTTTTCACTATTAAAGCGTACTTACATTTATACTGTATGCTTATGCTATACTGAATTATTTGAAATAGAACTGTTTTTTGACATTGAAACTGTATTTACACTAAACTGGATTGCTATATATAACTGTTTGAATAAATTGAACCGTTTGAAATAGAAATGTTTTTTGACAATTAAACTCTGTACTCATACTAAACTGATTTTTTTTTAATAGAACTAATTATTTACATAAAAATGAGTTTGGCGTTAAATAACCTACAAAGGTTGATCTGCCATAAAACCCAACCAACCAACCAAATATATATATATGGGTGAGCGGGATTTTGTGTGTATATACTTACTTGGTTTGGTTTGGTTATATTGCATATCAACCATTGCATATTATCTAATGCCAAACCCATTTTATATATATAAATAGTTCTATTTCAAAAAATTCAGTTTAGTCAAAATTAAATGGTTCCAAGTATTGCTATGTATCACTAACAATTGAATAAACATCAGTAATTTATTTGCACACAGTTAAATGCCGAATAGTTCTATTTCACACAATTCAGTTTAGCATAAGTACGCCATTTAAATGTAAAAACAGTTCTATTTCAAACGATTCCGTTTAGCATAAGCACATAGTTAAATTCTATTTGACCCATAGATCGGACCCTATCAGGTACTTCCACTTCAGGTCACTGTGGATCTTGGACCGATGGTAATAAAGGGGTATTTCGCATTTCCCATAGTCTACTACTCTGTAGAGATCCAGTCGGTTTATTCTACAGCTCCAGTCATTTAAGTCAGTTTATATTTTTTAATATATACTCACACACATACACACACACACACACATACACATACACACACACACATATATATATATATATATATATTGTAATGCAGGGCGTCTCAAAATAGATGCAACCAATTAATATGATAATGACTTATCACTGAGACAAACGCGCAATGGCGATCCTTTGGAACACGTCTCGCAAAAAATGCATCTTTTGAGCTATACCCATCAAATCAATGTTGCTTTTAAAATTATTATAGTATCAGCTTCCACGACACGCAATCTTTTTTTGAGTTTCTTGTCTTAGTATTAAATCATTATCATTTTAATAGGTTGCATCAGATTTGAGACAGTTTTGAATGATTTCGTCTCGCAAAATGTAGAAACGCAAAATATTTTACTCCTCTTGTCCAAGACATTGTGATCAAGGAATAATAGTTTTTAGGGTATAGTATTTTCAAATTTGAAACAATAAAGAACAGAATATTGTTATTAGTGGAGGTATTTGTTATGGGTCTCATGTATACTGCGACATCCTATATTTTACAGATATTACCAACTCACTTGGTGAATCAATTGTGGACCAAAAACAAATGAGCTTTGGCTTCTTTAAAATTATACCAGCAAACTATTCGTTTAAAAATCGTATATGTTTAATATATATGTATATTTGGCGCAAAAGAACCTTCAACGGTTGATATGCCATAAAACCCAACCAAATCAAATATATTTAATATATATGTATAAAAAGGATTTGGTATTAAATAACCTACAATGGTTGATATGCCATGAAACATAACTAAACCAATTCTTATTTATTTAATACATATGTATAAAGAGAATTAGGCATTGAATAACCTACTATGGTTGATATGTCTTAAAACCTATTCAAACTAAACCATATATATTTAATATATATGTATAAAGAGGATGTGGCAATAAATGACCTACAATTGTTGATATGCCATAAAACCCAATCAAACCAAATCCCATTTATTTAATACGTATGTATAAAGAGGACTTGGCATTGAATAACCTACAACAGTTGACATGCCATAAAGTCCATCCTAACTAAATCATATATATTTAATATATGTATAAAGAGGATGTGGCATTGAATAACCTATAATAGTTGATATGCCATAAAACTCAACCAAACCAATTTAAATATATTTAATACATATGTATAAAGAGGACTTGGCATTAAATAACCCAGAAATGTTGATATGCCATAAAGCACCAACCAGCCAACTATTCTTCTGTTATCAGCTCATCCAAAAAGTCTCACTGGTCTTGTAATACGATGGATTATTCTTGAATATTAAATATCCAAAAAAAAGGAGCAACTTGTCATTCTGTAAATCAGATACGAAAAAGTCTTATATTCAGACTATCATCTAATGTTATTGTTGCGTTCTGGTTAGTGAACGCTTGTAGTATTAAATAAAGGACAAACCACGATAGGAGAGGAAATAGAGATATATTCTCAGGAAAAAGTATATACAAGATGGTTTGGCATTCCTTGTAGCTTTGTAGAAATTTTGCAAGAAATCCACGCTACATATGCACAAAGGAATGCAATGTTACATAACTCCTCTTTGAGTTAACCCAAGCCTTATTGTTCGTTTGTTCGTTTGTTCTTTTGTTCGTTTGTTCTTTTTCTCCCACTCCCTTGATTGTATTTCTTGTAGCCATGAAGAAATGTGCGATACCCCTATCGGAACCACTAGTTGATCACCGGCAAAGAAGTGAAATGGTTTCGAAGAAGATGATTTAACGGGGGCCGAGGGGGTATTGGCACAGATTGTATTACACTGGTCAACAACAAATTTGTTGTCTACGTTTTTTAGCTGATTTATGATGAATCTGATACGCTGAATCCAAAAATCACATTGGTTTTGCTCAATCAAGTTAAGTTTTTTTAGCTATGGCCACATGTCGTTTTTTACGTTTTTGTTCACATGCACGCATGTGTGGAACATTTTAGAAGTTAGTGGGGGTAAAATGCCATGTCGAATAATTGTTTTGATTGGAAACGATCATTTTAATGACAAGAAGTAAATATTAGTAGTTCTGGGTCGAAAAGGGATCAGTTTGAAGTCATAAAACCATCTTTTCTGTGTATGTGGGATAGTAGGGACGGTGCTCAGCATTACACGAAAAAGGACTGGCCTTTGCGGGAGGAATTGGTGCCTTGCAAAGAAAGGAACGTCACCAACGACCCTCTGGTGGACAGAGACAGAATACTCTTCCCACCACTACACATCAAGCTCGGCTTAATCAAGCAGTTCACCAAGGCTCTGGACAAGGATGGTGACTGCTTCATTTACTTGTGCCAGGCTTTTCCAGGATTGACCATGGAGAAGTTGAAAGCTGGCATCGATGACGGTCCTCCGGTGTCCTCGTGGTGTAATGGTTAAAGCGATGGACTGCGGAATCGTAGTGAGCGAGTTCGTATTCCAGTCGCGCTATTGCGTTCACTTTCGGACAAATACCCTTGGGAAAGGTATGAACCTCCTTAGCCCTTGGAGGGGCCCGTGGTGTAATGGCTATCGTCGTAGGAAATGGACACGGTCACACGAGTTCAAATCCTGGACCTGACTGATTGCATTTCACATAGCACTAATACCCTTGGGAAAGGTATGAATCCAATTATTCCCCCTCCAGCTATGGGTAAATAGTAGGAGAGACTGGGTTCTCCAGCCTTGGTGAGGCAACTAGTCTTGTAGAAGGAAAACTCTGAATCGAAACCTGTTAAGCTCCGCTTAAAAAGTGACCTTGTATCATATCCTGCCCGAGCGGAGGGGTTGGGTAAATAGGATGACAGTCCTCCGATCCGGCAGCTCATCAGAGATCCAGAGTTCGAAAACTCAAAGAGCGAAGTGGAACTGGAAGCGTGGAAGGCATTTGTTCTGGTAGTGAAGAACTTTCTTGGCAACAATAAGGCCAGAAACTACGCAGAACTTGTCAGCAACATGCTGACTGCTTTCAGAAACCTGGGCTGCAACATGAGCGTCAAGATGCACTACCTATTTTCACATATGGACCGATTTCCTGAGCAGGAGGGAGAGATTTAATCAGAACCTGAAAGAGATGGAGACCAGGTATCAAGGTCGCTGGGACGCAGTCATGATGGCTGACTACTGTTGGAATCTGAAGAGAGACGTCCCTGTCGATGAGCATTCCAGGTATTCGAAGAAACGGAAGTTCAAGCCCTGAATTTTGAACAATAGTGAAGCAACGTGCAATTTACGTGTACTTACCTTTATCAATGCCCACCATTCAGTTTACAGTAATCGATATTTCCATCAGGTAATCAATATATGTTATTGGCAAAACATTTTTTCTCTTAAAAACATATTTAGGATGATATGTGTTGACAAAAATCAGCTGATAATGCCACAAAAATGTAATCGATTTTGTCAAAAGATCTGATTTTTTTCAAATCAACCTCGCAAAAAAGAAAACTGTCCTGATGGAGAGAAACAGATGTCATTTCCTGATTCGGCTGTGCAAAAATACCCTAAATCAGTTGTAGAAATCTAGATAACATTCAAAAAGAAAAAATTGTTGCCCAGTGTTATTATTGAATCATAAACTATAATAATTTCCAGTAATAATCTCTCTCTCTCTCTCTCTCTCTCTCTCCCTCTCTCTCTCTTTGTGTGTGTGTGTGTGCACAGTATGATTAAGGAATCTCAAAGTAGACTTCAAAATACTTTCAAAGTTTTTATTCAAAAGCTCCTCAGCAACCGGCATTTTTTAAGAATTTCCGAATATTATAAACACTGTCAATGTTTGATAAGAAGAAAAATTTTAAAAATGTTTAGAGATAAAGAAAATTATTTTCGAAGACCTCCAGGAAAGAATTGCTTTGATGGTTCCTTGCACATTCTTTATCGAGAAAATCGTCGACGAAATAAACAACGAACAAGTTGGGGGAAAACAAATTGGGAGTAAGAAATAAAAAAATAAAAAATGAAAAAACAAAATGAATCAGAATTCTAAAACAAAACGACGAAAAATGCCAAGAACAAAGGGAGGTAACTAGGCGTGACATAAGAAATGGATGAAAGAATGACATCGGAAAACAACAGAAGCAGAAAAATGAAATTTAGCGAAACATTCTGAAAAAAATCTTTTATTTTGGGCGCGGTCAAACCAAAATTGTTGGATGCTGATATGTAGATACACCCATACACACACATACATAAACATATATGTACGTGTGTGTGTGTGTGTGTGTGTGTACGGATGCATGCAGGCATATATATATTATATATATTACAGTGTATATATATATATATATATATATATATATATATATTATAGTGTATGTGTGGAGTGATTTTGCGTGTACATATTTGTATGATGTATGTATATAAATATATGTGAGTATATATATATATACCTTCATAGAAACATATACATACACACACACATGTATATATACATATGCACAGAAACACATACACACACACACACATATATATATATATATATATATGCCTATAGACATACATACGTACACTCATACATATATGCATACACAAATATATTTATATAAATGCATAGCCATATGCGCATACCAACATATTTGTATATAAAATGGTTAGATTGTCCGCTAATGGCCCGAGACACCGGGGTTCAATCCCATGTCGAGTTATGTACGTGACATAGTCATTTATATTCGCTTTAAAGCAGTGTGTTATATTAAATACACAGGTTTAATGAACTTGGGCTTTTGGTTGATTATAGTACTTGCAGCTGCCTTAGTAATTACCCATCTTAGCATTGAAAAAGACTCTCACTGCTTAACTTCAGAGATATTGTAAGAACCGGTGCTTTAAGCATTATTTGACTGAAACTCTGCTTCTCGTGATATAACTATGTATTGTAATAAGTTTTATCTAAAGGTTAAAATTTCGTCCTCAGCGAACTAATATATTATATTAAATATATTTATTTAATGCTGAATATTCGATCATGAATGTGTCTGTGAGGTAAAGTTATCAGAAAACTTTTGTCCTGAGAATTATTCAAGGGATGGGAGTCTCAGTCACGTAGTGACAAAAATACTGAACTACATTCTCGGAGTAAGCAAGTTCAAACTCAAGTCACGCCATTACGTCCGCTTTGGAAGGGTATAAACACCCATTTCCCGCTAGCTAGTTGAATAGTATCAGTGCTGTTCTTTCAGGAAGGCTTTGGCATTAAAAACACACAAGCGTTCATATATGGAGTTTCAAAGGTAATTTATATTATTGCTTGCTATTTGACTCTATTCTGGGTTATTCTATTCTTACCCCACGTTAAGTTGCTGGTTTAACTTCTGGGATATGAAGGCTGTAAAGGAATTATATGAAAGAAGAAGATAGAAAACGATAAGAGACGAAGATATCATTTATATTTTTCCTTTATTTCTGGGTTCAACAACCATTCAGTGGGAGAGGAAATGCTTCCTAAATATAAATGAAATGGTTGAATCTCCTAATCAAGGTGTTAGAATATGTTAGTCGTTATTGGGTATATATGTCCAAATTTTGTATTTAAAGCGTTAACAACGTGTTAGACGCTTTTAGGAGATATGTCTAAATCCGGGGTTTTCAGTTGTAGTCATTAAGTCCGTTGTATGGTGTCTTAATTGTGATTCTGACGAGTTCAATATTCGGTGTTTTTAGTCACGGGTCGTTAGTAAAAGAGGTGGCTGCTACTAGCGGAAAGGTTAGCCGACGTATCGTCTGGAGACAGACGCATGGTACCTTCCACCACTAGCAAGAAGGAGTTAGGTGTTGTCACTCCGCTGGTCACTGCTTGAAAAGAACGAGATTCTTTCTTTTGTCGGGACGGTTCCTTTTCTTTGCGCATGCGTCGCTCCTCTACGTGCCAGGGGCTTCTAGGAGTTTCTGCATATTTTTAATAATTATCTTTAATTTAATTCATTTTTATTTTTCAATTCCCTACACATATACCATTAAACTAAGAGACCAAATATTTTTCTTGTAACAATTCAAACTATTTGCTTATAAGGTTGGTTGGTTGGTTGGTGCCCGTGGTGTAATGGTTATCGTCGTAGGAAATGCACACGGCGACACGAGTTCAAATCCGGAACATTTCACATAGCACATGGGAAAGGTATGAATCCAACTATTCTTCCTCCAGCTATGGGTAAATAGTAGGACAGACTAGGTCCTTCAGCTTTGGTGAAGCAACTAGTCTAGGAGAAGGAAAACTCTGAATTCAAACCTGTTAAATTCCGTTTAAAAATTGACCCTGTGTCATATCCTGCCCGAGCGGAGGGGTTGGTATATATATATAATCCTGAACAAGTCCTGGCAGCAACACCCCACAAGACACCAACTGTACGGCCACCTGCCCCCTATCACGAAAACTATTCAAGTTAGGCGAACCAGACATGCAGGACATTGCTGGAGAAGCAGAGATGAACTCATAAGAGATGTGCTCTTATGGATCCCCACACACGGCCGCGTAAAAGCAGGACGACCAGCACGAACGTACCTTCAGCAGCTATGTGAGGATACAGGTTGTTGTCCTGAAGACCTGCCTAGGGCGATGAACGATAGGGAGGAGTGGCGAGAGAGGGTCAGGGATATCCGTGCTGCCAGCACGATATGATGATGATGATGATGATATATATATATAGTTGGTTGGTTGGTTTTTATTGCATATGCAACCCTTTTAAGTTATCTAATGCCAAATCCCGTTTATAAATATATAAATTGAATATATATGACTTGTAAACGAATTGTTTTTACGCAACATTTTAAACAAGTCAAAGCTCATTTTTTACACTCAGATATGCTTTCTAGTATTCTTATCATATACTAATCATGGTGACTGATCCAAGTGTTCCAATAATTATTCGTACTCCCGTCATCTCTTTCACACTGTAGTCCACTTGAACAGCAAAATCCACTAGTGGACAAGTTCTTTTCTTCTGGCCAGTATAAGTGATAAGTTTATATTTCAAAATCCCTGATAATTTTGTACGCCTCATTCTCAAAAATAGATTTTGGTTTGTGCATATACTATTAAGTAGTATGATGAGATTTTATTCACTTGACCAATTCCCAGTGAATCACCTATCTCACTCAATCATCCCTATTCTTGTACTTCTTTTGTGCAAGTTTGCTGCATTCATTTATTATGTGATTAACGGTTTCATCGCTATCTCCGCATAACCTACCTTTGCTATTCTTCTCAATATTATCAGTTTTCTTTTGCACTAACTGTTGTATTGTGGTAAGGAAAATTATGCACAGTGAAATAAAGTTAATTGTTTATTAACTCAAGTGTTACAGTCCGACAAGTATTATAAGTCTCGCGCTGTTGGTGTTATGTCCGAAGTTGGTCTTACTACTGACCAACGTCCTTCAGAGCTGTCTATCTGCTTCTCTTTCTGCTTCTGCTCCCGTCTTTGTCTCTATCTTTTATACTTCCGTGATACTGGAACTAACGTGGTACAAGCCACTATACAATAACATAATTGGGTTTTTTCACATTATTTTATGCCATTATCAAAAGATTGGTTTGGTTTGATTTGGTTTGGTTTGATTTGGTTTGGTTTGGTTTGATTTGGTTTGGTTTAATGGCATATCAACCATTGTAGTTTATTAAATGCAAAATCCATTTTTATACATATATGTTAAATATATATGATTTGGTTTGGTTTGGTTTGGTTTGGTTTATGGCATACCGACTATTTTAGCTTTAATGCCAATTCTTGTTTATATAAACATATATCAAATATATATGATTTAGTTTGCTTGGGTTTTAAGTCATATCAATCATTGTAGGTTATTTAATGCCAAATCCTCCATATACATATATATTTAATATGATTTGATGGGGTTGGGTTTTATAGCTTATCGACTATTGTAAGTTATTTAATGCCAGATCTTCTTTATACATATATCAACCATTGTTATTTATAAACACATGTTGTTGTTAATATTTTTAAATGAGCCTCAGCTTTTGTAAACAGTTAAATGGTTCTGCTCATTGCTATGTACCGCGAACAATTCATTTCAGTATCAGTTAATTGTTTACACACAGTCAAATGATCAAACAGTTTTATTTCTAACATTTCAATTTCGCGTACGTCATTTGTTTGCATTCAGTTTAAATGTTAAACAGTTCTATTTGACCCATAGATAGGACCCAATTAGGTGCTAACACACCGGGTCAGAGTTGGACTGGGAGTAATAGCATTGAAGGGGTACTCTGCGCTCACCAACGCTCCAGCATTATTGGAGTCTCGTTATCAGATTGCGATGTGTCATATTCAGGATGGTGGGTGGGGTTCTTACCTCTCAGCAACGACGCAGACAGTGTATTCGACACCCCAGCCAAATGGGCTGCGATCAAAAGCGATTCAGTTTCTCTCTTTAAGTTTCCTATTCGTAGCCATGTCCACATCATCTCGTATGCAATTTCCTTCGTTTGTCCACTGAAGTATCCATACAGTTGTTTTTCTTCCCGTTTTTATTATCTAGAGTTTGTTGTTTTCTTATTTGTCCTTAAGTTATTTCTGTTGATATCTCTATAACTGTACGTTGCAATCAGTCATTATGTCCTTTTCACAGTCGGTTGTATCGGTAGAATACACCGACTGCATCTCTGCAGAGGGGTAACAGCTCCCCCACCAAATGAGATTGCTGGATTTAACATTAAACCATTTAATGGCGAGGCTCAAGCCTTGGAGATTTAGGGAATGTGGAGTACTACTTTATTTCCATTGCTAACAAATCCACTCTGACCCGGAGTGGTAGCACCAGTTAGGGTCCTATTTATGGGTCAAATAGGACAAACTATGTGAACAAACAAATGACTGATGTTAAATTGTGACTATGACACTTTCAATACTTGAAACTATTTTATTGTGTACAAAACAAGATTTCATGCTCGTTTAAGAATGTTATCAATAAAATGTGTTTACAAATCATTTTTTTTCATCATACAACGTGTGAAAGCACGTGCGATACCGTAGCCTCATCAGCCGCCAACCAGGGTGATAACACAGTTTCGGTAGCTCAAGGCGGTACTGCCACTCCTGGCGCTACCGAGCAGCTTTTGCCACCGGATAGGGTATTTAAAAGAAATATATATCTATGTATACACAAGATCAGCTAAAACCAGACATTACATTGGACATTCGTTCATCTTCATTTTGGTGCAGTTTGTGATTTAAAAAAGCGTTTACTTACGGCCGTTGGATGTCATAGCAACCGTTTCTTGATTTTGCGTAATTACACGAGAATGTTGGTTACACGTGTATAACATTCGTGTTGAAATCTTTTCTATATCCGTTATCTATTCGATTCGTTTTCTTTCATTTATGCGTTACTGCCCAAAAGCACTCGAGACAAACGTTATATATAATTCCGCTAAAAGATTTTATTTGTTGATCAATGGGCCCTCAAGATGGGTGGTGAGTAAAAAGAAAGCTCCTGGTCTAAGTTAGTCTAGGTAGCTATCTGATTACCTTTGGGCCACTAAATTCTTGGCTTGCAAAAAATGTCTCCAGGACGCTGATGGTCAGCAATGGGCTCGTGAATACTGTGGGGGTAAACCTGACTCATAGGCCCATCAATCGATTTACATTCTCCGGCACCAGCGCGCCTTGTGGATTCGTGTTCCTCGCAAGCTGTTGAATTTTCTGCCGCAATAACACGTTGTAGCCGGGTACATATCCAGATCGTTACCGTAGGAGCAAGTAAGATGGGTGATATATTCTCCCTCCCCGCTACAGACACCCTGAGGGCATTTTTCTTTCATTGTATTTGATATATATGTGTAAACAGGATTTGGCATTAAATAACCTACAATGGTTGATATGCCCTAAAACCCAACCAAAGCAAATCATATATATTTAACATATATGTATGAAGTGGATTTGGCATTAAATAACCTGCAATGGTTGATACGGCATAAAACCTAACCAAACAAAATCATATATATTTGATGTATGTGTATAATCAGGATTTGGCACTAGATAACCAACAATGGTTGATATGCCTTAAAAACCCAACGAAACCAAATCATATATATTTAATAATTATATATAAAAAGTATTCGGCATTGAATAACCTACAATGGTTGATATCCCATAAAACCAAACCAAACCAAATCGTATATATTTAATATCTATGTATGAAAAGGATTTGGCTTTAAACAACCTACAACGCTTGATATGTCATAAAACGAAAACAAACTTTTAGTTCCTTTGTTTTTTCGTACATTTATCTTGTCCCTGATTTATTACATATATGCAATCCTCAATGCTGGAAAACACCCCTCCTCCTCCTCCTCCTTGACGTATAGAATCAATGTCAACTCTCGATTATAAGACCTTGTGCAAGGTCATCGATTTCCTTGTTATTTAGTTCATATTTTTGAGTTCCTACCTCGTCCATTTTAATAAAAGTCCAGAATATCTTACGAGGGGGACTTCCCAGGTATTATTATTATCATAGAAGTCCATTGAGGTTCTTCTGTTTTTAGGGGCCCCAATTTTTTAATTTGTTAGCAGGGTCACTGTTCAACCTAACACCCCAACGGATTTAAAGAAAACATTTCCCAACTTCTCTTTGGTATGGAGCCTAGTGTTACAGAGTTTTACGGGCTCCGAGGGTGGTTTAAAAATTTTAGAATTGTCGCATACCTATCCCATTTGAATTGGCCTCACCGGCACAGAAATTAAGACAGAAATCTTTATTAGCTTTTCTTGTTTTGTACCATTACTCACCAAATTCACGGTTGTTGAATTACACGGCACAAATTGAAGTTTGCAATGCTACACTTTTCAAATAGAAGCTTGTGCTGGAACTGTCTCAATAGACGTTTGGACTACTTCTACAAATAGATATTTGCAACATCTTGTCGAACGAATTTATTCCTGTAGCGCTAGGTCTTAAGTATAAATCGGACCTCGTGACAATCTCTGCGTGAGAAAAAGTGAGGAACACAGAAAAACCCCGTCTTGGTTCGCTAATACAAAAGTATTGAATATATGAATACACTTTTTAGTAGTCATCGGGAGGAGAGAAATAAAAGTGAGTCGACTTAGTCGGCTAGACAAAGAAAAACAAAATACAATGAGAAGATAGTGGTCAGACACAGACCTTGAATTATTTTTCACTTTTCTATTGTACTTCTAACCGTGCTTGTTCGCTAGTTTCATCTTCACAGCTTCGCGTCTGGTGTGAGACCCCTTTTCGGAACTCCCGCGAAAATTCGAGCCGAAACTTCCGGCTGTCTTCGCATCGTCGTGTCTGGTGTCCGATTGAATGTCTCTACCACGTCGCGTCCGACCGCAAACTGACTCTTTCCCTGCGTCCTATCCCGTGCCCACTCTTAACAGCTTTCCTGTTTGAGTTTCCTTAAGCCAATCAGAACTCTTTGCCTATTTACGGCTGATACTTTTCAATTTTTAACCCAGAGCGTCCCTAATTATTTTATTCAAACAAATTTGGCTGTTTCTTCTTTCTCGTTAAGACTTGAAATTTCTTAAACAACCCTGGTAAGCTAACAGATTATTTATTCCAAGTGAGTTATATGGAGGTGCCCGTGGTGTAATGGTTGTTGTCGTAGGAAATGAACACGGCGACACGAGTTCAAATCCTGGACGCGACTGATTGCATTTAACATAGCACTAATACACTTGGAAAAGGCATGAATCCAATTATTCTCCCTCCAGCTTTGGGTAAGTAGTAGGACAGACTAGCTTCTTCAGCCTTGGTGATGCAACTAGTCAAGGAGAAGGAAAACTCTGAATTCAAACCTGTTAAACTCCGCGTAAAAATTGACCTTGTGTCATATCCTGCCCGAGCGGAGGGGTTGGTAAATATGGATTTTTCCAAGTGAGTTCGTTTCTCCCTAACTCTCTATGCTGTGAGCCTTGTGTCACACAAAGACAAAGCTTCAAATGAATCATAGTTTCAAGTAACCCTTCCGATAAAATACGGCATGGATACTCACAGAGGTGACCAGCGTGAATTATTGACATATTACTAAACTCTAAATGTGTGTATGTCCACTTCTTTCAACATCGGGGTCAAGTGAAACTCTCTTTGACTCCATACCTATTTCCACTCTGTGGGTGGGGTTTAGAATACGCTAACATTATCCTCTGTAGAGGTATAGGGCCCCTCCAAAAAAACGTGTCCAGTGTATAACACTAAGCAATATCTGAATGTAAGTTTCCAGTTCTAGAGATTTGAAATGTGTGGAGTAACTTTTGATTACTATTACTCCCAGGTCCCATCTCTAGGTCAAATGCTTCTGGAGATCTGGAGCGTATGGACTACTCTTCGTTACAATTATTCCGTGGTCTACTCTCACCCGAAAGGATCGTATCTGTTAGGGTCCCATCTATGGGTCAAATGGTCCTTGTTATTAAGAGCATGTTGAGTACTCTTCATTAAAATTACTCCTTGGTCTACTCTGACCCGAAAGGATCGTATTGTAAGGATCCTATCAATGGGTCAAAAAGTCCAAGAGATCTGGAGTGTGTGGAGTACTCTTCCAACAATTACTCCCTGGTCTACACAGACTCGAAAGGATCGTACCTCTTAGGGAACCATCTGTGGGTAAAATACTCCAGGAGATCTGGAGCGTGTGGAGTACACTTCGTTACAATTACTCTCTGGTCTACTCTGACCCGAAAAAATCGTACCGGTTAGGATTGCATCAAAGGGTCAAATAGTGCTAGAGATTGGGAGCATGTGGAGTACTCTTCGTTACAATTACTCTCTGGTCTACTCTGACCCGAAAAAGACGTACCGGTTAGGATTGCATCTAAGGGTCAAATAGTCCTTGAGATCTGGAGTGTATGGAGTACTCTTCGTTACAATTACTCCCTGGTCTACTCTGACCCGAGAGGATAGTACCTATTAGGGGTCCATCTGTGAGTCAAATAGCCCCGGAGATCTGAAAAGTGTGGGTTACTCTTTCAATACCAGAAATCCTTTGGCCACTCTTAGCAAGAATGATAGTAACTTTTAGGGTCACATCTATGGGTCAAATAGATTTATTTGCAAATCTTTCGTATCCGATATGACCGTTTAGAAAAAATGAAAATAAAAAATAAGTGATAACGACATTTATTACGGGACATAGTATTCGTCTCAGAGCATGGCAACAGATTTCTTGTTTGAGGTCAACCAGTTAGTTGACCTTGACTGAAAGCAGATCACAGGGTCCAGGCGAAACTCTAGAGTTGTACCTGGGGAACCTGTAATTGATATTGTGGTTTAGAGTCGAAGGCAGTCGGCCTGACGAAAGACGCCACGCGCCACGTGGCTCAAAAATACTACTAGCAGCATTCAGTTGTGCACGGTAAAAAAAACAAAACACACGTGAAACATGCCCCGCGAGGAAAAAAAGTCAACACGGCCAACTGACCTGCAGAGGACGCCCGGCTTTGTTCTCTAAGGAAGAAGCCAGGAGAGGAAAAATCAAAGGCAAAGGAACAATATATATATATATATATATATATATATATATATATATATATATATATATATATATATATATATATATATATATATGTGTGTGTGTGTGTGTGTGTGTGTGTATCCTGTATTAGCCTAATAAGCACAGAACGGCAACTCTTATGAAGACGAAAAGAACCTCTTCTGACCGATTCAAACTTGAGAAGTGAAAAAAATGAGAGAACTGAAAGACGTTTATGAAATCTCCAAGGAGATAATTTGAGACTATGAATAACTTCTGGGCTCTAATATTATTGTCACACGATACACACACACCGTATACACCATCCCAATAACATAACGTTTTAATTGTTTGTAAAATGCAGTTTTAGTCCTCTCTATCCATATATTTACATTCGAATTTGGGCGAAAAAAATTTCCTATTAGATAAATTTGAAAAATTGGCTTGCATTCATCAGGGATTTCCCGACTCATGTGTCATGGATGATTTCGCGTGTTGTTGAAAGAATATTTACGTAAATGATATTCATGCTTAAATACTATAGACCCATTTGGGCATTTGTTATAATCGCGGGCAGGGTCCAGGATAAGAAGTTATAAAATAATTGGGAACCTCGTGCTAAGATTGGATTTTTATCCACCTTTTTTCCTTTAGTATCGTTCGCCCATTCTAACGACTCCAGTCTGTAACACTCAAAAATATAGATATGAAATTGCCCAGTCGGCTGGAGCTGTAGAATTCACCAAATGCTTCTCTGCTGAGAACACTCGTTGGCAGGGTTTCTTAGAAACCCTGCCAACGAGTGTTCTGGATATGACACTAAACAATCTGATGGTGAGGTTCCAGTAATGCTGGAGCTTTTGGGAATGCAGAGCACTCCTTCATTGCCATCGTTCCAAGGTCCACTCAAGCCCAGAAAGGTAGCATCTCATAGGGTTCAATCTATGGGTTAAATAGAACCACATTGTGTACTCATGCTAAACTGAACTGTTTGAAATAGAACTGTTTTGACATTTAAACTGCGTACTTATGTTACATTGAATTGTTCGAAATAGAACTGTTTTGAGATTTAACTGAGTGTAAACAAAAAAAAACTATATTTATACTAAACTGAATTGTTTGAAATATAACTGTTTATATGTATAAAGATGGATTTAACATTAAATAGCATACAAAGGTTGATATGTCATAAAACCCAACTAAACCAAACTTGATATGAAAGTGCAATCAACACGATTTCCGAACATCTAGGACTAAAATAACCCTGGACGAGTTGATATGCATTAAACTCAATCAAACAATAAATACAGGTTCTCTTTGGCGTAAGAAAATGACAAAAATTCTTACTTGGGCAACCTTCTAAAATAAAACTTACAAACTATTATAACTTATTTCAAACTTACAACTTATTTCTAGCACCCAGTGAATAAGTGAAACTGGGAGAAGTCTAACCGCGGATGCGGATGTGATTGATAATTTGAACTTGAGCCAGATCAAAACAATGCTGATCAAGTATCAAAAGAAAAGATGTTTGAGAATTTCTCACTTGCAAATATATGAATTACAGGTGTTATGTACATTGTATATCTAATAACTGTATCTTTTACCCCATCTGTTTGAACTGGGATTACTGCCTGCTGTTAGTACCATGAAAACCAGTCCAACCTGTCGCATGTTATTTGAAGAAGAGATTGACTCCACTGAGTTACGTTCATTGCGCCAAGAAATGCAGTGATTGATGTGGAATTTTACCTTGACTTTCTAATAGGTGAGAGGATAATTGGAATTTTTGACACAATCTCCTCCTATATATATATATATATATATATATACGGATGTGGATAAGTATATTTTCTACCGCATTCTTCTGATTTTTTTTTTTTTTTTCGTATTTTGTTTTGTTGCGGTTTGGCTGGGTTTGGTTTCTTTCTTTCTTTAATGGCATTTCAATCTTCATGAGTTATTTAATGCCCCTGTTATCCTTGTAGAATAACAGTTATAATACTGTTTATACCATCGCTAAGGGGATAAGGGTGTTCAATTCATTTCCTTGGGTTATCAATCAAAAAGTGAACTTAATTGCGCGACTGGAGTTCGAACTCGCTTACTACAATGTCACTGTCCATCACGTCAGTCACCACTCCACGAAGTTTCTCTTCACCATAATTAGTGCGTTACATTCTTAATTGTGGTGTCATACTTCTTGATTGGTTCGATTTCATTCGGTTTCTTTGTTTAATGGCATATCAACCTTCGTGGTTTATGTACGCTACGCAAACAACCCCCACATATAATGTTAGTACCGGATATTTTTCAACTCTTTTAACTCAGTCAGGTCTGTTACAGAATTAACTATTTCTTGTAAAATATGTTTCGGTTTCTTTGTTTAATGGCATATCAACCTTTGTAGGTTATTTAATGCCAAAGCAATTCTCCTAGGAGAACAGTAGGGGTACTATTTTACTCACAGCTAGGGGGATAAGGGAGTTCATACCTTTCCCATGAAATTCTAGTCCTCTTCGAAGTAATCCCATCCAGCTGCAATGCACTTGTTGTACCAATCCAACAACTTATGGAAGGCCCCATCGAAGTCCTCTTGTGTCAGCGTGTCAATGACCTTTCTCACAGCCTCTTTCATCATCTCAATTGTCTTATAACGACAGCCTCTGAGCTTTGGGAATAATCAAAAGTCACAGCGAACAAGGTCTGGACTATAGGGAGGCTGAGGAACTGTCTTGATGCCCATCTTGCTCAAATAGTCTGTGATAAGGATGGAGTTATGGACTGGGGTATTGTCCTGGTGGAAATGCCACTGAGCCAATTTGAAGAGTGCTGGCCTCTTCCGACGGAATATCCTCCTGAACTCCCTTAAAACCTCAACATAGTAATCCTAAGCCTTTGGTTAATTAACTCTGGTCTATTGACTTCCTTATTACTCCTACGCCTCTAATCATCCCTCACAGATTTCCTGCCTTCCTTGTATCTTTTATGCCACAAAAAAACTAATGCTCGATTCATGCAAGATGGTCGAAAAGCAGTCTGAAGCATTCCATACGTTTCTGTGGCATTTTTTCTAAGTTTAAAACAGAATTTTATTGCCTATTGTTCTTCTAAAGTAGTGGTTTTCAAAGTGGGCAGTACACCCCCCGCCCCGATGGGGCGATATGAACTTTTAGAGGGGCGCTGGCCAGTAAACAGTCGGATGGGGGCGTTGAAATTATCAAGGGTGCGTTGGAGCAATTACAGTAAAATGTGACGTTGGTGTTGGTAGAAAGGCCGGAAAAACGGGGTGATTTGATAAAGCGTCCCCAGTCGCTGCAACCAGACGTACGTGTCACGTCTGTATCCAGAACTCTCTTCGTAAGGGATGATTTTCCCCTGGTCACTGCTTTCCCCTTTGTTTACTTCCCGTTTTCTCGCTGCAACGTTAAACTTTCTGTCCCTTTTTAACTCCGTTACTTTTATTTCTCATTTCCTATCCCCTTCTTAATTTCTCTTTCGGGTTGCCTTAAGCTCTGCTCTTGGGAGTTTATCCTCTCTTTATTGATTAATCCCAAACTCTCGGCATCGCGAAAGCTACGAGACTTATTCTTCTCAGCGGGACTTTCAACCATTCCGCCAGACATTTTTCTTCCCGACAACACGCATTCTTTCCTTCTCGCTTCAGTCACCCCTTCAACATGACTCTGGTATGTTTCATTTGCCTTATCTCACCATGTTTACTTCCTACTTGTTGCCTTCAATTTAAATATTATCGGAATATTATTCCTATTTGCTATGCTACTCGTCTCACTTTTACCCGCTTTATTACTTAGTAGTAAACTAAAATTCTACTTGTTACAGTCGCCTTACTTTTCCTCCCTTCCTCTCTTTCTTCTTTGCCTTTCTCTTTCTCCCCTGAAATTTCTACTTATTTCTTCCCCTTCGTCGCAGTGAAAACTTCTTTGTTTTTATTTTTTTCTTTCAGAAATTTACCTGTCTCAGGTTGGAATAAATTTCTCTTTCATAATTTTGGAATTAGTTAGAGTTCCTTTATGCCTGAGTCCGAGTTTATTCTGGCTGTCTAAGCAAGATGTTTATTAACATTTGGCAAGGACAACATACAAACATGGCAACCCTAGGATCATCGAAAAAGAAGTGTAGGTAATACTCTGTGGAGTACTTGAAGTATGGATTTATACAATCACCGACCAATCCACAAAAACCCATGTGCTTGGTATGTGAGAAAAAACTTTTCTAATGAAGCAATGAAGCCGTCTGAGCTCCTCGAACATTTACAGAAGATTCATCCCGATAAATCTGGTAAAACACTGGCGTTCTTTCATTCTTTTCGAGATCAATTTTTAAAGCATAAAACAATAAATATGCTTACTTCCTCATCGAAAAATTCAGATGACGCTCTTAAGGCTTCTTACAACATTTCTTTGCTGATAGCGAAAGCTGGCAAGCCCCATACTATTGGAGAAGAATTGATTCTGCCTGCAGTCAAAGAGGTTATTTAAACAGTCTTGCACAAATCTCCTGAACAAGTCATAAAATCGATTCCTCTCAGTGACAACTCAGTTCAACGAAGAGTATCCAAAATGGCTGAAAACGTCTAAGAGACCCTCATTAAGATGTTGATGACAACTGAGTTCAGTTTTCAATTGGACGAATCCACTCTTCCGGGAAACGAATCGCTACTTCTCGCATATGTACGCTTCATCAAGGGTGGGTCACTGTGTCAAAAAGTATTGTTTGCACGTCTCCTGGAAACAGATACCAAAGGAGAAGTAGTGTATCGAGCTGTGGAGGACTATTTCCCGAAAAAAAAAGCATTCCACTTACAAACATCATCTCATGTACTACAGATGGTGCCCCGTCAATGGTTGGTCTCCCCCGTGGATTTCTAAGTTATTTGAAATAAGCTGTTCCGAAAGTCTTCACAGTTCACTGTGTGATCCATCGACAACACTTAGTGGCAAAGAATTTGAGTGAGAAGCTACATGAATCCTTATCGACAGAGATTACTGCAGTCAACAAAATCAAAGCGAATGCTCTCAATTCTCGACTGTTCGATTAGCTGTGTATTGAAAATGACGAAGATTTTCAATGCCTGATTCTCCATACAGAAGTTAGGTGGTTGTCGAAAGGTAGCTGTTTAAAAAGATTTTACACACTGTTAAACAGTGTTCTGAATTTTTTTCAAGAATCCAACCCTAAGCTTTACGACAGACTTACATCACTGAAATGTTTTCCAAATTCAATGAAGGGAATTTGAACCTGCAAGGTGATGAGACTTCATAAAGAGCTAAGTCCGACCTCTTGGCATTCCTCCCAAAATTACAGCTCTTGGAGAAGAAAACAGGAGTGAAGGACAATGACATTGCCGTGTACAGCGCTCATTTAGCGGAACTCCACAGGGATATGTCAGTCAGATTCAACGACCTGTTTTCTCTTGAAATCCCTGGTTGGGTGATCGATCCGTTTACTGAACCCAGCACAGAGGTGCCAACCCATCTAGTAGAGGAACTTGTAAATTGTCAAAATGACGAGAATCTGAAACCAAAGTTCAAAAATTTTTACCAAGCCTTTTGGATGCAAACAGCGATCCCAAAATGCTACCCAACCCCGTGGAAAGACATCAAGTTGTTTTTCATTGATTTTCCGACTTCCTGCCTGGTTGAGAGGGGATTCAGCGCTTTGTCCAGATTCCTCACCAAACAAAGAAACAAACTCAACTTAACAGAGCGTGGTGATATGAGACTGCTCTTGACAAACCTTCATCCTGATGTTGACAGTTTGATTGCAATGCACGAAGCCCACCCATCTCAATAAGCAGGGTAGTTGTTAATGATTATTCGTTCAGTTTTACAATTTATTTCATGTTCAGTTCAAGGTGTTTGTGATAGAAAAATAAATGTTAACCATTTTTGGTTGTTAAAATTGTTTTTTATACTCTTCAAACTGTCTGTGATCGAAGAATCAACCAATTCTTATGACATTTAACATTACCGTCGTTCTGGTGTTCGTTGGAAGAGGGTAGCGCTGGCATTTTAGTCCGGCGGTGAAGGGGGTGGCGGCAAAAAAAGTTTGAAAACCACTGCTCTAAAGTGTCCTCAAGTCCAGATTGCATTTTTGAAATTCACCAGCTGTGACAATCAGGCTTTAGTAGGGTGTATTCAAATTGCTGCTGTAGCTGTTCCTTTGAACCTGAAATCATAAAAATTAGTCAGTCATCTTATAACATATGTAGGAATAACATAGTGAATTCTCAAGAGTCTACGACAATTTTAAAAACCTGTACAAAAAAGTCTGGAAACTTATTGAAGGCACCACATATATATATATATATATATATATATATATATATATATATGTGTGTGTGTGTGTGTGTGTGTGCGTGTGTAAAATAAGTAAATTTACCACTCACTGACAACGGATTGACTGTGGATGACTATATATATATCTATATATATACAATCACTTTGGGCAAATTAACTCAGCCACGCCCCTAACGGCATTATACACTTAAAAAACTCTTAATCGATTCAACAAATTGCCCGTAATTTATATATATATATATATATATATATAAATTAAGTAATTTATTTGCATCTCAAGATCACAGAAATATCATTTTACCTTTTGCGAGTTTTGCCCATCAGCTCAAGAATCTTAATAACAGGAGGTCTCTTCAGGTCTCCAGGACTCTTCTCAGCATTCTTGCCGATCTTAGCCATTCTGGAGTTTGCATGATCTCGATGTAAATGAAATTAACTACAAACTAATTACCTGCATATCAAGAATATCTATTTAAATATGTGCAAACAAATGACTGATGTTAAATAGTTTCTCTTGTGTAAGAATACTTGAAACTATTTAACTTTATACAAAAAAAATGATTGTTCGTTAATAGAATTATTCAAATTAGATACCATATTTACCAACCCCTCCGCTCGGACAGGATATGACACAAGGTCAATTTTTACGGAGAGTTTAACAGGTTTGAATTAAGAGTTTTCCTTTTCCTAGACTAGTTGCCTCACCAAGGCTGAAGAACCCAGTCTGCCCAACTATTTACTCATAGCTGGAGGGAGAATAATTGGGTTCATACCTTTCCAAAGGGTATTAGTGCTATATGAAATGCAATCAGTCTCGTCCAGGATTTAAACTCGTGTCGCCATGTCCATTTCCTACGACGATAACCATTACACCACGGGCACCTCAAATTAGATACCAATACTTCAATCCCTTTAATTTGGTACAAAAATGAGCTCAGATTCGTTTAAAAATGTTATCAACAAAATGAGTTTACAAATTATATATATTTAATATATAGATCTGAAGAGACTTGCTGTCTATTAGATTCTAGTGAAAACCGACATGTTAGTAATGGTGTAAATAACTCACAAGGAGAAAATGAACAAGTATTATAACGGATTGAAATTCTAATACCCTGAAATATAGCATATGCACAAACGAGAATATGTCCCAAAAATGAGAGCCTAGTCGGTTTGGCCTGTAGAATACACCGACTGCAACTCTGCTGAGAGTTAAGACTCGTCCATTACCAACAAGTATCCTAGATATGACGTAAAACCATCTGATGGCAAAACTCCAGTCAGTGGGGCTCTGTGGAATAGGGACAAGCCCTTCATTTCCATTTCTCACCGCTCAAATCTGACCCAGAGTGGTTGTACCTAATAGGGTCCTATCAACAGATTAAATAGAATTTCTTGACATTTAAACAGAGAGCAAATAAAGGATTTGAGCTAGATTGAATTGTTAGAAGTTGGAATAGAATATGAGATCAGAAAGAACATAACTGAAAAAACGAATGGATAAATAAAGCGAAAAAGGAAATAGAAAAACCCAAAGTGAACCCCGTGGTTAACAAATTCTTGGACTCGCTAAGAGCAACACTTAAGAAAATACCTAATTGGAAAACGCCGGGCCATGATGACATACATAGATTCTGGTTTGTTACTCGAAATATCCATACAGTAGTTTTTCTGATTTCTAGTTTTTGTTTAAAATTTTAATACCTTAAAAAAAGCATTTGACTTTAAGTGACCAAACAATGTATGTTATGTCATAAAACCAAACTAAACACAAACCCTAGAAAGTGAAGCGTATAACGTTCTGGGATTTAGCGACAATAAGAACACCAAAACCTTACAAGAAGACCAAACCTTAGTACCAATCAACAAGAAGAAAAGAACATGTCATCTAATTTGTTTTGTCGTCCGAGAGAAACACTGAGTGAAAATAAAAGAAAATTAGAAGCTAGATAAATACTCATAGAGAGCTGAAAAATACTCATAGAGAGCTGAAAAAGTAGTAGAATATGAAGGTGAGGATGATAGCAATTGTAGTTGGTGCCCTTAGATCGGTACCCAAAGACCTAGAAAAGAAACTTTGAGATTAGAGGAAGAATCGAAAGCGTCCAGACCACAATACTTGTAAGACCAGCTAGAATACAGAGAAAAGTCCTGAAGACTTGAGAAACCTGCACTCATAATTCATAAAAGCAACCAATTTATAGGAAAACCGTCAATTTTAGTTTGGTTTGGTTTCTTTGTTTTAATGGCATATCAACCTTTGTAGGTTATTTAATGCCAAAGCTATTCTTCTAGAAGAACAGTAGCTGTACTATTTAACCCATAGCTGGGAGGATAAGGGGGTTCATACCTTTCCCAAGGGTATTTGCCCGAAAGTGAACCTAATGGCGCGACTGTAGTACGAACTCGCGTTCTACGATTCCGCAGTCCATTGCTTTAACCATTACACCACGAGTACATCCCCGTCAATTTTAGGAAGACCACCAATTAAAACTGGTATGAAAAACTTGAACAAAGCAAAAATGGAAGAAAAAAGAACACAACACAAAAGAAAACCGCAGACAATTCTGACAATACAACTGGAAGAAATAAATAAAAAAGATTGGTGAAAGAAGGGAGTTTCAAAATATACTGGGACAGGGTCAAGTAATACAAACAAATCAGGACCTTCCAAAATAACAAAAGAAAATTCTTTGAACAAATCTTTGGAGAATACATGAGAACAAACCAACAACTGAATGCAAAAGGATGGAGTAAAATATGGGATCAGAAAGAACATAACTAAAAAGATGAATGGATAAATAAAAAGAAAAAAGAAATAGAAAACCCAAAGACGGCCCCGTGGGTAACAAATTCTTGGACTCGCTAAGAGCAACACTCAAGAAAATACCTAACTGGAAAACGCCGGGCCATGATGGCATACATAGATTCTGGTTTGTCACTTGAAATATCTGAACAGTTGTTTTTCTGCTTTCTAGTTTTTGTTGTTTTTCAGTTTGTAATTATCTTGCTATTGTTGATAATCACAGCTGTATTTAGTCTTTCTTTGCTCTTTATAATGTGCTTCTAGAAACCTTATGCTGATGCATCGTCACTATTTTCAATGCTGGCATGTCCTCTTCCTTCTTCTTTTCTTAACACCGATAGTCTGTCTATGTCATTTCTCGAATGTAAGCCCTTATGTATCGTCATTAGTTTTCTTGTCCTCTGATAGACTGGCCCGACAACTAAGTAAATGTCTACAACAAACAAGCATAATCGAATGGAAGACGAAAAGAAAAAACTACTCCGATCCAGAATGACCTCAAAAAGGGTTGATCTTCAGTAATTATAGATCAATAACCTGCTTACCTATGATGCGGCTTATCTTGACCGCGCAGAAAAAAGAAAATATCTATCACTTGCTTGAATGGTGCGAACTATTTATAGAAAAACAGTTAGGATAGCAGGAAGGAACAATAGGAATAGATGGCCTACTATGTATACATTAGAAAATCGTCAAAGTGAAACTAAGCGGGAAGATGCAACCATGGCATGGATTGGTTATAAAAATTGCTCTGTAAACTTGGATTATAGAATATTTGATAATATACAAAATGTCTGACAAAGTCATAAATTTGATCTCAAAAGCCATGAGAAATTGTGTTGCATTCTCATATATAAGTTCATGCAGGATACATACTGACGCAATGATAAACAGACACCGTAATAATTAAGACGCGGGAAGACTTCTTTAACAATATTTACCTCTCACTTTATTGCAAGGGTTCGAAAAGGGTTGATCAAGGTTTGCATGTGAGAGAGAGCTGGAGACCGAACATGACTGAAATATTTTGACCCCAAAGTTATGGCCGTCCGCTTTGTGTCTTTCTCGTTCTCCAGGGCTGCTCAACCGGAGGCCCAGGGCCTACTCAGCTGGGTGATGGCTTTCTTTATTGCATCTTATCAGCATCTTCTCTGGACCCCAACTCACCAGGGCCCAAATGCCCCTTCGGCCTGGTGTGGCTTTCCCTACCACAACTCGACTCCAACTGGAACTCGAACTCAACTGTCTTGACTTCTGTCTTGACTGAGCTATATAATAGTTCAATGCCCACTTGATCTTTGAAATCGAATGTTTAATCGTCATCAAGCGGAAATAACTGTCATGCAGTTCACAGGTCACTCTCTTCCGGTGCATCAGTCTATGAGTGTACCATGGGAATTTTTTAGCTCGTCCCATTTCATCAGCCAATTTCCGTCCACGCGATTTCCTCTCATAACTGCCATTAGAATGTGTCACCTCCTTCCGTTGCATCACCTTGGAATGGCATTTTTGGCCGGGTCAAAAGGTCAAAACATAACAATTGGAATGGAGAACGAACACCAGCAGATGTGAAAATCTAAAGAGTTATCTTCTAGAGAGACTCAGTCTCACCACTACCATTGGTGCAGTAAAGAGGCAGTTCAATTATATTCTTAAGAAATGCCAAAGGCGCTACAAATTTTGAAAATCACAAGAAAATATAAACCACCTCATGTATGGAGATGATATCAAGAAATTTGTCAAAAGTGAAAAAGAACTTGAGATCCTGATACAAACAATAAGAATATACAGACAAGATATGGAAATCGAATTTAGCATTGAAAAATGTATCATGCTCATTATGAAAATTGAGAAAAGAGAAACAACAACAAATCAGGAAAGATTCGAAACGCTTGGAGAAAAGGAAAATTACAAGTATTTAGGAATATTGCAAGCGGACACCATCAAACATGTGGAGATCAAAGAAAATTTAAGAAAAATTATGAAACCAATCTCTGCAACAGGAATCTCTTCACAGGGATAAACATCAAAGCTATCCCCTTCGTAAGTTACTCGGGACCTTTCTTGAAATGGACAAAGGAAGAATCTTGACAAATGGACCAGAGAACAAGAAAGCTAATGACGATACATAAGGCCTTTCATTCGAGAGATGTCATAGATAGACTATAGATGTCAAGAAAAGAAGGAAGAAGAGAACTCTCCATAAATGAACAAAATATCGATGAATCAACACAAGGTTTCTAGAAGCACAAAATACAGAGCAAAGAAAGACTGAACACTGCAGTCAGTATCAGCAACAACAACATAAGAACAAACAATAAAAACTAGAAAGCAGAAATGGGAAGAAAAACAACTCTATGGATATTTCAGGAGACAAACTGGCAAGATTGCATTCGATAAGAACTGAACACGGCAACAAAAAGAAAACCTCCAGACAGAAGCTGAATCTTTTCTTATAGCAGCACAAAATAATGCCATCCGGAAAAAATTGTTTCAGCGAAAATTAACAATACGCAACAGCATAGGTAATGCAAACGATACAGAGACAGGGATGAAATGGTTTATCACATGATAAGCGAATTCAGCGAACTTGCACAAAAGAAGTACAAGAGTAGGCACGAATGGGTGGGAAGGGTAATACACTGGAAATAGTGCAAGAGATTAGAATTTTACCATATTGTTAAATTAAATTTGTGTACCGTTACGACACCAAATAGACGGTCGTAACATAGCACAAATAGAAATTTGTAGCGGTACGGTGCTCAAATGGATGCTTGTACTGGTATGGTCTAAATAGACGCTTGCATTACATTGGCCTAATGAGTAGAGTGTTCGCCCATGGTCCGGGAGACCGGGGTTCAATTCCAGGTCGAGTCATATCAAAGACTCAAAAAATGGTACTTGATGCCGACTTGCATAACAATCAGCATAATAAGGTAAAGATCAAGGGTAAAAAGGAGCAATCCAGCGAATGGAGTAGCGCCCTCCCCAACACCTTGGTGTCGTAGCTATAGAAAAGGAAGCCTTAGGGTCACCCTCGACTAAGGTCACCAACTTTAGTTTTACTAACTACTAATACACTATATGGACGCTTTTATCACCACGGTTCTCGGTGGATCATTGTGGTGTTACGTCTTATGTATCAGTCAGACCCCTGTAGCAACCTCCATCGTGATAAAATGAAGTGACGAACACACAAAATTCCCATCTTGGTTTGTTAATGCAAATGTTTGTTTTTTTCTCGCTACTATACTTTATAATAGCCTTCAAGGAGAGAGAAACATCGTATTAAAATTGCGTAGACATCTTTAGCTAGACAAAGAGAAGTAAAATGTCGTGAGGTGAAGGCAGACACAGACCTTGAATTATCTTTCTCGTTTTCTGTTGTAGTTCTAACATGTGCTTACTCGCTGATTGTGTCTTCGTAGCTTAGCATCTGGTGTGAGGCTCCGACGCATGCGAAGTTCATCCTGAAATGAGAGACGTAATTTTTAGCCGTCTTCACGTAGTCGTGGCTGTTGTTCAACCGCCAAGTCTCTCTTTTCCTGTTTTAAATCCCACGCCCTCTCTTAACGGTTTTTCCGTTTGGGTTTCCCCGAGTCAATCAGAGCCAGCGGCTGATTTCTTTTGATACATTTCCATTTTTAACCAGAGTGCCTACTGCTATGATGACTTGGATTTTGGGAAGCTATCTTTCTCCCTCTCATTTGTTTTTTTTTTCTTCTTTTTTCATATATGTTCCTTTTTTTTCCCACTGTCCCGTGGTGAACCAGAGAGTCTCGTAAGGAAACAAATTACAATCATCCAGACTTTCTAATCATTTTACATTCGCACGAATCAGAATCATCCAATAGAATGAAACACAAAAGCTCAAGAGGATTTGGAAATACAAACGGGTCATCTAATATTGGAGGTCTATTGGCTGAGACTGCAGAATACACCAACTGCATCTCTGTGGAGAGGTAAGTCTTTCCCTAACAGGTGTCCTGGACATGACACTTATCAATCTGATGGTGAGGTTTCAGTAATGCTAGTGCTATGGGGAATGCGGAGAAACTCTTTATTGCCATCACTCCCAGGTCCACTCTCACTCGGAGTGTTAACACCTGATAGGGACCTACCTATGGGTTAAATAGAACTAAAGTGAGAACTTATGCTCAACTGAATTGTTTGAAATAGAACTATTTTGACTTTTGATTGTGTGTAAACAAAAACTATACATATATTAAAATGAATTATTTGAAACTTTTATCAAAATGCCTTAATTTGGCTTTATACGATCCAAAAAGGTTGATACACCGTAAAACAACCAACCAACTAACCTAATATCGACCAGAAGACGAGACCTTGTGTTCATTAATAAGAAGAAAAAAAAATTTATCTTATGTATTTTGTCGTTCCAACAGACCATAGAGTGAAATTAAGAAAAAGGATAGACAAATACTTGGACCTTGCCGGAGAACTAAAATAACAAACCACCGTAACATGAGGGTAACGGTGTGATAGCAGTTGTAATTGGGCCCTTGGAAAAGTTCCATCTTTTGTTCAAGGGTTTGTTTTATTCTGAGGAGGCCCTCATGGCTGTTTTTTCTTCTAGGCAAAGGTTACAGTGTTTTAAGATAACGGTGTCAGTTGTTGGTATTTTTCTTACTTTCCTGATTATTTTTGGTGTGTTTTCTTTAGATTTTCTGAGGTCCCAAATATGCATAGCAACTGATGTGCTATGTTTTTTTTATTTTTTGTTGAATGAGTTTGTGTGCGTGTGTGTGCGTGTGTGTGTGTGAAGCTTTCCTGTTTTCAGAAACCTTCTGTTACACCTAAATATTCTTTTGGTATTTTATTTAGATTTTACGGTGACTTGCTTGACATACAACGTATGTTTGTCAGATATTTCTCGTAGGAAATGCATGTCTTATTTTGCAATTACAGGTAGGTTCTTTTTTTATTGCTTGCAGTGTATTATAGATTTTTCAATATGTTTTTTATTATTTGTACTATATTTTTATTGCTGTTGAAGCGGAGTTTTGGTGTTTTTCTACAGAATATTTTGTGTAATTTATTAGATGTTGGGAAGTGTTTGTCAACTAGTCTAATAGTTTCCGGTGTGAAATTTTCTCTTCTATTATAAGGCTCCTTCGGCTGTGGGTGGGGTGATAGAATACACTGACTGCATTGCTGCAGAGGGTTAAAACCACCCTAACGAGTGTCCTAGTAAAGACATTAAATAATCTGATGGTGAGGCTCCACTAATGCAGATTACCCCTTCATCGCTCCCAGGCCACTCTGTCTCAGAGTGGTAGCACCTGACCCATAGATAGGACCTATCTATGGGTCAAATAGGACTAAACTGTGTGCTTATTCTAAACTGTTTGAAATTGAACTAATTTTGTATGCTAATCTGAACTGTTTGAAATAGAACTGTTTTGACATTTAATTGTGCGTAAACAAAAACCATACTTATACAAATTGAATTGTTTGCATTAGAACTGTTTGACTAAACTGAATTGCTTGTAATAGAAATGTTTGATTATTAAAGTGGGTGAATTGTTTGAAGTAGGACTCTTTATTTGTATAAAAATGGCTTTGGCATTAACTAACCGACAAAGGTTGATATGCATTAAAACCCAAATAAACGAATAAACATCTTCTATTGTAGGTTGAACCAAATAATGTTTCTACTTCTACTTCGATATTTTTTTGCTTTACTTCCGGTGTATGTTAGTTTATTCGCTGTTTTGTGTGTGTGTGTGTGTGTGTGTGTGTGTGTGTGTGTGTGTGTGTGTGTGTGTGTTGTTTCGAAGTCATTGGCTTTATTGTTAATGGTTCCGTTGTTGCCCAGTCAGCGGGGACTGTAGAATACACTGACTGCACCTCTGTGGAGGGGTAAGACACCCCCTTAATGAGTGTCCTGGATATGACACTAGACAATCTGATGGTGAGGTTCCAGCAGTGCTGGAGCTTTAGGGAATGTAGAGTATGCCTTTATTGCCATTGCTCCCAGGTCCACTCGGCCCGGAGTGGTAGTACCTGATAGAGCCCTATCGATTGGTTAAATCGAACTAACAGCATACTTATGCTAAACTGAATTGTTTGAGTAAACTGAATAGCTTGAAATAGAAATGTTTTTGACAATTAAACCGTACTTATATTTAAACTGCGTGCTTATGCTTAACTGAATTATTTCAAATAGAACTGTTTTTCGACATTAAAAATATATTTACACTTAACTGAATTATTACATATAACTGCTTGAATAGTTTGAAATATAAATGTTTTTGACCGTTAAACTGTGTACTTATGCTAAACTGAATTGTTTTAAAAAGAACTGATTATTTACATAAAAATAGATTTAGCGTTAAGTGACCTACAAAGGTTGATATGCCATAAAACCCAAGAAATCAAAAGAAACCAACAGGTTCCGCTTTCAGATAAACTGTGAACGATATATTGTGGGGGTTTTATTCGTCATGATAGTTACCAAATGCCATTAACTCTAAATCTATACGATCCTAACTTATGTATATATATTTACTAACCCCTCCGCTCGGACAGGATATGACACAAGGTCAATTTTTACACGGAATTTAACAGGTTTGAATTCAGAGTTTTCCTTTTCCTAGACTAGTTGCCCCACCAAGGCTGAAGAACCTAGTCTGCCTTACTATTTACCCATAGCTGGAGGGAGAATAATTGGATTCATACCTTTCCCAAGGGTATTAGTGCTATGTGAAATGCAATCAGTCTCGTTCAGGACTTGAACTCGTGTCTCCGTGTCCATTTCCTACGACGATAACCATTACACCACGGGCACCTAACTTATATTTACACAGTCTCTATCACTATCACTGATAGTTACCAAATGCCATTGACTCTAAATCTATGCGATCCTAACTTACGAGTCTCATTGAATAAGTTTCCCGACTTTTTTCGTATGGGAACTTTTATTGATAGTACACACATGAAACTCTAGTCCACTTCGAAGTAATCTCCACCAGCTGCAATGCACTTGTTGTGCCGTTCCAACAACCTCTGCAAACCAAGTCCTCTTGTGTGAGCGTGTCAATGACCTTTGTCACAGCCTCTTTCATCTCCTCAATTCTTTCATAACGACAGCCTCTTAGCTTAGGGAATAACCAAAAGTCACAGGAAGCAAGGTCTGGACTATAGGGACGGTGAGGAACAATCTTGATGCCCATCTTGGTCAAATAGTCTGTGACAAGGATGGAGTTGTAGACTGGTGTATTGTCCTGGTGGAAATGCCACTGAGCCGATTTGAAGAGTGCTGGCCTCTTCCGACGGAATATCTTCCTGGACTTCCTTAAAACCTCAACATAGTAATCCTAACCCTAACCGTTTGGCCAATCAACTCTGGTGTATTGACTTCCTTACTCCTTCCACACCTCTCATCATCCCTCACAGACACCCTGCCTTCGTTGAATCTCTTATGCCACTCAAAAACTGATGCTCGATTCATGCAAGATGGTCAAAAAGCAATCTGAATCATTCCATACCTTTCTGTGGCATTTTTCCATGTTTAAAACACAATTTTTTTTCTATATCTTTCTTCTAAAGTGTCCTCACGTCCAGATTTCATTTTTGAAATTCACTAGCTTTGACAATCAGGCTTTAGTAGGGTGTGTTCCAATTACTACTGTAGCTGTTCATTTGAACCTGAAATCATGATAATTGGTCAGTCATCTCATAAGATGTATAGCAATAACATACTGAATTTTCGAGAGTCTACGACAATTTTAAATGCCTGTTAAAAAAAGTCTGGAAACTTATTGAATTCACCACGTATATATACAAACTCTATCACTATCACTGATAGTTACCAAATGCCATTGACTCTAAATCTATGCGATCCTAACATATATTCACTCTCTATCACTATCACTGATACTAAGTTCTATTAATAAATATACCAAACTATAACATTATATATATATATATATATATATATATAAGCAGGCGTGTTTAAATAAAATAGAATCCTTGCAATTTTGAAGTTTCCATTTTTTGCTTTCAAGACACCTAATGTTTTTAGGGGTTACGTGACAATCATGAAATCTGTTAATGATTTATCCGAAGGAGCCATTTGTGGCATATCGGGTTCTTTCGGTTCTTCTCAGAAATGTTATAATGTCTATGTTATATTTCTAAATTAAAGCTGTTTAATTTCTAAACTAAACAATTATTTTGTTTTGTTTTTATCACCAACGTGAGGCTAAACGGTAGTGGCAGTTTATTTTCAAATATTTCTATCATACACACACACACACACACACACATATATATATATATATGTATAACGCCACGGGGCCAAATATGAATAGGTATGACATTTCTCAAAGTAGAAAGCGACTCCAGTTGTTTCGAATACGAAAGTTTCTTTTCTGACTGCAACATTTCACACAGCAGTCGACACCAAAATGAGAGAGAACGATAGATTGAAAGAATCACAGGTGTTCCTTAAAAACGCAAAAAAGTCTCAATCGTGAGAGACGAACGGTCAAAAAACCGACTTCCATTTCTTTAGCCCGTCCAAGACCTCTCCCCAAAGGGTTGTCGTTTCTGGTCTCGAAACTGTCCGACAAATAACAACCCACTGCTTCCGACCCGATTTACTCCACTCAATTCGTTTCGAAATTTTCCTTTTGTATTTTCTTCTATTATTTCTCTGAATAACTGCTTATGTAATTACTAAAAACTTTCCATAACACATCAGCTAAATCAGCTGTCATTGCATTTAATGTGTTCATTTTGAATATCCTGTCCACTGCAGATTTCAAAACACCCTGTCAACCATATATCCAGGTATCCGTGTAACACATGCACCATTTAACCTTCGCATGGGACTTACACTTCAATTCAAAATTTTTAGTTATCTCACAATTTATTCCTACAAATAAAATAATATAATATAATCAATATAACATAATTGATATAATTAATTACCATTTATAAAATTATATATATATATAGGAACTCAACCGATTTCCGTACTAAAAAGTGTAATTTTTGTATTTGCATTTTAGCATTGATTTTATAATCATCGCATGTCCGTTAGTTTTTAAATTTCGTGATATTTTGCTGTCGACAATATCTGACCGGCCAAGAAATCTTTGAAGGATCAAAATCCAAAATATTGCAAAAAATCTTTTCCCTCCAAAAATATTAAAAATACAATTTCATCACCAATCAACCTTTTCAGCTAATTTCGAGCCTTCCTTAACTGTATGAATAAACGAAGAACCAAATATGTCTTGAGTAAGTATGGAATTGCCTAAACTAACAGTAATTTATTATTTTTTACAAGCTCAACTGTCTTCCGGTTTTTTTCTTTTGAGTGAGAAACTATATTTTGTCTTCTTTCAAGAATTCATTTAATTTTAACACCAATTATCTATCGTACATTTTAGATTTAATATAAATTTTATACTTCTATTATTTAAAAAAAAACATCTACACTCAAGCTAACATTATCATTGCTTACAAGAAAAGATTTTGTACTTTGTATTTCAGCAAACTATTCACTCAATTTAAAGAAATGAAAATTATTTATTCATAAGTCAGAATTTTATTAATTCCATTCCACCTTTATCCACCACACACACACACACACAGACACACACACATTTCCTAAAATATAAAACGCAAGTGTTCTGTCTGAACATCTGTGTGTCTATACGCATAATATTCAAGAAAGAAAGAAAGAAAGAAAGGTGAGATATCTGACTTTTTGTTGCAATCTTTAAAGAAAGAAAGAAAGAAAGAAAGAAAGAATGAACGAATCAAGTGATTTGTGGCTTGCGACATCGAAAGAGAAAAGAAAAGAAAGCATACTAGGTATCAAGTCAACAGTCGTAACAGCGGGCTGACTTGAGAACTAGAAAGAAAGAAAGAAAGAAAGAAAGAAAGAACGGAAGATGAGATCTCAGCCTTTTTTTTTTTTTTTTTTGTAATCTTTAAAGAAAGAAAAGATTAAAGTGAAAAAGAAAGAACGAATCAAGTGATTTGTGGCTTGCCACATAGAAAGAGAAAGGAAAAGAAAGCATACTAGGTATCAAGTCAACAGTCGTAACCGCAGGCTGACTTGAGAACTAGAAAGAAAGAAAGAAAGAAAGGTGAGATATCTGACTTTTTAGTGCAATCTTTAAAGAAAGAAAAAATTAAAGTAAAAAAGAAAGAAAGAATGAATGAATGAAGTGATTTGTGGCTTGCGACATCGAAAGAGAAAAGAAAAGAAAGCATACTAGGTATCAAGTCAACAGTCGTAACCGCAGGCTGACTTGAGAACTAAAAAGAAAGAAAGAAAGAAAGAAAGGTGAGATATCTGACTTTTTGGTGCAATCTTTAAAGAAAGAAAAAATTAAAGTAAAAAATAAAGAAAGAATGAATGAATGAATGAAGTGATTTGTGGCTTGCGACATCGAAAGAGAAAAGAAAAGAAAGCATACTAGGTATCAAGTCAACAGTCGTAACAGCGGGCTGACTTGAGAACTAGAAAGAAAGAAAGAAAGAAAGAAAGAAAGAAAGAAAGAACGGAAGATGAGATCTCAGCCTTTTTTTTTTTTTTTTTTTTGTAATCTTTAAAGAAAGAAAAGATTAAAGTGAAAAAGAAAGAACGAATCAAGTGATTTGTGGCTTGCCACATCGAAAGAGAAAGGAAAAGAAAGCAGATAAGTTGTGGGGAAAGCAGGCTAACGTCAGAACAGAATGGTTTCTTCAGATTTTAGTTAGTCTGCTTGGCTATGTATCTTTTGAATCTACATTGACAGCAACGGGGAAGAGAGAGAAAGTGTGAGAGTCTCAATTTTTTAAGATTATATAAAATTCAACCGTCATTATAAACGGGTGTATTCTAGTATGTAAAAAATATTTATAGATATACTATTACCGATTAATAACGAGACGGAGTGTTTAACATAATTCAATTTACACAATATTTGCACTGGTACCTTTACCAAAATGGCACAGCATAAAGTCACCCACATAAATCGTACTGACAGAGACACGAAAAGAAATTTGATTCTAGGTTACATGTAGAAGAATTAGGTACACACACACACATATATATATATATATATATATATATATATATGACTGCGAAGAATGGTTTTCCCCCTTAACAGCTGGAATAATATACGAATATATAATAGCCAATCGGCACTTGATCTCACCAGACAACTGGAGCCTTGTTATCCCCCACCCCTGTCGAAATCACCTGCTAATGAAAAGGTTTTACGTCCTGCTGTCCGCCTTTCTACAATCGAAATCTTCAAGGAAGTAAACACCTGAACCGTAACTTTCTCTCCTTTCATCTTAATTATTACCCGACAAATTTCTCGACAACTTCAACCATTTTTTTTTCTACCTGAGAAAAAATGTTTTTTCTTTTCTTTCTATTTTTTCCTTTTTTTTTTTTTTTTTGTGCCGCCAAGATTGTTTTCGTTTTCCTCTCTTTCCCATTTTCGTCTTTTCTTTGTTTCTTCTTTTGGTTTTTGGTTTTATTCTATTTTATTTGTCTTAGTTCTTTGCTGGTGCGTTGGAGGTTGTTTAAGCTTTCTTCTTTCTTGTTTTCTTTGGGGGATGCGGGGTTAATTTTGCTTTTTTCTCCCTTTCTTCCCGGATTTGTCATCTAAGACGATTTTTTTTCTGTTGGATCATTTATTCTAGCTTTTTTTATTTTACTTGTTTAGTTGGCGAGATTGTGTCTTCTTTTTCCCCCTGTTTTGTCTACTTCAGCCTCTTTTTCTATTTTTCTTTACTGTTTTTTTTTTTAATCTTTTTTGTTGTTATTTTTTTTCTGCCCGATATTTTATTTTATTGGGGGTGCTTTTCCTTCTACTAACTTTTGTCTTCTTCGATGTTTTTTCTTTGCTTTTTTTTTCAGCGACCTTTTATTTATTGTGGAAGGATTTCCCCCTTTTTTTTCTTTTGGTTTTATTTTCTTTCACCTTTTTTTTTCTTTTAATTTTTATCCTCTTTTGCTAATTTTTCTTCGTTTTGTCTGCTTTTCTTTATTTTATTAGGGATGGTGGTCCTCCTTATTCCCGCTTTTCTCTTCTTTAACGTCTTTTTTCTTTTTCTCTTTCTTTTCTTGTGTATGCGCCATTTTTTTTTTCTGCACAATCTTTTATTTTTTATTTTATTTCATTATTGGTCTTATTATTTTGCTTTTCAAATTTTTCATTCGTGGGTGGATTAGGATTAGAATTAGGGATAGGGTTAGGATTTAGGTTAGGGTTAAGATTAGAGTTAAAGTTAGGGATAGGATTAGGGATGGATTTAGGGCTAGGATTAGGGTTAGGTTAGGGTTAAAGTTAGAATTAGGTTAGTGTTAAACTTAGGCTTACCGTCAGAATTAGGGTGAGTGTTAGGGTTTGGAGTAGGGTTAGGTTTTGTGTAGTGATAGGATTATTGATAGGGTTAGGGTGGGGATTAGGATTAGGGTTAGGATTAGATTAAGGGTTAAGTTTAAGGTTAGGGTAGTCTTAGGGCTAATGTCGGGATTAAAGTTAAGTTTAGAGGTAGGATTAGGATTAAGGTTAGTGTTAGGTCTTTGGTTTGGCTGAAGGTTGGGATAAGGGTTAAAGCTAAGGTTAGGGTTGGGTGATATTTTTGCGAATCGATATGTTAATGTTTATCGTTTTGATTAGAGTTAGAATCAAGGATAGGTGTGGTTGTTGCTACAAGAATTTGTTTTCTTTTTTTTTTTTTCCTATTCTTCTTACGTTTCTAAGACGTCGCAAAAGTTAAAGTTTATAGATGTTTATTTAGTAGATCATTGAAGATTAATTATCTGATTGATTTTAACAGAGTGTTAACCCGACTAGAGTTATTTTATGCCTTAAGGTTAGAGAATCGCATTCATTGTTTATATTTACTCTATCATTTATTTATTAAAGTAAATAAATAAAAGTAAAGGAAAAAAGTAAAAGTAAAAACAAATAAACAAAGAGAGAAAAGAGAAAAATGAAAGAAGGGGAAAAAGAAAAAGAGTAAAAAGAAAAAGAAAGGGTGTAACATTGCCATAAATGAATATGGGAAACGTACATAGAACGTTCATAACATATATACAGAGAACATAGGAATCCCGAAACACGAAAAACACGTAACGACTTCTTAGTTCAGGTACGAAACCCTCCACCACCTTTGAGTCAAAGGTTTCGACACAAGGAAGAGAGATGCACAATCTTTCCACCCTAGCCTTTCCATATGCACCCCCCATCACGTGCGGCACCCTACACAAGGCCACACGAGCCAGCGAAAGCCACACCTCCTCTTCGGACTGCAAGACTCAACTAACTGACTTTCTTCAACCCCCCCCCCCAAATCCTCCGCGCACGCTTCCGGTGCATGACGTCATTCACATCCTCAAGTCACAATTTTCTATCTGGGATTTTTATTTTGACATCTGTGAATCACGCATCCTCCCCGCACGCACATCAACACCTGTGCTCAAATTTGCACCGAACGAACCCATGTGCTGAGCCGAAAGGTTCTCAGCCCAACTAGACCCAAAGGCAAGATATATATTAAACGAAATCCCTCGGTCATTATAATACAAGGGAACCAAAGATAAACAGAAACAAAGAAAGAAAAACAAACAAAGAAAAAAAAAGAATGGAATAAAGAAAGAAAGAGAGAAAAGAAATACAAAATGGAAGAAAATAGAAAAGTAAAGACAGAAAGAAAGAAAAAAGAAAAAAGAAAGAAAAAAGAAAGAGGAAAAGGAAAAAGGAAAAGAAAGAAAGAAAGAAAGAAAGAAAGAAAGAAAGAAAGAAAGAAAGAAAGAAAGATGGAAAAAGAACAAGCATGAAAGGAACATCAAAGAAAGAAAGAGAAATAAGAGAGAAAAGAGTAAAAGAAAGAAGAATGAAAAAGAAGAAACGAAGAAAGGAGAAACAAACTGAGAGAGGATGAAAAGAGAAAGAAAGAGATAAAGGAAGTGAAAACGGAGAGAAGAAAAAGAAAGAAAACGAATGAAAGAGAAAAACAAAACAAAAGAAAAAAGAAATAAAAAACTTAGAAACAAAAGAAAAGAAAAAAAAGAAAGAAAGAAAGAAAGAAAGAAAGACGACAAAAAAACGGGGAAAACGGAATGAAGAAAAAAGAAAGCGTAAAAAAAGAAAGGAAAAGACAAAACAAAGAAACAAAGGAAAAGAAAGAAAGAAAGAAAGAAAGAAAGAAAGAAAGAAAGAAAGAAAGAAAGAGCAAGAAGAAAAAAAATATAAGATAGCAGAAAAAAGAAAATGAGTACCCCCCCCCAAAAAAAAGGAAAAGAAAGAAAGAAAGAAAGAAAGAAAGAAAGAAAGAAAGAAAGAAAATGAGTAAACATAAAAAAGAAGGAAAAGAAAGAAACAAGGAAACTAAAAAAAACATAAGGAAGACAGAATCAAAAAGAAAGAAAGAAAGAAAGAAAGAAAGTGAAAAGAAAAAGGAAAAGAAAGGAAAAAACATAGAAATAAAAATGAGAAACAAAAAAACTAAGAAAAAGAAAACTAACATCTAAAAGAGAATAAAGAAAGATGAAAAGAAAAAAAGGATGAAAAGAAAAAAAGAAGGAAGAAAAGAAAGAAGGAAGAAAAGAAAGAAAGATAAAATTTAACAAAAAGAGTAATGGAAAAAAAAATGTGACAACCACTGATTTCGAATTCAACAATCTTAACACGTTCGAAATCTGACAGCTTTTATATTTTTTCAACCTACGGAGATTTGACGCCATTTTAAAGAAAGAGAATTCTGGTTGACAATATCGTAGTAAGTTCAAATTCCAATTACGCTATTACGTTCACTTTCAGACTAATACCCTTGGGAAAAGTATGATTTCTCTTATTTCTCAAGTTATGAGTTTAAAATTATCAATGCAATATTTCCACAACGATGCTTTGGCATTAAACACACCACTGAGGTTGATACGCCATTAAACAAAGAAACGGAGAAATCATTTCAAAGAGCAATGGAAATTGATCAATTGAATCGTTCTATACAACGTCAATTGTCAATGGCTTTAAAGTTTAGTCTTTCCTTTCTTTCTTTCTTTCTTTCTTTTTTAATGGCATATCAACCTTTGTAGGTTATTTAATGCCAAAGCCATTCTCCTAGAAGAACAGTAGTGGTACTATTTAACCCATAGCTGGGAGGATAAGGGGGTTCATACCTTTTCCAAGGGTATTTGCCCGAAAGTGAACGTAATAGCGCGACTGGAGTACGAACTCGCGTACTACGATTGCGCAGTCCATCGCTTTAACCATTACACTACGAGGACACCCCCTTAAAGTTTAGTGGCTTTCGGATCAACGGATATTTTCAATAAATAAAATGCCTCAAACTTACTCAGAAACAGGCCTTTGTTCTACCGTTTGCTTTTGACAAAATAAAATTAAAAAATGATAATATACGCATATACATATGTGTGTGTGTATGTGTGTACGTATTATGAAACCACTAGAATTATATATATATATTAAATTAAGAATATTTAGAATTCTAGAGATTTTTTATAAACGTTAGAAGGTTTTTAAAGATTAGTTAATTTGGCGACCAAAAGGCTCTCTTTTCAATAGCTACTACACCGATGGGTAAGGGAAGGTGCTACTCCTTTCCCTGGATTGCTCCACTTTATCCTTGATACATACTTTATAACGCTGGCGAACACTCTACCCACTAGACCAATGAAGGTTTTATTGTTTCGAATGGGACAATATACGACCAAAATTAATATCATTAGGTATTATTTATAGACAAACACTACTGCATTTAATCTATCTTACTAAAAATATGAATATGTAGTATTTAGAAAACTAAGCACACCTCTAATATACATATATAATTTTATCTTTTTAAATTACAAAGATTTTGTAATCTTATTTTAGGTTGCATTCATGTCTCCGCCATTGACTAACATGTTGTTTCGGGATGCTACGCACTAATGAGGATAACTCACAAGTTAGACTAACAAGACATGCAGGACACTGCTGGAGAAGCAGGGATGAACTCATAAGAGATGTACTCTTATGGACCCCCACACATGGCCGTGCAAAAGCAGGACGACCAGCACGAACATACATTCAGCAGCTATGTGAGGATACGGAATGTTGTCCTGAAGACCTGCCTAGGGCGATGAACGATAGGGAGGAGTGGCGAGAGAGGGTCAGGGATATCCGTGCTACCAGCGCGACATGATGATGATGATTTTCGGTTGCAGAGTGGCAATGCTGTGATGATTGGTAATAAGTGAAACCTAAAATATCTGTTTTTATGGTGCAATTTTGCATTTAAAATACCCCAATCCTGGTATAAAAGACGAAATTAATTCTGTTTGAATCGGCATTTGATTTTTTTTTTCAATATTATTTTCTAAGTACACCTTGTGTATATGCCTATGATTATTTGTGGAAGAGGTGCTGCAATTTGGATTTGGGCGTTATTTATGGGGGAGGGCGCTCATTATCAGGGATTTTGCAAGTTAGCAAACATAAAAAAATGTAGACAGAGAATTTAACACTGCATAGTGACTGGCAGTTTCACGCATTTTTGAGATCACAAGATTTGAAAAATATATCCCAAAGCCTGAACTAACTTGATTTCAGTACACACACGCACGCACACACACACACACACATACACACACAGCGTATATATATATATATATAATGAAAATAATTCCTACATGACCACGACCGAGTCTACCTAGGTTTCACCTAAACAGCTCTTCAGGATCGAATTGGTGAAGTGGGTTGGGATAAAATACATTTAATTGATTAAAAAGACTCCTCACCTATATAGAAATTAGCATATAAAATGTTTTCCTTGCCCGTGGTGTAACGGTTATCGTCGTAGGAAATTGACACGACGACACGAGTTCAAATCCTGGACGAGACTGATTACATTTCACATAGCACTAATACCCTTGGGAAAGGTATGAATCCCATTATTCTCCCTCCAGCTATGGGTAAATAGTAGGGCAGACTAGGTTCTTCAGCCTTGGTAAGTCTAGGAGAAGGACAACTCTGAATTCAAACCTGTTAAACTCTGCTTAAAAATTGACCTTGTGTCATATCCTGCCCGAGCGGAGGGGTTGGGTAAATATGATAAAATGTTTTCCTTTTTCTATGTTGAACAATTATATATCTATATATATATATATATCAAGTATAAAAAAAAAATAAAACGGGCAAACTATTTCATAACTTTTAGTTTCACGTATCTGATCTTTTGGTGAATTTTCATGAGGACTTCTGAAGTCCATTGAATCAGCTGAATAAATAAGTTCAAAATTTAATATCTAAGTAACGTGGCTATCTTACTACATTAAAGACAGATATCGATTGTGTTGAATTCAACGGGCTCCAGCTGTATAGATAAAAGCTCACCTAAAGATCATGTACGTGAAAAACAGAATCACAAATTTTTACCCAATTTTTTTTGGGGAAAGTAACTTTAACTTCTCTGAGAACTTTTCTTAATTCGTAATATAAATATGTTCACATGCAGAGATGTTTTTTTCTTAGAAAATTCAAAAAACTAATTGAAATAAGCCTGAAAAGAATCAACCTGAAATCATATTTCTACTAGGTTTCTCTAAAAATGAATCGTTCAAAAATAATTACACCCATATCTATCTATATATATATGTGTGTGTGTGTGTGTGTGTGTGTGCGCGCGTGTGTATTGGTTTACAGAAACAAAATTAGGAATAGTCTATGATAATAAACGACTATGTTATAAACAAGTTTAATTTTAATTTCTAAAAACAAACAACAAAATTAAAAGACAGATACAAAACAGTAAATTAACTCAATATGGCCACCATTTATTTTAGATTTTATCAACATGCCTTTGAAAAGATTTGCATAGCTTAAAAATAAAGTCTTCAGATATTTTATTCCATTCCTCCTCAATAGTAGTCTTAATCAAACCAATATTTTTTTTCTTAGATACCCCACGTAGCGTAATCAAGTGGGTGGGTGTTAAGATCTGGGCTTAATGGAGGCCATAAAGAATCTCCAATTATTTCGAAATTATCTTTTTTGGCTTGGTTTCGGCGTTAAGCAAATAATAGATTCTGTGTCGTTTCTTTTATTGCTCACACATATTGGGCTGAAAATTAATTTAAAAAGTGCTTGAATAATAGAACTAATCATGGAAATTTAGATTTATCGAGTTTTTTTCAAAAATTAAACTCATCAGTCTAAAAAAATCGTTTGAAAAATTATTTTTCTTCCGCACAATACATATATATATATATATATATATATATATATATATAATGAATAGATCAACAAATGAATTTGAATGTGGTACTATAGGGTTTTCATTTCATATAATTATGCTCTATACGTGTTTCAGACCTCATAGTCATCTTCAGGAAACTAATAATGGTTAGTGCAATCTTTTTTTCTGGCCTTTATAGTGAAAATTTTGCAAGGGTGGTGATTCTTTTTAATTCTAGGACTTGTATCTGTGAATGTATCTGTGAATGTCCTAATGGAGTTAATTATCCGTGAAATTCTTTGGCCTCTGCAGATGTGTGTATGTATGCATTCGTATATATGTCCGTATAACCGTGTATACACACCCGTACACACATATTTTCAGGGTTGTCTCGGCTGGTAGCTTTCAGTTTGGCTTTCGCAGTGCTTTTCTTTCTGTTCCCCTCGTTTACCTTCGCATGGACGAGCAAAAGGTAGACGTCCAGCTAGAACCTATATACAACAGCTCTCTGCCAATATAGGATATAGCCTGGAAGACCTGCCGAGAGCGATGGACGATAGAGACGGGTGGCGAGAGAGGGTCAGGGAGATCCGTGCTGGCAGCGCGAGATGATGATGATGATGATAGTGGTAACAGTTTTTTGGGGATACAATCTGCTGGTAGTATTTGTTCCCTCTTTCATTTGTTTATCGAATCAAATACCGAACAGTAACGCTGCTTCGAAATCAAAGAAAAAACAACTATTTCCACTTATTTTGAGAAGGAAAACTTACATTATAAAAACACAGCACGTGTAGCAGTTTTAATAATCACTAAGCTATCTATCCCGGCTTGTCACTAGATAACGTATTCCGAGAGCCATGAAAGTTTTTAACAATGAAAACCATGGGATGCACCATCAGGGTTGTGAAGCCTGGTGGATGAATCCAAAAGCGGGTCAACGGCAATTTTTGCCTGATGCTAGGTAGAGGAAACTTATTGTTGAACGACCAAGATCAAATAGTTTAGTTTTTAAGCTATTGCTACTCATCTATATGAATGACGTCATGAGATGAGAAAAAACAATCATCAAAAGATCGCCATGACTAATTCAAACTATATTTCTAAACTGCATTGTCTTTCACCTGAACGACCAGAGGCACATTCTGCTGATTTTGAGCTATTTAATATTTTTGCTTTAATATTTTACGGTAAATATTTCATTTTTATAACTTATTTCAAATTATTTAAAAGTAAAGTTGGTGACCATTGTCGAGGGTGACCCGAAGGCTCCATTTTTAATAGCTACTTCACCGAGGTGTAGGTACTAATCCATTCCCTGGATTGTTCTACTTTATCCTTAATCATACCTTTTAATGCTGCGTGTTAAGCAAGGTGGCATCCAGTACTATTTTTGAGTCTTTGGTATGACTTGACCTGGGATTGAATCCCGGTCTCACGGGCCACTGTGAACACTCTACTCATTCTCTTTTACTTTAAATACAACGTTTTATTGATCTTTGTTTGTTTGTTTGTTTTTTTTTTTAGCTTTGGCTCTACTATTCAAAAAATCAGTTAAAGAGCCTCCCTCCCCCAAAATGCAAAAAACAAAGTCAACATTGTTGGAATATTAAAGACAAAAAACTGAAAAAAACTGGAAATGAATGGACATTTTTGTCAGTATCTGCAAGGAAAACTGTCAATGCAGCCATAGAAGATGTAAGAATGCTTCTCCGTCGTCATGCACGATAATGAGAATTAATATGTGTATGTATATATACATGGATGTATGTATGTATGTAGGTCTCAGTGTATGTTCATGGATGGGTGGCCAATGAAGTGATCTTATCTTTGGCATTTATGACTGGCGTCAGAGTGTCTAGAGGGCCTCCTTTGTCTATTTTGGCGCGAAGAACACTCGGAGAGCTGTGTCCACCGGAACCTGCAAGACCGGAAGAGAGGACAAAGGACGTTGGTCAGTCTGGAGTGAAAGTAAGACATTCAAGCCAAGACGCAGGGCTGACCAGTCTTCCTCTTAGACGTGGGTCGAGAGCAGTCGGAGGGTGTTATGGATCAAGAACGAAGACATTGAACGGTGAAGACGACGTCCAGATGAGTCGGCATCTTTGGTAGCTGTGTAGGATTTTCGCTGAGTTCTCGCGATAGCCACAAACAACACTCACAGGAATGCCTACAAGTGCTAACTTCACCTTCTTACGTTTCACAGTTCTTTTCGTGCATGTCTTTTCTTCCTTCCACCCTCTCTTTATTCTTTGTTATTTTTATTATTTATTGTTCAACCTATGAAATGCCCAATCGGCCGATTGTGTGAAGAAACAACGGGGTCTACACCGCTACACCATCAGACAAACGGCCCCAAACTAACAAAACCTTGCTCGTGAGTTGTTTCAAAATGTTTAAAAATCCCAATTGACCAAAGAAAAAAATTCCGGCTGGTAACGTTTATAATGCCCTGCTTCTCAATCGTATCCAACCATAAGTTGAGAAAATTCTTCAGAAAAATCAGAACAGCTTACAGAGAAAAACCGACCAGCAACCTCACAGATTCTGACTCTAATTGGTTTGGTTTTGATAGGTTGGGTTTAAGGCATATCAACCAACCATTCGAGGTAATACCAAACCCTATGCATATATCTATATATATATATATATATATATATATTAGATCTATATGATTAGTAAACATAATTACTTGATAACATTTTTATACAGGTATGCACTCATTTTTTGTACTCAGTTAAATGGTTTCAAGTATTGCTATAACATCAGTTTAACATCAGTCGCTTATTTGACCACATTTTAATCGAGATACATATACGACCTGTAAGTGACTAGTTTGTAGGTATTTTGACTTTTAAACGAATTGTAACTAATTTGTTTACACACTAGTTTTACTCTTGTTTCCACTCTGCCAAACCTCCACACTTACTAGTTTGTTTACTTTTATGGCAAATCAACTATTGTAGATTATGTAATGCCAAATCCATTTTTAAACATATAAACCGTTTTATTTCAAACAATTCAGATTAGTATAAGTATAGCTTTTTTATTTACACACAGTTAAATGTCAAAACAGTTTTATTTCAAACTATTCTGTGTAGCCTAATACAATTTCAATGGCAAAAACAGTTCTATTTCAAATAATTCGGTTTAGCGTAAGTACGCAGTTAAAATGTCGAAACAGTTTTATTTCAAGCAGTTCAGGTTAGCATAAGTACGCATTTCATATACTAAAAATTCAGTTTAGTATAAGCATAGTTTTCGTAAACACACAGTTAAATGTCAAAACAGTTCTATTTCAAATCATTCAGTTTAGTCAAACAGTTCTAATTCAAACTATTCAGTTTAGCATGAGAACAGTTTGAATGTCAAAAACAGTTCAGTTTAACATAAATAGGCAGTACAGATATTAAAACAATTCTATTTCAAGCAGTTCAGTTTAGTATAAGTACGTCAAAAACATTTCTATTTCAATCTATTCAGTTTAGTCAAACAGTTCTAATCAAAACAATCAGTTTAACATAAGCACGCAGTTTAGATGTCAAAAAAGTCCTTTTTCAAGTGATTAACTTTTACAAAAGTTCACAGTTTAAATGTCAAAAATATTTCTATTTCATGCTATTCAGTTTAGTCAAATAGTTCTAATTTAAACAATTCAGTTTAGCATCAGAACGTATTTTAGTTCTATTTGATCCGTAGATAGGACCTTATCAGGTGCTGTCACTCCAAGCCAGAGTGAACCTGGGAGCAATGGCAATGAAGGGTTACTCCGCATTCCCCAAAGCTCCAACATCACTATTAGATCGTTTAGTATCATATCAAGGACACTCATCAGGGGAGGGGGTCTCACCTCTCTGGAGAGAGGCAGCCGGTGTATTTTACAGCCCCAGCTGACTGGGTGACATACAGTTTGTATTATATCTTAAACAACAAAATTTGCTCCGTATTTTGAACAAATCTCCGGACATGTTAACACAAAAATGAAACACGCTTACGGTGTAAATAAGTTCTTAATAGGAGAAACAAAATCATAAATAAACTGTCATTCTGTAATGGTAATAAACATATTCATTCAATTATAGATAAAACTTAATTTCAGTCAGCCTGTCCCCAATTATAAAAGATATTTGGCTGTAAAAAAAGTTATTTATATGTTTCTCATGAAACCGCCACTAACTTTTTGTTGAAAAATCTGTAAAAATAGTGCGTATTATACACAAATAGGTTTGTTTGTTCGGGTCTTATGGTATATCAACTGTAGTTGGTTATCTAATGCCAAACCCATTTAAATACAAGTAAAATGTTTTATTTCAAGCAATTCAGTTGAGCATAAGGGCACAGTTTAGTTTTATTTGACCAATAGATAGGACCCTATCAGGTGCTACCACTCCGGCCTAGCGTGGACCTGAGAGCGATGGCAATGAAGGGGTACTCCGCATTCCCCCAAAATCCAGTATTACTGGAACCTCGCCATCAGATTGTTTAGTATCATATATCAGGACACTCGTTGATGAGAGAGTCTTAACATTCTGCATAGAGGCAGACGGTTTATTCTACAGCCCCAGCTGACTGGGCAAGGTACACAAATTACAATGTGCATACTCGTATATATATATATATATATATATATATATATGTGTGTGTGTGTGTGTGTGTGTGAGTGTGTGTGAATCTATTCTGAGAATTGGTGGGGGAAATTATATAAGGTGTTAAATCTTTCAGTGGCATTTTATACAGTTTGCAGTGTTATTCACGAAGGTTGATATGTCATTAAACCGAACCTTCTTTTGATTTTATTTCTATCTTCTTGTATTGAGGAGGTGTTGCGAGGAGATCTTCACTTTATAGAGCCATTGGAACGAGCAGCCGCAGGCATAGGCCTCTATGTCAATGCACACAAAACGGAATATATGTGCTATAATCAAACAGGTGACATCTCTACTCTAGACGGAACCCCTCTTAAATTAGTAGACAAATTCACTTACCTAGGAAGCAGCGTCGCATCAACCGAAAAGGACATCGACACGAGGTTAACGAAAGCATGGACAGCTATCAATAGGCTATCGATTATATGGAAATCAGATCCAACCGATAAAATGAAACGCAGTTTCTTCCAGGCAGCGGTCGCATCGATACTGCTATATGGATGCACTACATGGACTCTAACAAAACGGCTGGAGAAGAAGCTAGACGGCAATTACACAAGAATGCTGCAAGCAATTTTGAACAAGTCCTGGCGGTAACACCAACTGTACGGCCACCTGCCTCCTATCACGAAAACTATTCAAGTTAGACGAACCAGACATGCGGGACACTGCTGGAGAAGCAGGGACGAACTCATAAGTGATGTACTCTTGTGGACCCCCACACATGGCCGTGCAAAAAGCGGACGACCAGCACGAACATACATTCAGCAACTATGTGAGGATACGAGGATGTTGTCCAGAAGACCTGCCTGAGGCGATGAATGATAGGGAAAAGTGGCGAGAGAGGGTCACGGATATCCGTGCTACCTGCACGACATGATGATGATGATGATGATTATTCCCTGCCGATTTACCAAATCTGTTTCAGCTCGATTGAAGAAAAGTTTTTCTTCATCTAAACAAAAATTAGAGAAGCAAGTCTGCCCTATTATTTACTTTGAGCTGAAGGTAAAAAAGATGGATTCATGGGAGGAGTTCTTGTTGTGTAGTGGCTAACATGCTGGACTGCAACTTCATAGAAAGTGAGTTCGAACTCCATGCTTGTGATTTTTGGTAATTTCCAAATTTCAGAAAATGACCTGAAAAGACAAAGATTTCCGGGGGGGGGGCTTGTGATGTAATGGTTAAAGCGCTGGACTGCGGAAACTTAGAAAGTGAGTTCGTACTCCAGTCACGGTATTGCGTTCACTTTCGGGCAAATACCCTTGGGAAAGGTATGAACCCCCTTATCTTCCCAGCTATGGGTTAAATAGTACCACTACTGTTCTTCTAGAATAGCTCTAGCATTAACTCAGCTACAAGGGTTGATATGCCATTAAACAAAGAAACCAAACCAAACCAAAGATTTGCCGACACCCCCTGGCATCCAACGGCATGCCACAACTAAACTGAAAGTTATCCTGGAAAATATATTCAAAAATGTTTTCAACATTATCACGCAGTGCATAGCTTTACAAGAGGAGTACTTTGAAGGCGAGGATGTAGGAATAAGGCGAAAGAGTTTCTGTGGTGCAGTGGCTAACGAGATGCACTGGAGCATCAAAGTAAGTAAGTTCGAACTCCAGTTGCGTTGATACGTTCCTTTTTCAGAAAAATAACCTTGGGAAAGGTTATAATCCCAGCTATGAGTTAAACAGAACCACTAAGGTATAACTGGCATTGAATAACCTCCAAAGGTTGATATGCCATTAAACAATAACAACAACAAAAAAAAAACAGAAAGAAAATTGGATTCCTCCCTATCTCAAGGACAACAGCCTTGTAGAGAATTCAAACTCAGCGACAGAACTTGTCCATTTTTTTCAACCGCGTGGCCTCACTTCTTGGTAGGTTCGAGAACGTTTCAACATATCTTTTCGTGGGAATGTCTCACTTCGCTTCTTTCATATTTCATCTTCATCATCCACCTCTTCTGCCGTAGACGATTACATTATTCGTCTTCATCCGCCTCCCCCTCCCACTTCCGGTACTGTAGCTTCTCCCCACCCCACTCTCTTACCGTTTACCATACTCATCATTTTCTTTTTCTTATTTTTTCGCGTTAAAATGACGGATGAGAATGTACGTTGTTTGTTTGTTTGTTTGTTTGTTTGTTTTTTCCTCGGTAGCGACTGCCAGGAAATGCGTTGACGAGTTAACGCTGACAAGTTGCAAACTGCACTAATTTGAGTGCAATTTTCGACGTTCTCCCGGTAAGTGTTTGTGTACAGGTGGGTGAAAAAAACACTAGCTAACTTAGCATCCATTCTCGTAATTTCACCGACTTTCTACAAGGCTTGATTGATAAGTAAGATTTACTGGCTCGTATAGACGTAGATATTGATGACAGAAACGAGCTTGATTGCCCAGTCGGCTAGGTCTGTAGAATACACCGATTACACCTCTGCAGAGGGGTAAGACCCCTTCCCTCCTAACGACTGTCCTGTTTATGACACTTATCATTCTGATGGTAAGGTTCCAGTAATCCTGGAGCTTTGGGGAAAGCGGAGTATCCCTTCATTGTCATCGCTTCAAGAGACGCAGTTGGTGTATTGTGCAGCTTCAGCTGACTGATCCCCTCATTCTAGGGGGGTATCTTGGTCCTGTTAAAATATGTCAAATGTCATTTTGCTGTGCGGTGGCATAGAGTGATAACTTTCTTTTGCTGTGACCCCCCGCCCGCGAAAACATGGATAGTGTAACGGTTATTGTCAATTGAAATGGACCGGGGGAACCAGGTTCAAATTCTGGACAACGTAGTAAGCATTTCATCATCATCATCATCATCATCAGGAGTGCTTCATTCTCCACAGATCTCCAGAACTGGAGCCAGAACTGGAGCCTCACCATCAGATGCAGTTTAGTATAAAACTCAGGACAACCCTTTTGTAGGGTAGTCTAATCTCTCTTCAGACGATATCATTATCATCATCAAAGTGAGCCGGCAAGCACGGTTTCCTTTGAATATCTCCCAACATGCCTCCCGATCAACCCTCTTGCAAAGTCCTTACACGATACCAAGTGACCTCAAAAAGCTGATTAATGTACGTTTTTGCTGGTCAAAAAGGTGATCGAGTTGAAATTTTTAAAATAAAATTATGGAATTTCTAATCATCGCAGACATTTTTAAATATTTCTCTTCGAACTTGAAATTGACCAGTCGGCTGGAGCTGTAGAATACACTGACTGCACCTTTGCAGAGGGGTAAAATGCCCCCCACCTCAATCTAATGGCGAGGTTCCAGTGATGCTGAAGCTTTGGGGAATGCAGAGCACCCATTCATTGCCATTGCTGCCAGGTCCACTCTGGCCCGGAATAGTAGGACCGGATAAGGTCCTATCTATGGGTTAAATAGAACTAACTGCATACTTATGCTAAACTGAACTGTTTGAATTAGAACTGTTTGACTAAACTGAATACCTTGAAATACAAATATTTTTGATAATAAAACAGCTTGCTTGTGATAAACTGAATTGTTTGAAATGGAACTGTTTTTGACATTGAAACTCTACTTACACTAAACTGATTTGTTTAATATAGAACATTTTGACATTTAACTGTGTAAACAAAAGTTATACTTACAATAAACTGAATTAGCTGAATTATAATTGTTTGAATAAACTGAACAGCTTGTAGTAGAAGTGTTTTTTACGATGAAACTGTGTACTCATTGTAAGCTGAATTGTTTGAAATAGAACTGACAATTTGTAAAAAATGAATTTGGCGTTAAATAACCTACAAAGGTTGATATGCCATAAAAACCAACCAAGTAACCATTAAACTTGTAATGTTCAGTCAAGATATTTCACAAACTAAGTCTACTTACTAACTGAATTATTTTTTCTTAAGAAAGTAAAATGTATTTGGAACTGATTTCCTTATCAAAACAAAAACACCAATAGTCTAACAAAAAAGAGATTAAATTGGATGATTTCAGAAAAAGATGATAAGAGAAAGAATTTAAGAGGACATTTTAGGAAACTTGGGTGTTTTGTTTTCGGGCGTATCAACCCTTTTCGGGTCATTTAAAGTCGAATTAAGTCATTTTGATGAAAGTTTCAAACAATTCAGCTTAGTATAAGTAGAGTTTTTTGTTTACACACAGTTAAATGTCAAAACAGTTCTATCTCAAACAATTCAGGTTAGCATAAGTACGCAATTAATTATCAAAACAGTTCTATTTCTAACAATTCAGTTTCACAAAAGTATACAGTTTAAATACACAGTTAAATGTAAACACAGTTAATTTCAAACAATTCAGTTTAGCATAATTTCACAGTTTAGTTCAATTTAACCAAGAGATAGGACCCTATTAGGTGCTACCATTCCGAGCCAGAGTAGACCTGGCAGCGACAGCAATGAAGGAGTACTCTGCATTATCCAAAGCTCCAGCTTAACTGAAGCCTCATAATCATTGTTTAGAGTCAAATCCAAGATACTTGTTGGGGATAGGGTCTTACCTCTCTGCAGAGATACAGTCGGTGTATTCTGCAATCTCAGTTAACTGGGCCAATAAATTACTTAACAGAATTCGATCTCTCAATATATTTTATTAATAGCGTATATATTCTTTGCAAAGTTTCTTTATCTTGTTCTTTTTTTTATTTAAAGTGGGGTGTGAGACGATGAAAAAGAGGAGATACCCAAAGAGGCATAGCAAACAAAACAATATTAATGTTAAACGAAACCTACAAATATTTGGGCATCTTGGAGGCTGACACCATCAAATAAGTCGAAATGTTGGACAAAATTCAAAAAGAATATCTCAGGAGATCTAGAAAACTACTCGAGACAAAACTCTATGGCCAAACCCTTATGAAAGGAATAAATACCTGGGCTGTACCACTCGTTAGATATTCCGGACCATTTCTCAAGTAGACCAGAGATGAACTTAAACAAATGGACCAAAGAGCAAGAAAACTAATGACAATGCATAAGGCATTACATCCCAGAGACTACGTTGACAGATTATATGTTTCAAGAATAGAGGGAGGAAGAGGACTTGCCAGCATCGAAGATAGTGTTCACGCATCGATACAACGACTCGAAGACTACTGAGAAAAACACGAAGGAGGACTGATTACAGCAATCAGAAACGATACTGATAACACGATGGACAACAGAATGACAATAACCTGGACGAGACTGATTGCATTTCACATAGCACTAATACCCTTGGGAATTATTCTCCCTCCAGCTATGCGAAAATAGTAGGGTAGACTAGGTTCTTCAGCCTTGGTGAGGCAACTAGTCTAGGAGAAGCACAACTCTGAATTCAAACCTTTCAAACTCCGCTTAAAAATTGACCTCGTGTCATATCCTGCCCGAGGGGAGGGGTTGGTGAATACGATATGATAACCAGGAAACAAAAATGGGAAGGAAAACAACTCTATGGGCGTTTTAAACAACTAATAAACAACCTCACACGAAAAAACATGGACATGGCTAAGAAAAGGAAACATAAGACACAACAAAATAGCAAATGTAGGCTATGCGGTGACTGGGATGAAACCATCGATCACATAATAAGCGAATGCAGCAAATTAGCGCAGAAGGAATACAAGACTAGACACGACTCGGTCGGCAAGGAGATCCACTGGGAGATGTACAAGAAATTTAAATTTGACCATACAAACAATGGTATAGAAAATAACACACATAAACTCCTATGGGACTTCGTCATACACACGGATCGCCAAATCTTGACCAGAAGACGAGACCAAATAATAATCAACAATAACAAAAAAAAAAGAGAACTTGCAAATTGTTGACTTTGCTGTTCCGGCTGATCACACAATAAAACTGAAAGAATGTGAAAAAAAGGATAAGCTCCTCGACCTCGCTAGGGAATTTAAAAAACTATGAAACATGAAGGTGACAATTATACCAATTGTAATTGGTGCTTTTGGAACAGTAACTAAAGGATTATGAAAGTTTAAAACCGAATTTTATTGCATATCGTTCTTCTAAAGTGTCCTCACGTCCAGATTGCATTGTTGAAATTCACCAGCTGTGACAATCAGGCTTTAGTAGTGTGTATTCCAATTGCTGCCGTAGCTGTTCATTTGAATGTGAAATCATAAAAATTGATCAGTCATCTCATAAGATGTATAGCAATAACATACTGAATTTTAAAGAGTCTACGACAATTTTGAATGTCTGTAGAAAATCAATATATATAAATATACAATATTAAAGCCCGGCATTAAATGACCCCTTGTGGTTGATATGCCGTAAAACAAAACAAAAACAAAAAGACAATATTAAATCGGTGACTCGAGTTCTAACCCTGAGCAAGACTATTTACATTTGTCTTCAGAGTTAGGGCCTAAGGAACCCATATATACATCTAATTATCTCCCCAATGTTATATATATATATATATATATATATATATCGTTTCTTTATTTGGTTTCTTTGTTTAATGGCATATCAACCTTTGTAAGTTATTTAATGCCAATGCTATTCTCCTAGAAGAACAGTAGTGGTACTATTTAACCCATAGCTGGGAGGATAAGGGGGTTTATACCTTTCCCAAGGGTATTTGCCCGAAAGTGAACGTAATAGCGTGACTGGAGTACGAACTCGCTTACAACGATTCCGCAGTCCATCGATTTAACCATTACACCACGAGGACACCCCTATATATATATCGTGTGTGTGTATGTGTGTGTGTGTGTACACAATTAGGTAGTAGACCCTCATTTAAACAGGTTGGATTAAATAATAAAAATGTATGTCGATACGACCTTATTAGGATCTTTTCCAACTTTCTGACAATTCATTTAGTTTGGGGTGTGAGTTAGTTTGGAGTTGGAGTTATTAGATAAATTTGCCAAAATTTTATATATATATATATATATATATATATATATATTTATATATATATACAAAACGTGTACTTACACTTTGAACATGTTAATTGCCCAGTCGGTTGGGGCTGTAGAATACACTGACTGCGCCTCTGCAAAGGGACAAGACCCCCCCCCAACGAATGTCCTGATATATGACAATAAACAATCTGATGGTGAGGTTCTTGCAGTGCTGGGGCTTTGGGGAATGCGGAGTACCCCTTCATTGCCATTGCTCCCAGGTCCACTCGGCCGGAGTGGTAGCACCTAATAAGGGTCTTATCTATGGGTTAAATAGAACTAACGGCATACTTATGCTAAACTGAATTGAGTAAACTGAATAGCTTGAAATAGAAATGTTTTTGACAATTAAACCGTACTTACATTTGAACTGCATGCTTGTGCTTAACTGAATTGTTTAAAATAGAACTGTTTTTTCGACATTAAAACTGTATTTACACTTAACTGAATTGTTACATATAACTGCTTGAATAGTTTGAAATGGAAATGTTTTTGACAATTAAATTGTGTACTTATGCTAAACTGAATTGTTTTAAATAGAACAGATTATTTACATAGACGTGGATTTGGCGTTAAGTGACCTACAAAGGTTGATATGCCATAAAACCCAGCTAACCAACCTAACCAACTAACCGAACATGTTAAACAACAATGCAATGGTGTTTCTAGAGTATTTTTAATAACTTGCACCTTAGCTATTTTATAAAATTTTACCTTTAATTCTAAATGTCAAAAATTTAAACGTTTTTAACGCTTCTTAAATACACTACTAAGCCGCACTTTAAACTAGTTAAAAACACTGTAAAAATAAAACATTAATAATCTCTAAATTCCATTAAAACCTTCAATGGATTGGTTTAGTTTGGTTTGGTTTAGTTTGGTTTGGTTTTATGGCACATCAACCATGATAGGTTATTACTGCCAAATCTATTTTATGCATATGAATAATACTATTTCAAACAATTCAGTTTAATATAAGTATTTTCTTTTGCTTACACAAAGTTAAATGTCAGAATAGTTCTACTTCAAACAATTCAGTTTAGCATAAGAACACAGTTTCAACGTCAAAAAACAGTTCTATTTCAAGCAGTTCACTTAAGCATAAATACAGTTTCAATGTCAAAATAGTCCTATTTCAAGCAATTGTTTCACGTAAGCACACAGTTTATTCATATTTGAGCTATAGATAGGACCCTATCAGGACCTGGGAGCTATGGCAAAAAAGGGGTCTTCTGCACTTCCCAAAGCTCTAACATTACTGGAACCTCACCATTAGATTGTTTAACGTCATATCAGAACACTCGTTGGGGGAGTCTTAACCCTCTGCAGAGAAGCAGTTGGTGTATTCTACAGCTCCAACCGACTGGGCCACAGACAGGACACTCATTGGGGAGGTTTTACCTCTATGCAGAGAAGCAGTTGGTGTATTCTACAGCTCCAGCCGACTGAACCACAGGCTGGACCCTCGTTGGGGGAGCCTTACTCCTCTGCAGAGAAGCAGTCGGTGTATTCTATAGCCGACTGGACCACCGGCAGAACACTCGCTGGGGAGTCTTAACCCGCTGCAGAGAAGCAGTCGGTGTATTCTACAGCTCCAGCCGACTGGACCACAGACAGGACACTCGTTGTGGGAGTCTTACCCACTCTGCAGAGTAGCAGCTGACTGGGCAAGTTAAAACCTTCAATAAAAGGAAGTTAAAAAAGGATTTCATGTACTCCCCGTTTCACGGCTATCTTAATAATATGATCAGTGATAAAAGTCTATGTATATGAAATCCTTTTTTATCGACGGTTTCAACGGGAACGTAATACGTACACGTGGGCCTATCTCTTGATAAAAGCATAGCAACGAAAAAACAGGAAGTTGATTTTAAGCTTGCAAATCTCTTCTAACGAACAGAGCACTCTGGTATCCGGTAAGGTAAAATGTAAACAAACGAAAGCTAATACGTAATGCGTTATAATTCGCGAGTTGACGTAAGTTGCCTGATGATTGAGAGGTAAGATACTAAGTCAAACATAAAGTTGGGCGGGTTTTGATCACAGCTTGAAGCGTCCTGCGTATCTAGCCACACTGAAGAGTTGTGATACAACGAAACAGTTTGTTTGTGGATGACAATATATATATATATATATATATACTAACCCCTTAGCATAAGCAGGATGTAACACATAGGAATTTTTATGCGGAATTTAACAGGTTTGAATTCAATCTGCTATGAAAAAGATTTGAATTTGATTTGCCATGTACATTTTCTACGACGGTAACTATTACACGATGACCACCTCCAATATATATATATATATATAAGAAGACCATCTCCTCAATCTCATAATGTGCGCTCGTGAGTACGCATGCGGCTCTTCAACTTCACCCTTGTAAGCCCTGGCAAAATTGTGACGAACGAAATACTGTTTGGTTTGGTTTCTTTGTTTTAACGGCATATCAACTTTTCTATGTTATTTAATGCCAAAGCCATTCTCTTAGAAGAACAGTAGTGGTACTATTTATCCCATAGCTGGGAATATAAAGGGGTCCATATCTCTCCCAAGAATATTTGCCCGAAAGTGAATGTAATAGTGCGACTGGAGTACGAACTCGCTTACTACGATTCCGCATTATTACATTAAATACAACGAAATACTGTGTATGACAAGTAACACTTTGTATGACAATTAAAAGAGAATATTAAATATAAAAACTCAAAAAAATTTCTACTTTATATGATTTACAATTAGTTAAAAAAAAAGTAAGATATTTCCCGTAAAATATGAAAACGAAAATATAAAATCAGAAAAATAATTTCTTATTTCGTAATTTCCTTTTGCAGCTGAAAATTGACGTCGCTTACCCTGTAGAAGTCGGACACTCCTGAGCGCTTATATATATATACCCGACGGTCATTCAACTGACAAGGGTAATTTGTTTTAGAAAACAATTTTTTTTTTCAGAATCATTTTCCATAAGTATAATTGCAACATTATTTAGAATTGCTTTATTGCAAAAATTATTTCATTTTGCCAAAATATTTCTTTTGAAGCTATTCAAAATTGAGGCAAATCAAAGTGTTCTAAGCTTGAACAGGGGTCTGTCATCAAATTTATGGTGGTTAAGAAATGCAAAACAAGTGAAATTTATATAGAATGTGTGATGTGTAAGGGGAAGCATGTTTTAGTAAAAAAAAATGTTCACACGAAAATGGGTTTAGCACAATATAAAATTCTTATAAATGGTTTTAACACTACGGCTTTGAGACAGAAAGACAGTCCATGAACTAGAAATACTCTTACTCTGCGGTAGAGAAAGTGTTCCAGGCGCAGCAGTCAGTAAATAAGATCATGCTGAGAGTCTTCTAGGACATGAAAAGACCCATGACTACTGATTTCCTTGAAAAATGTGCAACTGTAAACGTAAACAGTGCTTCCTATTGCAAACTCTTAGGCAAAATCCGTCTTGTTTACTGAATATATATATATATATATATATATATATATATATATATATATATATATATATATATATATATATATATATATATATATATATATATATATATATACCATATTGTTGGTAAGTGGTTACGCAAACAAATGTATTCATTTTGTCTCCGTGCCAAAGGTTATTCATTCCTTGGCATTGAGCAACGAGAAAAATAAACTTCCTTCACATTCCAATTTACTTCATTCTTCAACTTTGACTTACGCTCATGCAAATATATCTTTATTACGCATGCGCAGTTACTTACACAATCTGTTTCCTTGTTGTATTTCTTTTCTGTTGGGTGTTTTTGGAGTGTTTACAACTTTGAGTGGAATGAAGTTGTCATTTGGCGAGACCCTGAACGAGTGCATCAGTTTCGCTTTAAACTTGGCAATATATGAGCGTACACAGGATTTAGGATACAAGTCAATATTCCACAATAAGATCAATACAAACTATGTCAAGTTCCGTTTTCAAGACAAACCTATATTTATATAAATAATATATTGTATTGAGGGCAGATTAAGTGATTAACTGGGGGTAAGGTATTGTATTTCAAGGGAGTCAAATGTTATTTTGTTTGTTTGTTTGGGTTTTTATGACATATCAACATTCGTAGGTTATTTAATGCCAAATTCATTTTTATACAAATAAACAGTTCTATTTCAAACAATTTAGTTTAGCATAACTGCACGGTTTAATTGTCAAAAACATTTCTATTTTAAACCATTCAGCTTAGTCAAACAGTTCTAATTCAATCAATTCAGTTTACTATAAGTATAGTTTTTTGTTTACACACAGTTAAATGTCAAAACAGTATTATTTCAAACAGTTCAGTTTAGCATATAAAAACAGTTCTATTTCAGATAATTCAGTGTGGCATAAATATGCAGTTGCTTTTTTTAACTTTAGATAGGACACTAGCACGTACTACCACACCGGGCCAGAGTGGACCAGAGAGCGATGGCAATGAAGGGGT
>OY757931.1:59070660-59090667 GCA_963585895.1 Sepioteuthis lessoniana | reverse complement strand
GAGAATAATTACTGTTCAAATTACTTTTGAGAAAAATGTTTTGTAATGAATATATATATATATATATATATATATATATATATATATATATATATATATATATAATTTCAAATAACATACAAATAATTCTAAATGTAAAAAAATGTAAAATAAAAAATGTGTGAGTATGCGTATGTATATGTGTATGTCTATGAATTTTAGGTTGTATCTTCCACGGAAGTGAGAACGTTTAATATTTATCCCTCTTTTATTTCCCCTTCCTCCTCCTCTCTCTTTCTTTTTCTCTCTCTCTCTCTCTATATATATATATATGTATGTATGTATGTATAATTTTCTGTCTCACACTCGGTTTACCTCCTTTCTTAACTCAGCTTTTATTACTTTCCCTTATATCTCAATTCTCCTCCAATCTCTCTTTCTCTTTCCTTCCTCCAATTTATATATATATATATATATATATATATGTATATATATAATGTAAGGGATATATATATCTGTGTGTGTGAACATATATATATATATATATATATATATATATATATATATATGTATGTATGTATGTATGTATGTATGTTTGTGTCTGTGTCTGTGTGTGTGACTTCCAAGGAGTTTAATGCCTTCACAAAAACGGAACCCTACTCCCCCTCCTCCTACCATCTCTCTCTTTGTACCATCATCCTCACCCGTCCTTATATCTTCTCACAAAACCCCCGAAAGTAAAAACAAAATCACTATAAATCCAATAGGAAGTCATGAGGAAATAAAGGACGACGTTCAATTCCATCTCAGTGCGAGGATGCTGTTATGGCGGCTGCGGCTTTTACATTGGCGCCACCTGGTGGCGTTTTCGGAAATTGAAAGAGCAGATTGTGTCATTAAAGTATTGCGATGGTCGATCGTAATGGCCGTCTTAAGTGGAATTCTTCAGAGGGAAATGAACATGAAAATTCTAAACCAGAGGATGAACGCCGAAATAAAATAAAAAAAATAAAATGTACGATATGCGACACGTGTGTTTATAAACCTAATTTGCTAAATAGACTCTTGCATATCTATCTACCTATCTATTTATCTATCAATATATATATATATATATATGTGTGTGTGTGTGTGTGTGTTAGTTGCGGTTGTATGAGTTGAATAGAGATTAATACGAGAATATATATATGTGAGTGAGTAGCAAAGTGTCTCAGTGTAAACATGGATATGTCGATAATAAATACCTAAATGGGCAGAGCCAATATATATATATATATATATATGGATATGTCGATAATAAAAAATGAGAAACATGGAAAGAAATAAAAAGAAAAGATTAGAAGAAATATATGCTCGCATTTTTTATATATATCAGATTTAATCTTTATACCTAAATGGGCAGAGTTAATATATATATATATATATATATATATATATATATATGTGTGTGTGTGTGTGTGTGTGGATATAGATTTTTTTTAATGGAATTATGTATGTAATTTGTTAATATATGTATCTTAATAATATAAACTGAAAGTGTTCTGTGTGTACATCTGTGTGTCTGTACATAAGATATTTAAGAAAGAAAGAAAGAAAGAAAAAAAGAAAGAAAGAAAGAAAAAAAGAAAGAAAGAATGGAAGGTGAGATCTCTGACGTTTTTTGTAATAACCTTTAAAGAAAGAAAGAAAGAAAGAAAGAAAGAAAGAAAGAAAGAAAAAAATATTCATGTGATTGGTTGTTTGCTACATCGAAAGAGAAAAGAAAAGAAAGCAGACCAGGTGTCAAGTCAGCAGTGGTAACAGCTGGCTGACTTGAGAGCTAAAAGAAAGAAAGAAAGAAAGAAAGAAAGAAAGAAAGAAAGAAAGAATGGAAGGTGAGATCTCTGACGTTTTTTGTAATAACATTTAAAGAAAGAAAGAAAGAATGGAAGGCGAGATCTCAGTGGTAACAGCTGGCTGACTTGAGAACTAAAAGAAAGAAAGAAAGAAAGAAAGAATAAAGTAATTTGTGACTTGTGAAAGAAAGAAAGAAAGAAAGTAATTTGTGACTTGCCACATCGAAAGAAAAAGGAAAAGGAAAAGAAAGCAGACAAGTTGTTGAGAAACAGACTGACATCACAATGGAAATGTTTCTTCAGTTCATCAGTTCGCCTGCTTGGCTATGTACTTTAGTGAAAGGGTTTCCATTTCTTAAAGATTATATAGAATTTAACAGTTACTATTGACGGCTGTATTCTAGTATATATATATTACACGGTAGTGTCTGTGACCCTGGGTTTCATACTTTACGCATTCGTCAGACGGAGTGAACGTTTTCAAAAAAGACCGATTAATAAGGTTAATTTTTTGTTCGAAAGGAGGAGGATGTTTGTGCGTATGTGTACTTATCTACCAATACTATATTTGTAGTTTTATATGTGTACAAACAGACACAGGGAACACGTACATACGTTTGCATACGCACTAATTCATATAGATACACACACAAACATATATGTAAAGTATTAAAGTAATTATTTCGCTTTTTTTTTTCACTCTAGACGGAACCCCTCTTAAACTAGTAGACAAATTCACTTACCTAGGAAGCAGCGTCGAATCAACCGAAAAGGACATCGACACGAGGTTAACGAAAGCATGGACAGCCATCAATAGGCTATCGATTATATGGAAAGCAGACCTAACCGATAAAATGAAACGCAGTTTCTTCCAGGCAGCGGTCGCATCGATACTGCTATATGGATGCACTACATGGACTCTAACAAAACGGCTGTAGAAGAAGCTAGACGGCAATTACACAAGAATGCTGCGAGCAATCTTGAACAAGTCCTGGCGGCAACACACCACAAGACACCAACATAAAACACAAAGAACCAATCAACCAACACACACACACACACACACACACACATATATATATATATATATGTATATATGTCTCTTTGTGTGTACGTAGTTTTTATATACAAATATATATATGTATAAATAATTAGTTTATATATATATGTGTGTGTGTGTGTGTGTGTGTAAATAAGTTATAGCATATGTATATATTATAGTTATTTAGTAAATAAGTTATCAGTCGAGGGCGACCCGAAAGCTTCTTTTTCACTAGCAACAAAACCGCGATTTAGAGGAGGGCGCTACGCTTTTCCCTGGATTGTTCCACTCCCTTGATCTGTACTATATGATATTGTGTGTTAAGCAAGAAGCATCAGGTACCATCTTTTGAATCTCTGGTATGACTCGACCTGGAATTGAACCCCAGACTCCATGGTCATTGGTGAACATTCTTACTATTATGAAACTTGAAATAACGGGTAGTAGTTTAAACGGTAAACGCTTTGGATTTATATTATTTTCTCTGTCTCTCTGTCTCTGTCTCTCTCTCTCTCTGTTTGTCTGTCTGTCTCTGTCTCTCTCTGTATAGGTTTATATATGTGTGAGTGTATATATATATATATATATATACACACACATATATAGGCACACACACACACACACACACACACACACACATATATATATATATATATATATATATATATATATACGAGGGGCACACAATAAGTTTCCAGATTTTTTTGTATTGGGTCTTTTATTGATAGTACACACATGAAACTCTAGTCCCCTTCGAAGTAATTCCTCCGGCTGCAATGCACTTGTTGTACTGTTGCAACAACTTCTTCAAGGCCCCATCGAAGTCCTCTTGTGTGAGCTTGTCTATGACCTTCGTTACAGCCTCTGAGCTTAGGGAATAACCAAAAGTCATAGGGAGCAACGTCTGGACTATCGGGAGGGTGACGAACTGTGTTGATGCCCATCTTGCTCAAATAGTCTGTGACAAGGATTGAGTTGTGGACTGGTGTATTGTCCTGGTGGAAATGCCCCTGACCCGATTTGAAGAGTACTGGCCTCTTCCGACGGAATCTCTTCCTGAACTCCCTTAAAACCTCAACATAGTAACCCTAACCCTAACCCTAAGCCTTTGCCCAATCAACTCTGGTGTATTGACTTCCTTTCTCTTCGCACACCTCTCATCACCCCTCGCAGACTCCCTGGCTTCCTTGAATCTCTTATGCCACTCAAAAACTGATACTTGATTCATGCAAGAGGGTCCAAAAGCAGTCTGAAGCATTCCATACGTTGTTTCTGTGGCATTTTTTCCAAATTTAAAACAGAATTTTATTGTATATCGTTCTTCTAAAGTGTCAGATTGCATTTTTGAAATTCACCATCTATGACAATCAGACTTTAGTAGGGTGTATTCCAATCCCTGCTGTAGCAGTACCTTTAAACCTGAAATCATAAGAATGACACAGTCAAATTATAAGATATATAGGAGTAACATAGTGAATTTTCAAGAGTCTATGACGATTTTAAATGACTGTACAAAAAAATTTGGAAAGTTATTGAATGTACCACGTATGAGTTGGTTTGGTTGTGTTTCATTGCATATCAACTATTGTAGGTTATTTAATGTCAAACACTGTTTATACATAAATCATATGTATAAATGTTTATGATTTGTAATCTCATTTTGTTAATAATATTTTTAAACAAGCTTTAGGTCATTTTTCCCTCTGCGCACAGTTAAATGGATTCACGTATTTCTATCCAACGCCTGGTATTATAGTTACTATAAACCATTTTTTGCACACAGTTAAATGCTTCCAAAAATTAAATGTAATAGCAACAATCTAATATCAGTCATTTGTTTGCATACATTTAAATGGATATACATTAATGATTTGTGAGTCAATAATTTGAAGTAATTTGATTTTTAAATGAGTTGGAACTAATTTGTTTTCTCACTAGTATTGGTATGGTCACTACACAGTTAAATGGATTCAATTATAGCTATTTAACACAACAAATTCTATTCAATATTAATCATTTGTTTATAAACAGTTTTCAAGTACTGCTATTCAACACTCATTATTTTATTCAACGCTATTCCTTTACTTGCACACAGTTAAATGATTCCAAGTAATCCTAAGTAAAAAAAAATAATTTACTGAAAACGCACAGTTGAATATTTTCAAGTATTGCTATTAAACACTAATAACTCTATTCAACATTAATCCTTTGTTTGCACACAATTAGATGCTTCCAAGTATTCCGCACTAATGATTTTATTTGCACACAGTTAAATGGTTATAAATTTTGCGCTGTATTACGAAGAATTCTATTAGAATGTCATTTGTTTACACACTGTTAAATGGTCAGACTTCTATTTCAAACAATTCGATTTAACCGTTTGTAATTTGTTTGCATACAGTTTAAACGACAAACAGTTTTATTTGACTCGGTACTTTGGAGCAATGTCAGTGAAGGGGTACACTACATTCCCCAAAGCTCTGGAACTATACCTTTTCGAGTTCAAAATGGGAGTAGTTCAGTTCGAAATGGGAATAGTTCAGTTCAAAATGGAAAAATTATTATAAGTGTTAATATAAAAGATATTTTATAAATTATTTTAGCAATAAAATTGTTAACATTTTATAATATAAAAAAAATTCTTCAAGTCATTTATTAGAACACAACATCTTCTATAGATAGATAGATAGATAGATAGATGCAATCGTTTCATAGCTGGAATTCAATCTAAAATTCCTGCAGCTGTAGCATTAGAAGATGTTGTGTTCTAATAAATGACTTGAAGAATTTTTTTTATGTAATAAAATGTTAACAATTTTATTGCTAAAATAATTTATAAAATATTTTTTATATTTATACAATAATTTTTCCATTTTGAACTGAACTATTCCCATTTTGAACTGAACTATTCACATTTTGAACTGAACTATTCCCATTTTGAACTGAACTATTCCCATTTTGAACTGAACTATTCACATTTTGAACTGAACTACTCTCATTTTGAACTGAACTATTCACATTTTGAACTGAACTATTCACATTTTGAACTGAACTATTCACATTTTGAACTGAACTACTCTCATTTTGAACTGAACTACTCCCATTTTGAACTGGAAAAGGGATAGAGCCTCACCATCCGATTGTTGTGTCATTTCTTGGACACTCATTAACGCTGTCCCAGCCGACTGGGCTCAAAGAATACCAAGTAACATCAGTGACTGGAGCACGGGTAATTTACGAAGCTATTTGCTTCTATGCGGCACAAGGCCGAATGAATGGGGCACCCAATGAAACTCGAACTCACTCTTGCAGGTTTGACTGGAGCACAGGTAATTATCCATGAAATTCATTTATGAGAGCGTTGTCTTTTAATAAAAGAACATCCACCGATGATGATGGTGATGATGATGATGATGATGATGTACTATTTGGTTGATGGGTTGGTCGTTTTTTTTACGATGTATCAACCCTTTTCGGTTCGTTTAACTCCGAATCAGTTCATTTTGATAAAAGTCTCAAACATATATAGTATAAATATATTTTTTTTATTTACACACAGTTAAATGTCAAAACAGTTCTATTTCAAACAATTCAGTTTAGCATAAGTACGCAATTTAAAAACAGAGTTAAATGTAAAAACAGTTAATTTCAAACAATTTAGCCTAGCGTAATTTCACAGTTTAGTTCTCTTTGACCCGCAGATAGGACCCTATCAGGTGCTACCACTCCGAGCCATAGTTGACCTGGGTGCTATTGCAATGAAAGGGTACTCCGCATTCCCTAAGGCTCCAGCATTACTGGATCCCCACCACACGTTAAGTGTCATACAGGACACCCGTTCGAGGAGTCTTACCCCTCTGCAGAGATGCAGTCAGTGTAATCTGCAACCCCTGCTTACTGGGCCATATATTTAATATTTCAACTATTCCTATGATAACATTAAAAAGAAATATATCTTTATTCAGCAAGTCGAATTTTCTCGACACCGATCACCTGGTTTTATATATATATATATATATATATATGTGTGTGTGTGTGTGTGTGTGTGTGTGTGTGTGTGTGTTTATATCTGATTGAATAAGACTAACGCTTCTCCTCTCCTAATTCTATTCGTGATTCGTTTCATTCTTCGAATGGTTCGCCTTACATATGGATGGAATAAATTCAAAATGGTGCCACATTTTCCCAGGCACTTTTGGCCTTAGCTGGAAGTATCTTCAGGGGAACGAACTTTTAAAATGACACACACGGGATGAGTCTTATGCCTTAATTCAAAGAGTAGGAGGAAAAACATGTAGGAGTGGAATTTACGATATAGAAGAAATTTACTGGTGGTAAAAAGGGGGGAAAATGTTATAGGCATTCCAGAACGTGGCAGCTGCATTTGAAATTGATCTTGTTTACGGAAGGTTTGATAATCTTTACAGCTTCAAGAATTTGGTTTGTTTATTTGTTTGTTTGTTTCTACTTGAGTGAATAAATGCATACAACTCATCATTATATTCGTCATTTTAAATGCTCGTTTCCTGGTGATGGCTCCAGCAGGGACCGAAAATACCTGAGAAAAATCTGGTGTCTTTTCGAATTCATTCCATCTAAATATCTGCCGACTCGTTCGAAGACTTGAACTGATCACGAATAGAATAAGAATAGTCTTATTCAATCAGTAATGTTTAAAAGAGAAAATGCTGTCGATATATATATATATATATATATACTTTAAGAAAAACAACAAATCGGTCACATTGGGATTATAAATTCATTTCCATCCTGTTATGCGTTTTTGAAAATTTCAATTTATTGCTCTGTATTATCTGTAACATTGAGCTCTTTACCAGGAAAATTTAAATGTTCACTCTTGAATTGTTTTCTTGTCCTGATGGAATTACTCCTAACTCCGGTTTAACTGGACCAAATAATACTTATATATATATATATATATATATATATATATATATATAGTAACCTACTATCTACCAGCATTCACAGTTACCAGGAAAAAAGAAAAAAAAACGCCAGGATCTAGAGATAATAATATCTCGAATTACTGCCCGGGGGAAAAGAAAAAATTCATAGGACAAAAAAAGGAAAAGGCCAACTTCGTCACACCAGTTGAAAAAAATCAAGAGATATGCAATCAGTTGGTCAAAAGAAAAAGAAAACCCACCGTGAAATGCTGCAATGCTACAATTACAGAGAGTGCTCAATACAAAGTTGAGAATTACAAAAATTAAATCACGAGTCGGGCCTTTCCTACTAAAGTTTCGCCTCACCGGCTCCTCAGGGAATCTAGTACCGACTAGTAGGAAAGGCCCGACTCTCGATTTAATTCATATATACATATATATATATATAGAGAGAGAGTCAGCATTTTCTCCCACCTGCCCCTCCGAGGGCACCCAGCATCGGTAGGCCACCTGGGGGTGGTAATTTACTAAGCTTTTTGCTTAGATGTGGCACAAGGCCATATGAAAGGGGAACCCAGTGAGACTCGAACTCACTCGTGTAGGTTTGCTAGTCCAGCTTGCCAACCATTACACCACCAGAGGCGCCTTCCTGGGTAGAGTATCAATGGCAAGCATAGATTCACACTCTACTAGACCTTCGAGTCTACTGAATCAATGACCAGCAAGGTCAACTGGCATACGTGTCGGGAGACTTAGCAAAGGTTAGCATAGGTCACATTGCACCTGGTGAACCTATGAGCAGCAGAGCATGATCTCCACCTCCTTTTAAACCCAAATATAAAAAAAGACCTTGAGTCAAATCCCGCCTGATGGGAGGCGCTGATAAGAATCACACACACATATATTGCTTTTTAATAACCTTCTTGGAACATCAGAAGAAAACATCATTAACCGTCCCAACTCTGCTGGCTTACAGTAATTTTTTCATTCCTCCTTCATTTTCCTTTGGTTACAATCCCATGCTTACTTCCTCTACAACAAAATCGATTGTCACAGATAATTTTCGGAAGAGAGGTGACCAAAAGAAAGGATCCCCTTTTTAAGGATTTTAATTCGTTTTCATGATTTTAAAACATTCTTAATCCTATTTACCCAACCCCTCCGATCGGGCAGGATATGACACAAGGTCAATTTTTAAGCGGAGTTTAACAGGTTGGAATTCAGAGTTTTCCTTCTCCTAGACAAGTTGCCTCGCCAAGGCTGAAGAACCCTGTCTGTCCTACTATTTACCCATAGCTGGAGGGAGAATAATTGGATTCATACCTTTCCCAAGAGTATTAGTGCTATATGAAATGAAATCATTCTCGTCCAAGATTTGAAATCGTGTCGCCGTGTCCATTTCCTACGACGATAACAATTACATCACGGGAACCTCCATTTACACCACGGGCACCTCCATAAACATTCTTAATACCATGCACACACTTTATAAAGCATTATATATATATATATATATATAATTGGTTAGGTTAGGTTTCTTTGTTTAATGGCATATCAACCTTTGTTGGTTATTTAATGCCAAAGTCATTCTCCAAGAAGGACAGTAGTGGTACTATTTTAACCCATAGCTGGGAGGATAAGGAGGTTCTTAGCTTTCCCAAGGGTATTTATCCAAAAGTGAACTCGCTTACTACGATTCCGCAGTCCATCGCTTTAACCATTACACCACGAGGACACCCTCTATATACAATTGGAACTTATTCTGTTACATTGCCACAGAAATAAAGTAAGTATGTAACATAGAACCAAACCTGTCTAAAAATTATATATGTACTTGCCACCAAACCTCTTCGCCACATGTAAAACTAATTTGAATTAATTCATCAAGACTAAAGAACCCCGTCTGTCCTACTATTTACCCATACCCGTGAAACGTCATCAGACTTGCCCAGAATTTGAAAGTCAGGCCGTCGATTGCATTGTATTAAGACGATAACCGTTTCACAAGACACGCCACATCTGCTGAGCATTGAAAGAGGGAAATAGTCTTAAACTTATAAGCCATTATTGGATCTTAATTTTCGAAAGCATTTCTAAAGCAGGTTGATATGTTAATTAAATTCTTTCGAGAAAAATTAGCTACAAACTTATTAAGGCAGCGAACATGTTGATGATTGCTTTTTCTGGCTATGGCTTTTGGTGTGGAATTTGGGTGTGGCTGGGTAAAATTTTGCCACAGGAATTTTCCGAAAACACCGCAGATAGAGCGAAAAGTTAAGCCAAGAAGAAATAGAGTACCAGATATTAAATAAAGGAAATAAAGAGAAATAGAGGTGCTTATTTCTAATAGGAAATTGTTGTAATGACATATTCTTGGTATATCAAAATATTGTTTGATATAAAAGAAATGAATACTTTATATATATATATATATATATATATATATATATATATATATATATATATTTGTATGTATGTCATTATTACTTAATAGTCATATGTATATATATATATATATATATATATGTGTGTGTGTGTGTGTATATATACACACGAACGAAGATTAGGAAGAAGTGGTCCAAGTTGATTTCAGACACGCTGGTGGCTGAGAAGAACAACAAGAGAAGACCAGGTGCTACATTAACATCTGCAGCTGAAGGTATTGTCAAGATTTGTTGCCATTGTCGGGGCCCTTCCACAAGTGCCATTTCATTCTTGCGGATGATTTCGAAAGAGTATATATATATATATATATATATATATATATATATATATATATATGATAAAAATTAGAGGAAAAGTGTGCATATATATATATATATATATATAATTATATATATGATAAAAAAAGCGAAAAGTATATAAGTATATATATATATATATATGTATATATATATATATTTATCTATACATATAAAAATAAGAAGAAAAGTCTATATATATATATGTGTATATACATATATATATATATATAAATTGATAAAAATAAGAGGAAAAGAGTGCATATATATATATATATATATATATGTGTGTGTGTGTGTGTGTGTGTGTGTGTGTGTGTGTGTGTGAGATAAAAATAAGTGGAAGTATATAAATATATGTATATATACATATATATATATATTTATTTATTTATTTATACATATAAAAATAAAAGGAAAAGTCTCTCTCCCTCTATATATATATATATATATATATATATGAGTATATATACATGTATATATATAGTGATAAAAATAAGATGAAAAAAAAATATATATCTATAGGCTTGCTATGTCATTTCCCATCAGATTAACTTTCAATTTGTGTTTTGTAATTTACAAGTTATAGCTTTTGAGAATAATACGCCAATTCTGATTGAGGACTTTTGTCGTGTCCATTTGGTGGCAAAGGGGTTGGGTAATTATGTACTCGAGTCCCTCTCATTGATTAAATGGAAAGACTAATGCCGGAAAGACAGTTTTTAAATGGTTTGGTTTGGTTTCCTTTTATGGCATATGAACTATTATATGTTATTTAATGCCAAAATCGACAACATCCTTAGGAAAAACCAAAATGGCTTCCGAAGAAATAGATCCACGACCTCACAAATATTGACCATCAACACACGGCTAACAAAGGCATGGACAGCTATCGATAGGCTTTCGGTCATATGGAAATCAGACCTGACCGATAAAATGAAACGCAGTTTCTTCCAGGTAGCAGTCGTGTCGATACTGCTATATGGATGCACTACTTAGATGCTAACTAAACAGCCGGAGAAAAAGCTAGACGCCAATTACACAAGAATTCTGCGAGCAATATTGAACAAGTCCTGACGGTAACACCCTACAAGGCACCAACTATACGGCCACCTACCTTCCATCACGAAAACTATCCAAGTTAGACGAACCAAACATGCAGAACCCTGCTGGAGAAGAAGGGACGAGCTCATAAGTGATGTACTCCTATGGACCCCTGCATATGGCCAAGCAAAAGCAGGACAACCAGCTCGAACATACACACAGCAGCTATGTGAGGATACGGGATGTAGCCTTGAAGACCTGCCAGAGGTGATGAATGATAGGGAGAAGTGGCGAGAGAGGGTCAGGCATATCGGTGCTAGCGGCACGACATGATGATGATGATGATGATGATGATGAATGCCAAATCCTTTTCATACAAATACATTAAATCTATGATTACTATACACCTTTTGTAGATAACATTTTAAACGAGCCTGAGTTATTTTTTTCACATAGTTAAATATACTATTAATCATTTGTTTGCACACAGTTAAATGATCAAACAGTTCTTTTTTAAACAATTCAATTTAATATAAGTTATTAGTTTGCACTCAGTTTAAATGTCAAAGTACATTGTGGAAATATCAAAGTACACTGTGGAAATGTCAAACTGTTCTATTTGCCCCTTACATTGGACACTATCAGATGCTACCGCTCCGAGTCAGAGTGGACCTGGGAGCAATGGCAACGAAAAGGTACTCTGCATTCCTCAAAGCTCCGGCATTACTGGACCTTCACCCTCTGTTTTTAAGTATTATATCTTGGACATTCATTTGCGGGCGGCGGAGTTGGGTTCTTACCCCTATGCTGTCAGTGTATTCTGAAGTTCCAGGAGATTAGTCAATCTCCAATTTTCATTTTCGGGTTAACTTCTTGAACATGACTTTGTCATTATGATACATGATAGATTGACGAAATCTATTAATGGCATATAGGGTAGAATTTGAAAATAATAACACTTTGAAAGCTTGTAATAACAACGTGGGTTAACTTGACATGATTAAAGACTTATGAACCCGAGGTCAATGTGAGAGATCTGTGCTTGGATTGGACAGTTTCAATCATGTGATCAAACCGGTTCCCGAGTTTAGAAAAAAGGTTGAATTAGTTGGATTTTAGAGTTTGATTAACTCACAATTGTGAAAATGAGTGTGCATATATTTGTCTCCGTTGAATCACTCCTTGATATATATGGGTATTATATAAAGAAGAAATAATGAACTAAGATAAAGGGTATCAGTCCGAATGTGTACCAATTTGCTTACTACGATGTTATAGTCCGACACGTTAACCATTACGCTACGAGTACTTCCCACCCCCAATAAATTATGGAGTTGGTGGATTTGGAAAATATAGTAAAACAAGAAGTTGAAAATCAATTTCGGATTAGTTTTCCCTTTTTTTTCTTTTTTTTTTTTTTTTGGTTTTTGTTAGTAGTATTTTTGTTTTGCTTTTTCATTTTTCTTTTTGTATGTTAGTCACTTTTGTATGTTGAAAAAAACTTTTAAAATCACGTCTTTGGGCGCCTCGGGTTTGTGTAATGTTTAACAAGTGAGATTAGCAAATTTTCATGAGTGAGTTCAAGTCTCATTGGGTGCTCTATTAATAAGGCCTTGCGCCACATCTAGGCTAAAAAAATGTAAATTATTGATAGCATTTGTTTTTAGGCGTCTCGGGTTCAGCAAGCTAGATTAACAAATCTTCTTGTCTGAGTTCGAGTCTCATTGGGTCATTCATATGTCCGTGTGCCACGTCATGGCAAAAAAGCTTAGTAAATTACTAAAATAACACTTTTGTTGTTTTGAATTCATAACAAAATATTACATGTAAGAATGATTAGTTTGTTTATAGGGCAGATTGGGGTCTTTAACCTTGGGATGGCAACCGGTCTAGGAAAAGGAAAACTCTAAATTCGAAACCTTTTAAACTCTTTAAAAAAACTGACATTGTGTCAAATTGGCAAATATATATAATTAATAAAAATCAAATTAGTTTTCTTTTTTGATTATTAATAATAGTTACTAATCATATGTTTAGTATATTATGACTTTATCGACGTCAGTCCAGTTTGCAATCGAACGTGATTAACGTCGAAGGGCGCCAAAACTTCTTTTATTTTTCATTTACATTTACATTTGAGTTTTTTATTTGAAAATATTTTTTTCAGATGGAAGATTAAATGGCGATTGTACTGCCCTGACGATGGTTAGATTAACCGAAACGTTGGGAATTTCTATATGAAGAATATATCATTTGAATACTTTATTTTTCGAATTTTATATTTGTATAAAAATAATAATAAAAAAATAATGTGGTCTTTATTAATCATATGTATTTGCCAATTTGACACAATGTCAGTTTTTTTAAAGAGTTTAAAAGGTTTCGAATTTAGAGTTTTCCTTTTCCTAGACCGGTTGCCATCCCAAGGTTAAAGAGCCCAATCTGCCCTACGATTTTCCTATAAACAAACTAATCATTCTTACATGTAATATTTTTGTTATGAATTCAAAACAACAAAAGTGTTATTTTAGTAATTTACTAAGCTTTTTTGCCTTGACGTGGCACACGGACATATGAATGGGACACCCAATGAGACTCGAACTCAGTCGAGAAGATTTGTTAAATTTAGCTAGATGAACATTACACAACTGGAGACGCCTAAAAACATATGCGATCAATAATTTACAAATTTTTTTTTTGCCTAGATGTGGCACAAGGCCTTATGAATGGAGCATCCAATGAGACTTGAACTCACACGTGAAGATTTGCTAATCTCACTTGCTAAACATTACACTCAACATCATTCATTCATTTGCATTCAGTTAAATGGTTTCAAGTATTTCTATCTAATAATATCAATTCAGTTTAACACCAGTCATTTGTCTGCATAGGAAGCAGCGTCTCATCAACCGAAAAGGACATCGACGCGCGGGTAACGAAGGCATGGACAGCTATCGATAGGCTATCGGTCATATGGAAATCAGACCTGACCGATAAAATGAAACGCAGTTTCTTCCAGGCAGCGGTCGTATCAATACTGCTGTATGGATGCACTACTTGGACGCTAACTAAACGGCTGTAGAAGAAGCTAGATGCATTTAACGGGAATACTGCGAGCAATATTCAACAAGTCCTGTCAGCAACGCCCCACAAGGCACCAACTATACGGCCACCTACCTCCCATCACGAAAACCATCCAAGTTAGACGAACCAAACATGCAGGACACTGCTGGAGAAGAAGGGGCGAGCTAATAAGGGATGTACTCCTATGGACCCGCACATATGGCCGGCAAAAGCAGGACGACCAGCTCGAACATACATACAGCAACTATGTGAGGATACGGGATGTAGCCCTGAAGACCTACCAGAGGCGATGAACGATAGGAAGAAGTGGCGAGAGAGGGTCAGGGATATCCGTGCTAGCGGCACGACATGATGATGATAATGATTTTACCCATTGAAGGAACCAAAACAGGCTTTACCGCACCGTCGCCCGTCGGAGAGTACATATTTTGCTAGTATATATATATATATATAGTATTGGTAAGCTTTTAAAACGGACTTTCCACAATGTAAAGGATGCATGTAAAGGGTGTGAACCTAAAGTATCATTTAGCTCTTTTAATATTTTCTTTTGTTTATCAGTCACTGTAGATCTGTAAATCTCTCTTCTCCCATTCTCCACTTTTGTCTGTTTCGCTATTATTTCTTTGTTTATTTACCATTACCATTACCATTTACTATTAAAAGAAAGAACCTCTTGAAAAGTGTTCTAGTTTTTATAGATTTAAGATTGATAGCAACCCATTTAAGTCTTTTCTTATCTCTCAGTCAGTCTATGCCTTGTAAATATCTATCAATCAAGCTATCTGTTTGTCGGTCTGACTCTGTCATAGCCTATCTATGTGTCGCTCTTCCCCCTTCTCTCTATCTATGAGGCTGTCTGTCAGAGCCTGTTCCTATCTATCTATCTATCTATCTACCTGTGTCATAGCCTGTTAATATCTATCTATCTATCTATCTGTGTCATAGCCTGTTAATATCTATCTATCTATCTATCTATCACTCACTATCTATCTATCTATCTATCTCAATGCGTTCATTATCTATCTATCTATCTATCTATCTATCTAAGGTTTTAGCATCTATCTATCTATCTATCTATCTATCTATCGTTTAAGCATCTATCTGTCTATCTATCTATCTATCTATCTGTGTCATAGCCTGTTAATATCTATCTATCTATCTATCTATCTATCACTCACTATCTATCTATCTATCTCAATGCGTTCATTATCTATCTATCTATCTATCTATCTATCTATCGTTTTAGCATCTATCTATCTATCTATCTATCAATTGTTTTAGCATCTATCTATCTATCTATCTATCTATTGTTTTAGCATCTATCTATCTATCTATCTATCTATCTATCGTTTTAGCATCTATCTATCTATCTATCTATCTATCTATCTATCTATTGTTTTAGCATCTATCTATCTATCTATCTATTGTTTTAGCATCTATCTATCTATCTATGTCATAGCCTGTTAATATCTATCTACCTATCTATCTATCGCTCACTATCTATCTATCTCAATGCGTTCATTATCTATCTATCTATCTATCTTTTCGTCTGCCTGTCTGTCAGGCGCCTTAGGTTGCATAATAGTTTACAAGGTCGACTGACAGATCACTACCTGTCTGTAGTATATTTCAACTTGTTCTTGTTTGTCTGTCTTTCAGACTATCAATGTGATTTTGTTACTATCTATATATCTATCAATTAATTTATATATTGATCCATGTTTTTATTTATGTAAACTTATTCCTGTGTGAGTATCAGCCTAATAACACACGGACATATATACACACTCATAAATATACGCACACACACATATGCATACATTTGTGAGTGTGTAGTTTTTTCTTTTTTTTTCTTTTTTTTTTTTTTAATATATTACAACTTTTGATTATTCGAGCTTTTCTTAAAGTTTTTCAAAGCAACTGGAATTCTTTACATATTGTAAATTTTGACGATCCAATCTTTTCTGAAAGCTTTTTAAAGCTTATGAAATTCTTTACATATCGTATATTTTGAAGATCCTTGCTTTTCCGAATGCTTTTTAAAGCTTATGTAAAAAAAAAATTTAATTAAACAAATTAATTCTCATCATTATACAAGTTTAAAAACATTCAAAGTCAGGTTCATTAAAATTATCTAATGTAGAGAATTTCGGAAAAGCTAGGATCATTGAAAGGTTCCTCATGTAATAAATTTGATAATATTTAGAAGAGCCAAAATGATACAATTTTTAAAGCATTCCATAGGTTTCAAAAAAGAATTAAAAAAACAATGATCATTGTATTATAAAATTTGTAAAGCATTACCTCAGTTTTAAAAACCATTGAGAAGAGCTAATTTGGTTTGGTTTGGTTTGGTTTGGTTTACGGCATATCAACCATGATAGGTTATTTAATGCCAGATCCATTTTTATATTTCAAACAATTCATTCTAACATAATTACAATTTTTGTTTACACACAGTTGAAAGTAACAACTGGCATATTTCAAACTATTCACTTTAACATAAGTATACAGTTTAGTTCTATTTGACCATTAGATAGGGTCTTATCCGGTGCTACCACTCCGGGCCAGAGTAGACCTGGAAACGGTGGCATTGAAGGGTTACTCTGCATTACCCAAAGTTCCAGCATTACTAGATCCTCACCATCATATTGTTTAGTGTCATATGCAGGACACTCGTTTTGAGAGTCTTACCTTACTGAAGAGATGTGTTGTATAGCCATGAACAACTATACATACACATATACAGATTCATGCAGAAACACAACGACGCGATGAAGACGAGCGACACAGTTCTTTAGAAAAATATACCTCTCATTTTATTGAAAGGGTTGTGTGTGAGAGGGAGTTGGAGACCGAATAGAACTGCAACATATTGACCCCCACTCTTATGGCCATAACAGCGTTTCTTTCTCGTTCTCCTGGGCTGCTCAACCGGGGGCCTGGGGGCCCAGCCTCTCTGGGACATGGTCCTCATTCCAGCATCTTCTCTCGAACTGATCTAAATTTCAACTGCTCAATCGGGAGTCCTGAGGGCCCCCTTTGCTGGGTGCTGGTTCTCTCTACAGCATCATATCTCTAACTGACTGACTTCCTGTCTTCACCCGGGTTATATAATTGTTCGACCTCCACCTTCTTGTGGGCGTCACAAATCGCACTCAATTCAACCCGTCCACGGTCAAGGTTATATCCTGATATTCCTCGACCGGATGCACCTGTTATTTACACAGGTGCATTTCCTATTTTGACAGCTTAGCCGGGGTTAATATGTTACAGATGAAGTCGGTGTATTCTACAGCCTCAGCCGACTAGGCAAAGAGAAGCTTGTATCGTCAAAATATACCATATGTAAAGCATTATTGTAGCTTCAATTTTTTTAGTGACGCCCGGATCATTGAAAGATTCTATGTACAAAGAATCAGATAAGTTTCAAAGACGTACGGAAGAATTTAGCTTAAAAAAAAAAACGTCTCAAAAACTTGGATTAACAAAAAATAATATATAAAGAATTGCCTGATTTTCAAAAACTTTAAGGAAAGCTTGGACCATAGAATGATATCAAAAGTAGAGCATTATATATACTTCAAAGATATTCGGAAGAATCAGTTCAGTGTTTGTCTATGTGGTAGAGAATTTTATTGGTTCGATTATCTTCCTAAGTTCTAAACTTTCTTATCCTAGTCGGCTAGGGTTATAGAATACACTGATTTGTATCTCTGCAGAGGGATAATACCTACTCCCAACGAGTGTCCAGGATACGACAATAAACAATCTGATCGTGAGGCCTCAGTCCTGGAGCTTTGGAGAATGGGGAGCACTTCTTCACTGCTATTGCTCCCAGGTCCACTCTGGCCTGGAATGGTAGCATCTGGTAAGATATTATCTATGAGTCAAATAGAACTGTTTGACTATTTAACAGCATGTAAACAAATCACTGATCTTTGATTGAATTCTTAGTGATATATAGCAATACTTGGAACCATTTAACTCTGTTTAAACGAATTATTAATGTTGAATAGAATTATTAGTGTTACATAGGAATAATTGCAACCATTTAAATGTGTAGAAATAATAGCTATACTAGTGTGCAAACAAATTAGCTCAAACTAATTTTGTAATATAATTGCCGAGGGATTTCGTTTTATGTATCTTGCCTTTTGGTTTATTTAGGGTGAGGACCTTTCGCTAAGCGCATGGGTTAGTTAGGTGCAACATTAACGCAGGTGTTCACGCGCGCGTGGAGAGGATGTGTCATTCAGCGATGCCAAAATAAAAATCCCAGATAGGAATTGAGACCAGGGTATTTGGATGACGTCACGCAACGGAAACGTGGGCTGAGATTTGAGAAAAAGTAAAGTTCAGTTTTGCCTCCGAAAAAGAAGGTTGACTTTCGGGTGCCGCACGTGGTGGTGGGGGAGGGCAGATGGAAAAGTCAGCATAGAAAGGTTGTGTATCTCTCTTTATGTCGAAAAACCTTTTAACTCAAAGGTAATAAAAAGTTTCGTACCTGAACTGAGAAGTCGTAAGTGTTTTTTGTGTTTCGGGATTCCTATGTTATCTATATATAAGTTATGAACATTCTATGTACATTTCACATATTCATGTATGGCTATGTTACAATTTAAAATGAAATTAAAAACAAACTAATATCTTACATATCAAGAATATCTATTTAAATGTGTGTCATCAAATGACATTAAATTGTTATTGTTACATAAAAATACTTGAAACCATTTTACTTTATGAAAACAAATGCTAATAAATAGAATCATTCGTTGTCTAAATTTCTGAGACGAAGCTTGTTGATTTTTATCATTAAGGGTTTTCGGACTATTGTTTTCATCTTTATTGTTATTTCCACAACATTTCGGCCGATATGTCCTCTGGCCTTCTTCGGGTGTTTGTTGTCTAAATTTCTGAGACGAAGCTTGTTGATTTTTATCATTAAAGGTTTTCGGGCTATTGTCTTCATCTTTATTGTTATTTCCACAACGTTTTGGCCGTTATGTCATCCAACCTTCTTCAGGTGTTTGTCGAATTCGGGAACCTTCGAACTACGTCCTTTATTGAAACCACGGGGGTCGCCTGTTCTGATTCCGTTAGCCATAACCGGATACAAGTGTTAAATATTCCAGTATTGTTACTCGCCTGTAGTCAGGATTGAACCTGCAACCTCCAGATGGTTGTCTCCTTAGAAGCTTAGGGAACTTGACTAGAATTACTACTATTATGTATGATTTTTTACCTGTGCTCATATTCAGATTTTTTTTTCATCTAGCCTTCTTAATTATCGGTTACCATATTGTATTCAACTCTATACTTGGTCTACTCAGCAGGTCATTGTAGCCCAACATATGTGCTGATTCCTTAAG
>OY757931.1:58980660-59068160 GCA_963585895.1 Sepioteuthis lessoniana | reverse complement strand
ATATCCTTGACCCTCTCTCACCACCCTTCTCTATCGTCCATTGCTTCTAACTGGTCTTCAGGGTTACATCCCATATCGGCACAGCGCTGTTGTATGTAGGTTCTATCTGGTCGTCCAGCCTTTGCTCGTCCATGTGAAAGGGCCCACAGGAGTACATCACTTATGAGTTCGTCTTTACTTCTCCAGCAGTGTCCTGCATGTCTGTTTCGTCTAACTTAGATAGTTTTCGTGATGGGTGGTAGGTGGTCGTACAGCTACTGATTTGTTGGGTGTTGCCACCATGACGTATTCAATATTGCTCGTGGCATTCTTGCGTAATGGCTGTCAAGCTTTTTCTCCATATGTTTAGCTAGCGTCTTTGTAGTGCATCCATATAGTAGTATCGACATGACCTCTGCTTGGAAGAAACTGCGTTTTATTTTATCGGTCAGGTCTGACTTCGATATGCTAATCGCGTGTTGATGTCTGTCTCGGTTGTTGAGATACTGCTTCCTACGTTGGTGAATTTGTCAACTAGTTTCAGAGTGCTAGCGTTTAGTGTGGAAATGTCACCTGTTTGATTAAAGCACATATATTCCGTATTGTGTGCGTTGACGTGTGCCTATGTCAGCACCTGCTCATTCCAGACTAGGTAGCAAAGTTTCGGCTTGGGCGGGTGCATTTTCCAGAAGTGCTATGTCATCGGCGTAGTCGGCGTCGGTAATTGTTTCTGCAGGGTACCTTCTGCTTCTTTCCTTTGTTAGCTTGAAACCGTTTTCTTTCATTTTATCAAAAGACGTTTTAAGTACGTAGTCTAGACAGATGATAAAGAGGTATGGGGTTAATGTGTCTCCTTGCAGTGCACCTGCTACACTGTAGAAGTAGTCTGTATCATCATCCGGAGAACGGACTTTTACTTTTGTGTTTCTATGTAGCATCATTATGGCTGCGACGGTTTCTTTTGTTAGACCGTTGGCGAATAGAATTTTTTCCATCTTTCCTCTGTGAAGGGAGTCAAAGGCCTTGGTAAAGTCGACCACTAATATTATTGCCTCTAGATTTTTGCATGTACACCTTCAAGAATTCGACGTATAGTCAAAATTTATGACGTCGTGGATCTATTTCTCCGGATGCAATTTTGGTTCTTCATAAATATTGTCTCAATTTTGGATTCTATGCGGTTGCGTAGTAGAGCATTGTATATCTTGGCTGCCATGGCTGTTAGGGTTATACCTCGGTCGTTCTTGACTAATCCGAGGTCACCATTTAGGGAAGGAGTGGATGCATCCCTTCGTCGATCTGTCTATCGGGTTTTGATTGTGTACGACATTACATTGTCGGAGCAGAATGTCGTCGAATTGACTGGTCTTCCATGCTTCAGTGGGTATTTCATCGAGCCCAGCTGCTTTTCAATTTTTAAATTTTCTCAGTACCAAGTCGAGTTCTTCTTGTGTAAACAGTCCTAGCTTGATGACTAATTGCCTTCTTATAATTCTCCTGACCGGTTCATGTGTAACTTTCGGAGGGTTTCCGAGTAAATTCTCGAAATGTTGTTTCCATAGTTGTATTCATTCTTCTTGGCTGGTAGCTTTCAGTTTAGTTTTTGCAGTGCGCTTCCTTGTGCTCACTTCGTTTATAGTTTGCCATGCTATCCTAGATTGTCTCTCTTCAACCGAGTCTCTAATCTTATCGATCTGATTTTGTATGTATTCTGTTTGTTCTTTTAGGTATGCATTAGCTAATTCATTTTGTGTCGTTTTAAGTTTCAGGCATATATATATGCTTATACATACATAAACTCATATTTTCTTTCATGCTCTCAAATAGATATACATATGCGTGTGTATGTATATGTAATCAATAGGATTATCTTAATTACCTAATTAGAAAAAATAGCATTAGTTTATATATATACGTGGGGAAGCTTGTGTATTGTGGCTATTTTCCTGTTTAAGTCGGTGTTTGTTTATAAGCATATATAAAATGATCAACAAGATGATTCTAATTAAAATTAGATTAATACAATACACACACACACACACATATATATATATATATATATAAAGAGAGAGAGAGAGGGGTACAGAGAGTGAGAGAAAAAAATGAAAGAGATGGTTGCTCTTATGTTTAAGCAGATGCTCATGTCTTTATTGATTATACTGATCAATTTATATATGTATATATAGATATACATATTTATATTGAGAATTAATTCTTTTATTTATTGCGGACTTTTTGTCCTCATCTCGGTATTTTTTTTTTTTTTTTTGGTGTTGTTTCTTCTTCACTACATTTCGGCCAAATTTCACCACTGGCCATCTTCAGGTGATTAACCGCGATCTCGGATAGGAATGCTGAGTCTTGTAACCGTATCCCTAGTAATTAATGCCTTCCAAAGTTGTTGTCTATCGAACCACGTTTTTGACCAAGTAAACCTCTGGCCGGCTTGGGTAGTAATTGAAAACACTAACTTCTGACAATGCTCACCTGGAACCGCAGAGACTCAACGCCTCTATTCACTGCGCCACGGGCCCCGTTAGAAACAACACCAAAAAAACTACCAAGATGAGGACAAAAAGTCCGCAATAAATAAAAAAAATTAATTCTCAGATTAAGAAGCCTCATCTCAAAATGATTCCAATTAAAGACAATTATATTTATATTGATTAATAAATTATAGACATATAATATAAATTGATCATTAAATTGATCCCCATTAACATTAGATCATTAAATATATATATATATATATATATATATATATATATATAGCTAATCTCTTCTCTCAGCTGCTACTTTATATATATATATATATATAAGGAGGAAGGTATATATTTATGGGTAAGATGGAATGTTCTTCCAAATAAGATATATCTCTCGTTTTGCATCTTTCCTGCTCAACGGTTCTCTCCGGAATCGTTCTTTTATAGTGAAATGCATCATATAGATAAAATACGGCATGTCGTCCTAGAAAAAAGTTGTGTGAATCCAAAAATGAATCCGAGCTAAGATTCAGACGGGTAAGCTCACAGGTAATTCGATCGCCCCCACCATATTGATTTACGTATACATAACAGTAAATCTCTAAAGTTCAAAGTGTTACTGAACTCCAAGAAGATCGGAATGTAAATTTAATGGTAATATTAGCTATATGAGAACATAAATCTGCCAGCTTAAATCTCCGATAATTCCAACCTGATACAGAATCCAAATAAATTATTCCCACAACTGGAATGACAAATCGACAAAAAAAATTCTTACCTCTAAAACTAATGGGAGTGCGAATTTTTTTTTTTTTTTTTTAAATATTACAAAGTAAACTGTACTCGTTTTATTTTTAGAGACTCGGCGAAAAAAGAGGTTGAGATTCGAGAGGAACGAATCCGTGTTTGTATAGCATCAAGATAAATTTTTTAAAAAATGAAAGAGTTACAAAGATTGGAAGAGATAAGGGAGACATTGAGAAGATACAGGCCATTAAAGAGAAAACAGCACTCATGAGATAATGAATCATGTAAGTTGTCAACAAGCTTTGAATATGCTATTTAGTATTATTAGTTGCAGTATTAGAAGTGTTTCTGTTGAAGAATCCAGAGACGATTCCTGGAGACTTGAGGAGACTTGCTGTCACTCAAACTCCAGTGAAAAACCATCAGCTAACACTGATGTGAAAAACTCAATAATAATAATAATAATAATAATAATAATAATAATAAGAAGAAGAAGAAGAAGAAGAAGAAGAAGAAGAAGAAGAAGAAGAAGAAGAAGAAGAAGTTGTGGTAAGTAAGGTATTGATGCCTGGGGTTTATATATTGGAAAATAGAAAATCGAGACAAATGTCAACAGAGTGCAATATATATATATATATATATATATATATATATATATATATATATATATATATATGTAATATCTTGTAATCGTCCAAAAATTAATTCTTAGGATTCCAGACGACTGTTTAATGCACGTAACGAACTTGTGTTTAAATGTGGACATAAAGGTAAATTCAAATTAACTCGATTGAGGGTCATGGAGGGTCCTAATCAAGATAAAAACAGGAATATTGATTTTGTAAGAATTATATTGGAAAAAATAACATTGATATAGTAATTATGTTAATACTATTATATGACGGGGAATTTATGTAGGGAAGGAAATTTTTGGAATCTTAGAAATTAATTCACGATGAGAATTTTTTCATGTGTTGTCCTCTTTGACCATTTTTAGGTTAATCAAAAGCACCTGATGGGTCTCAAAAGGTTTTGTTTTTTTTTGGGAGGAGGAGGATGGCACAATTAACTGAGGTGTTTACCACATGTCAAAGGAGTAAACAGAAAATATAAAAAGATAATAATTTAGTTTGCAAGCTTACAATATTCAAAAAATTCCATCTGCTACAAAACATCTAGCTCATGTTCAAATTAGGATGGGTCAATTTACAAAACACCCTTTTTTCTGGTTTCTTAATTTTTCTAATACTTTATTGTTTAAACCTCCTTTCCTTTTCGCCAGAAAATTTAAATTACATGTTTTTTTTTCTTGTTTTTTTTGTTTTGTCGTTTTGTTTCATACATTTTATCCATATTTGCTGCTGTTTTTCATCCTCAAACTAAGCGTGTAAAGTTATTTGAAGAGACGAAGAATATAATGATATTCTTCGCCAAAATAAATTTATAATGTCAATTTAACCTGGTTTGAGTTTTCTTCTAATTGCACTATATATATATATATATATATATAAGGGAAAGGATTAGCGCCCTCCCCTACACCTCGGTGTAGTAGCTATTGAAATGGGAGCCTTCTGGTCGCCCTTGAGTACGGTCGCCAACAACAACAACAATATATATATATATATATATATATATATATATATATATGTGTGTGTGTGTGTGTGTGTGTGTGTGTGTGTGTGTGTGTGTGTGTGTGTGTGTTTCATTGAATAATAAAGACAAATTTTGTCTGTATAATTTGTTTAAGATCCTTTCATGTTTTCTGATAAGTGTCTTAATTTCAGGTTGGAATTGGTTGATGAAACTAAGACACTTATCAGAAAACTTAAAAGAATCTTAAATTAATTATACAGACCAAATTTGTCTTTATTATTTAATGAAACATACTTAAATGAGTGACTGCTGCCAAACCACACACCCTACCACACACAGATATATATATATATATATATACTTTAAGAAAAACAACGAAACCGGTCACATAGGATTATAAATTTATTTCCATCCTGTTACGCATTTTTGAAGTTTCCAAAAGCACGAAAAAAGTAACAGGACTTCTTCAGATCTTTTGGATAAAAAACTAGAATAGACACATGGTAGTGGGAGGGGATAGTGGGAGGGAGTTGAAGAGGGGTGAGGAGTTACCTCTTCACTAAGCCCACTTCCGTTTTAAATTTAAATTTCGGTTAGCAATGTAGTAAATATATATATATATATATATATATATATATATATATATATATATATAACGAATTACAAAGATTGGAAGAGGCAAGAAACAGATAAGAAGATACAGGCTAAAAATGACAGGACTGCGGCATAAGATAATGAGTAATCTTTGTCATCGACCTCCTCGGAATATTCACAAGCAGTTGTTATAATCTTTTTATTTTTTTTATTTGTTATCCATTGGCATCTCCCCTTCTTACTATCTTCTCGCATCAACCTAAAAAAAGAATCTTTGCACATTCATATATTTATACAATATCTATATACACGATTCGTACAATATCTACATACACTTATAATAAACATTTGTATACACTATTAATACAATACCAGGGAAAGGAGTAGCGCCCTCCCCTACACCTCGGTGTAGTAGCTATTAAAAATGGAGCCTTCTAGTCGCCCTCGACTAAGGTCGCCAACTTTACTTTTACTTACTATTTAGACAATATCTATATACAACGTTTATACAATATATATATACAAATCAAATTCTAAGTAATTCTTGCCCAGTCGGCTGGGGCTGTAGTACACACCTTCTGCTTCTCTGCAGAGGGGTAAGACTCCCCCAACGAGCGACTGGATATAACAATGAATAATCTGATGGTGAGGTTCCAGTAATGCTGGAACTTTGGGGAATGTGGAGTACACCTTCATTGTCATCGCTCCCAGGTCCACTCTGTAGAGCCAAATAAAACTAAACTGCGTACTTGATACTGGCCTTTAAGACTGAGTGCAATATTCTATGTAAGGTCTTTTTCCCACTTTGTGAGTTCTTCTCACCAGCTTTGGCAGGTGATATTTCAAAGAAGTCTTTGAGACGGTAAATCATTTCAGCTCTCTTGGACTCTTCTAAGTATTCTAGCCGATATTAACAATGCCATAGATTAGATAGTCTCGATTCATCCTCGGATTTCCAACTTTTCCAGTCCTCTTTTTAAACATTTGAGGACCGTTCCAAGTGCGCCAGTCACAATTGGTATCACCATCACTCTCATCTGTTGTATAGCCATGACCAACTATACAAACACATATGCATGCAGAATCATAACGACGCAATGAAGACGAGCGACACAGTTCATTAGAAAAATATACCTCTCACTTTATTTGAAAGGGTTCGAAAGGGTTACTAAAGGTTTTACTGGGAGAGGGAGTTGGAGACCGAACAGAACTGCAACATATTGGCCTCCTCTCTTATGGCCATAAAAGCGTTTCTTTCCGTTCTCCTGGGCTGCTCAACCGGGGACCTGGGGGCCCAGCCTCTCTGGGACATGTTCCTCATTCCAGCATCTTCTCTCCAACTGGTCTGATATCCAACTGCTCAATCGGGTGTCCTGAGGACCCCCTCTGCTGGGTGCTGGTTTTCTCTACTGCATCTTATCTCCAACTGATTGAACTTCCTGTGGACCGGGTTATATAATAGTGCGTCCCCCACCTTCTTCTTGTGGGCGTCACAAATCGCACTCAATCAACCCGTCCACGGTCAAGGTTATATCCTGATATTCCTCGACAGGATGCACCTGTTATTTACACAGGTGCATTTCCTATTTTGACTGCTGGACCGGGGTCAATATGTAACACATCTTCCACACTTTTATTAGTTCTCTGGTAAGATATAATTTTTTTTTTTTTTTTCGCTTTCTTTGATTTTCACTCTTGGGTCCGTTGGGACGGCAAAGATCACTATACAGCAATTTTTCTGTTTTTCTTTGTTTTTCTATTAATTGTCTCTAGTTTTGGTCACATAACAGGGATCAAGTGATGCGTTTATTTCTCAAAATCTCAGAGAATTTTATGCGTCTCATTCCCTTGGACAGATTCTGGGTTGTGCATATAACACTACTTCGTATGGTCAAATTTCTCTTTATTACACAATTTCTAGTTGATCACTTTGCTGATCTAGTCGTGTCTGTTATATAACATATGACATGGATTTTCGCTTCGTTCCTCGTGACCCCGGGTGCTTTAACAAGCTGTCGCATAGTGATTAGTAAACAGGGAGATGGCAGCATGCCGGGGCAGTCAGGTCCAACGGGTATATAACCGGAAGGATACCACGTGATAACCACGCGGTCAGATTTAGACAGAGTGCAGAGAATTGGGAGTAGAGCCATGGACACGCAGCCGAACAGAGGCGTTAGGTCGTCTCTGACGATACGGCTTTGAAGGGGATGCAAGCGTTGGCACATATGGTTCCCGGAAGAAGATATGGGACAAGAAGAAGTCCCCTCTCTGAGTATATGTCTCTCCATCTATCTCTCAAACTAACAACAAACAGTGGGCTCCTTTCGAGAATAAATTCATCGAATTTCGTAAATCATGTTGCCGAGGATACAACAGTGTCTAGTCTTATACTCTTTTTGTGCTACTTTGATACATTCGCTTAATATGCGATTAATCGTTTCGTCTTCGTCGCCACATCTCAACATTTGCTATTCTGTTGCGCCTTATCGATATTGGATTTAATATAATTAGTCCTTATGGCGTTTTTCATGCTGCAATTAGAAGAGATTCAGTCCCTCTCAAAAGATTTCCCTTTCGTAGCCATTTCCACCTATTCCCATGTGAGATTTCGCCAGTTTGACGCTTGAAATATTCGTACAGTTATTTTTCTCCCCATTTCTTTTTCCTAGTTTTTATTGCTGTCCTGTTTGTTCTTATGTTGTTAGTCTTGTAACTGACCGCTATAATTCGACTTTCTTTGCTTTTTTTAAATGTAATCCTCGAGTCCTTGTCTTGGTGTATTTTCGCAATCTTCAGTGCCGGCGATTCTTCTTCCTCGTTTTCTTGACATATCTAGTCTATGTCAGCTCTTGGATGTAAATCCCTGTGCGATGTCATTAACTTTCTTGTCCTCTGATCCGTTTGTCAGAGTTCCTCACTTGTCCATTTTAAAAATTCTCTCATGTATCATATAAAGGTAATAATGACCAGTTGTTTTTTATCCGTTTGATAAGATTTTTCCTGCTGAGCTTGGTTTTGAGAAGCTATCTCGTTTGTTAAAGTGTTTTTTTTTTTCCTAATTTTTCTTTCATCGCTTTTGTAGTTTGATAGTCTCTGCTTGTCTGCTAATTTACAATTCTCTCAATCCTCTTTTTAAGCCTTTATGAAGCGTTCCAAGTGCGCTAATCAAAATTGGTATCACCGCTTCCAATATCACAAATTATTTGTAATTTTCTTTTCTCCAAGCGTCCTGATTCTTCCTTGATACGGCATTTCTAATCCTTTCATTATTTGTCTCTGCCAAATTGCATTCATGTATTGGGGTTATATAATTTTTCTGTTTGTATCAGAATCTTTAATTCTTTTTCATTTTTTTTTTTTTTGTAAACAGCCTAATGTCATCTATTTACATATGGGGATTAATTTCTTGTGATTTTGTAATTTTGTAGCCTCTTGTGCACTTCCTAAGTATATAAGTGGGTGGGTGTTAAAATCCTTGTCGCTATTGTAGAAGTTCACTTTTTCTGTTATTCCCCGAATCCAGTGTTGGTAGTCCTAGTCTGTAGGTTTCCCCGGGTGTTCAAATTTTTAAAAAAATGTTTTCCTGGCAGAAAGTTCAAGTAGCAATTGATATTTGGGGACAGTTGCAAACGATCTAAAATGATTTGAGTCCTCTTCTCTCATTGGCCAATTTTTTTACCGGAAATGCCTGCTGATAAGTTTATTACAACAATATTGCTAGATGGATCAAACCAATAGACTTAGAGTATGATGCGATGGAATGGAAACATTTTATTGACTCATCTAGCAGAAGTCTCATAGCAGTTCTTGTACTGAATGGTAATAGTTTTTCATCTATCCCTATTGGGTATTCAGAACAAATGAGAGAAATTCACAACAGCATGGATCATATGCTGTCTGCTGTTAACTACCAAGAGTGCGAATGGTTGATTTATGAAGATCTCAAAGTGACTGAACTGGCTGTAGGGTTCAAAGGTGGGTATACACAGTATCTTTGTTTTCTGTGTCTCTGAAACAGCCGGGCTCACAACCAACACTATGTCAGACAAGAGTGGCCATTAAGACAACGGTTAAAACCTGGCTTGCATAATGTTCAGTCTCACCCTCTTGTTGAACCAAACAAAATACTGCTTCCACCCATACATATCAAGTTAGGAGTAACGAAGAACTTTGTGAAGTCAATGGACAGGGAAGGCAGCAAGTTTTCTTTCCCTTAGATGTTCCCACGGATAAGAATGGAGGGACTCAAGAATGATATATTTGACGGCTTTCAAATAAGAGATATCATGAAGAACCCAATGTTTGACGGAGCACTTAGCAGAGGTAAACTGTCCGTCTGTCCGTCACTGAAGTCATTAGTTATTAACATCCTGGGAAACCACCGGCGTGCGGAATACGAGAAAGAAATTGAAGAGCTACGGAAGAGTTTCCGCAAACTCGGGTCACAAATGTCAAACTGCACTTTCTGCGGTCAGGCTGTGGAAATTTGAGTGAAGAGCAGAGTGAGCAATTTCATCAAGACATGCACAAAATGGAAGAGTGCTACCAAGGCCAGTGGGATGTAAACTTTTTTGCTGACTACTGTAGGTGCTTAAAACAGGATGCGGTGACTGCCGTGCACAGGAGGAAGTCTCTAAAAAGACTTTTCATCCATGTATGGCTTCTTTTGTGTATTTTTCAGTTTTGGGTAGAATTTCTGCCTATGATCCAGGAGACCAGGATTCAATCCCAAATCGAGTTATACCAAAGACTCAAAAATGGTATTTGATACCACCTTGCTTAAAACTCAGCATTATAAGGTACAGGTCAAAGATAGAGTGGAGCGATCTAAGAAAAGGAGTAATGTCCCCCCTATACCTCGTGTAGTAGTTAATGAAAAGGGAGCCTTTGGGTCGCCCTCGATAACGGTCGCCAATTTTATTTACTCATGGCACATTATTTTACTTCAACAAGGAAATAAAGAAGTTTATAATGCTGTTCAACACACTCAAGTAAGAGCTTACATATTAAAAATTTGATCTGATTAAAAAAATGAGTAGGATTTTTGGATTCAGCGTAAAAAAACTGCCTTAAAATGAGTTATCATGTATTCGACTTTGCAAACATCGCTGGCCAATGTTATAAGCACCCCCAAAATTAAGCAGCGATGAACCTGGTGAGTAATTAGATGGGTGACCACTGAAATAAACCACATTAACAAAGCTTAATAATTAACCGGTACCCCGGGATTTGAACTCAGTTTACCGTGTCCATTTCCAATAACGATAACCTTTACACCAAGGTCACCACCATATACACATGTAAAAACGATACTCGGCATTAAATAAACCATCAAGGGTTAATATGCCATTTAACCAAAAAACGAAACCTAACCTCTTACATATTGAAAGATAGAGAGATCTAAGTTATAGTATTATATAATATACAATATATGTATAAATAGGATTTGGCATTAACAAACCCACCATGAGTTGATATCCCATTAAACCAAATAACCTGACCTAAAATAATCCTGATAGATAGATAGATAGATAGATCTAAGTTATAGTAGTATTTAATATACGATATATGTATTAACTTTATTTGGCATTAAATAGCCATCAGGGATTGATATGCCATTGAACCAAAAAACCTAATCTAACCTAATCGTGATAGATAGATAGATAGATAGATAGATAGATCTAAGTTATAGTAGTATTTAATATACGATATATGTATTAACTTTATTTGGCATTAAATAGCCATCAGGGATTGATATGCCATTGAACCAAAAAACCTAATCTAACCTAATCGTGATAGATAGATAGATAGATAGATAGATAGATAGATAGATAGATAGATCTAAGTTATAGTAGTATTTAATATACGATATATGTATTAACTTTATTTGGCATTAAATAGCCATCAGGGATTGATATGCCATTGAACCAAAAAACCTAATCTAACCTAATCGTGATAGATAGATAGATAGATAGATAGATCTAAGTTATAGTAGTATTTAATATACGATATATGTATTAACTTTATTTGGCATTAAATAGCCATCAGGGATTGATATGCCATTGAACCAAAAAACCTAATCTAACCTAATCGTGATAGATAGATAGATAGATAGATAGATAGATAGATAGATAGATCTAAGTTATAGTAGTATTTAATATACGATATATGTATTAACTTTATTTGGCATTAAATAGCCATCAGGGATTGATATGCCATTGAACCAAAAAACCTAATCTAACCTAATCGTGATAGATAGATAGATAGATAGATCTAAGTTATAGTAGTATTTAATATACGATATATGTATTAACTTTATTTGGCATTAAATAGCCATCAGGGATTGATATGCCATTGAACCAAAAAACCTAATCTAACCTAATCGTGATAGATAGATAGATAGATAGATAGATAGATCTAAGTTATAGTAGTATATGATATATAGTATATGAATAAGCAGGATTTGACATTGAATGACTGTCAAGGGTTGATATGCCATTAAACCAAAAAACCTAACCTAACACATTTTTGGCCCAATCAGATTTTTTTCTTTTCTTAATTTATGCTGATTTTGAGACATTTTTTTGTTTTGTTTTGGCTTGGTTTTTTGATTTTTTTGATTTTGTTTCCTCGTTTGGGTTCACAAACAAAGAAACATTTGTCATCCTTTGAAGGCCACGACTGATCCGCTTTCGCTACCGGGATGAATATTTTAGACCTGTTCTTTACCTGAATTGTCACAGCCCACATTAACCAACCGATTTTTTAAATTCACCTTTCTATCTATCTATCTATCTATCTATCTATCTATCTATCTATCTCAGTCTGTTCATATCTATCTATCTATCTATATCAGTCTGTCTATATCTATCTATCTATCTATCTATCTATCTATCTATCTATCTATCTATCTCAGTCTGTCTATATCTATCTATCTATCTCAGTCTGTCCATATCTATCTATCTATCTATCTATCTATCTATCTATCTATCTATCTATCTATCTATCTCAGTCTGTCCATATCTATCTATCTATCTCAGTCTGTTCATATCTATCTATCTATCTATCTATCTATCTATCTATCTATCTCAGTCTGTCCATATCTATCTATCTATCTATCTCAGTCTGTCCATATCTATCTATTTATCTCAGTCTGTTCATATCTATCTATCTATCTATCTATCTATCTATCTATCTATCTATCTATCTCAGTCTGTCTATATCTATCTATCTATCTATCTATCTCAGTCTGTCCATATCTATCTATCTATCTATCAATCTATCTATCTATCTATCTATCTATCTATCTATCTATCTATCTATCTCAGTCTGTCCATATCTATCTATCTATCTCAGTCTGTTCATATCTATCTATCTATCTATCTATGTTGGTCCGTTCATATGTATTCATTTTAGTCTGTTTATTTGTATCTATAATATTTTGTGCATATATCTTTTTTAATCTCTCTCTCTCTCTCTCTCTCTCTCTATCTATCTATCTATCTATCTATCTATCCGTTTCTCTCCCTCTATTTATCTCCCCACCTCTATCTATTTATCTATCTATCTAAATGTGTTCATATCTATTTATATTCATCTATGTTAGTCTGTTCATATCAATCAATAGATCTTTCTTTATCTGCACATATTTTTCATATCTATCTATCTATCTATCTATCTATCTATCTATCTATCTATCTATCTATTATTTCGTTCAAATCTATGTTTATTCATATCTATTCATCTGTCTTTGTTAGTTTGTTAATATATATATATATAGATATAGATATAGATATATATAATCGGTCATTAAAAAAAATCAGACCTATCCGATAAAATAAAACGCAATTTTTTCCAAGCAGCGGTCGTGTCCATACAACTATATGTATGCACTACGTGAACGCTGACAAAGCGTATAGCTAAACGGGAATTGTATAAGAATGCTACGAGCTATATTGAACAAATCCTGGGAGCAACATCCCCCCCCCAAACAGCAGCTGTACGGCTACGTTCTTCTTTGAACCTATTCACACCTATGAGCAAATGTTGAACGACCAGCTAGAACTTATCTACCATAGCTCTTTACGGACACAGGAGGTCATCTAGAAGACCTGCCGGAAGCGATGGACAATAGAGATGAATGGCGAGAGAGTTTTTTGAAATCCGTGCTAGCAGCAGGACATGATGATCATAATATATATATATATATATATATATATATATATATATAAGTAAAGTTGGCAACCTTAGTTGAGGGCAACCCAAAGGCTCCCTTTTCAATAGCTACTACACCGAGGTGTAGGGGAGGGTGCTACTCCTTTCCCTGGATTGCTCCACTTTACCCTTGATACGTACCTTATATTACTGAGTGTTAAACAAGGAGGTATCAAGTACCATTTTTAAAGTCTTTGATATGACTCGACCTGGGATTGAACCCAGGTCTCCCGGACCATTGGCAAACACTCTACCCACTGGGCCAACGAGCCATAGAAATATGCGGAAAGTTGGATAAATCAAACGGTTAACATAGGTTTAGTGGGTGCGATATTTCATTCTTTTATTCTAAAAACTTTTCCGGCGAAATAATTTTCTGAGTTGTTTCTATATATAAGCAAATGAGTGACATGATGAAAATATCGGAGTGGATAAAGGTGTAGCAAGAAGAAGGAGAGTTTAGTGTCAAATATATCAGGTTTCATTAGAGATTTTTGATCGTATGAAAATGGAAATCATTTCAGTGAGATGACGGGAAAGAAATAGGGAAAAAGGTGGAGTGGAAGGAGTTTCGGAATATAGCTGGTGCGTCGAAGGCATTGACTCTAATGTGATTTGCTTATATATAGAAAAATCAAAAAAATGGTTTAGCCGGAAAAAAGTTCTTAGAATAAAAGAACGAAATATCGTGCCAAGTAAACCTGTGTTAAGCGTTTAATTTATCCAACATTCCATCTACAGGGTGGAACGATAAAATTGTCGCCCTAGAAAAGACGACATGATTCCATTTCCGCTTAATGAAAACCGGTTTTCTTTTTTTGCTGGAGACCATCTACATGTTGGCCAGTTGTGTACAAATCCCAAGAGCGATAGGAGCCTTCTATCATGTCTGAAAGTGACACAATGTTCAGCGAGCAAGATTGAAGATGCGCCACTGTACAACTCATGCTCTCTACCGATCCAAGTTATGACAACAGAACCATTGCCAGCACCCTCAAAATGCAAATCCGGACAGTTCAACGCTTGAGGGCACAGATCAACGCATCGGGCGACCCTTTGGAGGTGGGGGAACGGAAGGACACCGCCAGAAAGACTCGGACCAAGGAGTTCATCGAAAAGGTCGGGGCAAGTTTTGATGAAACTCCCCAGCGGCCTATTCGGCAGATTGGCTGAGATTTAGGCGTCTCACACACAACTGTGAATGCATATGTGAAGGATGACTTGAAGTGTAGGTCCTACAGGCGCCAGACAAGAAGACAAAGAACCTCAGGCTAATCAAGTTCGTCTGCCCCCCTCCTCCCCGGACCTGAACCCGCTGGACTACTTCGTTTGGTCATACGTCGAGAACATCACCAACATGACCTCCCACAACACCAAAGCCAGCCTGATCGCCGCCATCCACCGAGTATTTGCCAAGAGCCCGCCGTCGCTTGTGGAAAAGGCATGCTCCTAGTTCCGGATCCGTATCGAGGCGGTGATTGAGGCTAAAGGCGGCTACATTGAATAGATGTCAGTTCTACTACATAATCAAATTACCTGAATTGATTTTTCAATAAAAGTTTTTAAATAAAGCTGTAGTGTTGTTTTCTTTAGGACGACAATTTTATCGTTTGACCCTGTATTTATACCACACTGTCAGATTAACCACAGTATATCATTTCAATATATATATATATATATATATATATATATGGAGAAATGGTAGATTTTGGTAAATCTGACAAGATGATAAAAATAAGTGGAAAAGTTTATAAACCAAACACAACGGGTTTAGCAGTGATATTTCATTCTTCCTTCATAAAGACCACCGAAATATCGCTACTAAAACCGTTGTAAGAGTTTGGATTATCTACTTTTCCACTTATTCTTATCATATATATATATATATAAAAGAAATCTAGCTATTCATTTCTATAACTTTATATATATATATATATATATATATATTCATCTCTTTTAGTCAGTTCATCTATCTATCTACCAGTGTGGGCTGATATGTTCATTGACTGAAAAGTTCATAGGATGACGTCATTTCTGCTGTCGGTGACAGTTTTAATCCCTGTGTTCGACATACTGCAGAATCAATGGAAGAAGTATGTGAACCGGAAGGACTTCTATGTTGAAAATAAACCTCCTTTGATTGCATTTTATATGAGTATCTTGGTCAGCCTATGATCTCTTCAGGCGACCTTCGCTTTTTAGTCTGTTTATATCTAAGTTCTAATTCTACTCCTGATCTCTTTTAAAATTCTTTTCTTTCGTAAATTTTGTTTTTCCTCTTACACTTTCCATAAATTTATATGACTTGTCAGTGTGCTTGTTATGTCATGATTCGCTCCCCCGAAAATGGCTCCAGTTAGAGGCCGAAAATAGTTGGGAAAAATACGTCACCATTTTAAATTCATTCCACCAAAAATTTAACGCCGAAGAATTCATCGGATCAAAGATAGAATTGGCAGGCATGAAGTGTCCGTCTTATTTAATCAAAAGTTTAAAATTTCTACATATTTCTTGTACATTATATAATACAAATCTGGTTCAGTCTTTTTTATTATTATGTGAAAAAATAATTCAAGATCAGTGAAGATTTACATGGCTATATATCAACATTTTTGCTCTTCAGCAGAAAAGAAAAATTTAGGGAAGGACTGACTCAACTACTGACTTACCTATTTATTTATTTATTTAGAAAGTGATAGAGTGCAAATAGAGTTTAATCTATTCCCGGAGTCAAACGCAGTTGGGAGACTAAACGGAGTGGACTTCCTTGTTACAGTGTTTGAGCAAGTCTCCCACGTCTTGAGTCCTTTTTGATCACTTGACAAGATAAACTGGGAAGTTCACCTCTTTCATGAATAGGTCTTCAGAAGTGATAGACGTTGTTATTTCGCTCTGCAGTAGCGAGCACAGGGATCCACCCTCCGTTATTTTTCAGCCCTTGGAAGAATAAATGACTTCCACGTTTTGCTGTATGGACTTGTATTCATGTTCCTTGAGTTCATTGTGAGTTTGACATAACTTGGGACGGGAACTTGGTAGGCTGTTGTATTAAGTATTATCTCCTAATAATATAAAACACGAATGTAATGTTCTGTATGTACATCTGTATGTCTCTACAGATACAATTTTTAAAAAAGAAAAAAGGAATGGAAGGTGAGGTTGCTGACGTTTTTTGTTGTATTCTTGAAAAAAAAAAAAAGAAAGAAAGAAAGAAAGAGAGAAAGAATCATGTGGTTTGTGGTTGGTGGTTTGCCTCATCGAAAGAGAAGGGAAAAGAAAGCTGATCAGTTGTCAGGAAAGCAGATTGACGTCACAAGGGAACTGTTTATTTACTTTTTGAGTTTGCTTGGCTATGTATCTTTTGAATCTACATTGACAGCAACAAGGAAGATTGACAAAGAGAGAGAAAGTGAGAGAGTCTCCATTTATTAACGATAAAGACAACTTGATTTTTCAGATACTTCTAAGTTTGCTACATGAAAGATGTATTTTTATTACAATAATATACGAGATACTTTTCATTTATTGATTTATTCTTTTTAGACTCTGAAATCTTTTTATTTTGGATTTTAAAAAAAATATTTTATATAAAATTCCACCGTCATTATTGAGGGGTGGACGATAGAGACGGATGGCGAGAGAGGGTCAAGGAAATCCATGCTGGCGCCGTGACATGATATATATATATATATATATAAAGTAAGTTTACCAGATGGAGACACAAAATACTTCGACATTGTAGCAGGAGTACTACAAGGAGACTCGCTAGCTCCATACCTCTTCATCATATGTCTAGATTACGTGCTCAGAACATCGATTGATATAATCAGAGAAAACGGCTTCGAGCTGACAAAGAAAAAAAAGCAGAAGGTACCCCGCAAAAACAATTACCGATGCCGACTACGCCGATGACATAGCGATACTGGCAAATACACCCAACAAAGCCGAAACACTACTGCATAGTTTGGAACGAGCCGCCGCTGGCATTAGTCTCCACACAAAACGGAATATATGCGCTACAATCAAACAGGCGACATCTCCACACTTGACGGAACCCCTCTGAAACTAGAAGACAAATTCACCTATCTATGAAGCAGCGTCTCATCAACCAAAAAGGACATCGACACGCGGCTAACTAAGGCATGGACAGCTATCGATAGGCTATCGATCATATGGAAATCAAACCTGACCGATAAAATGAAACGCAGTTTCTTCCAGGCAACGGTCGTATTGATACTGCTGTATGGATGAACTACTTGGACGCTAACTAAACGGCTGGAGAAGAAGCTAGATGGCAATTACACAAGAATGCTGCGAGCAATATTGAACAAGTCCTGGCGGCAACACCCCACAAGGCACCAACTATACGGCCACCTGCCTCCTATCACGAAAACTATCAAAGTTAGACGAACCAGACGTGCAGGACACTGTTGGAGAAGCAGGGACGAGCTCATAAGTGATGTACTCCTATGGACCCCACATATGACCGGCCAAATGCAGGACGACCAGCACGAACATACATTCAGCAGCTATGTGAGGATACGGGATGTAGCCCTGAAGACCTGCCAGAGGCGATGAACGATAGGGAGAGGTGGCGAGAGAGGGTCAGAGATATCCGTGCAAGCGGTACGATATGATGATGATGATGATGATATATATATATGATAGAAATATGTGGAAAGTTGGATAAATCAAACGCTTAACTTAAATTTAAATGTGTGATATTTGGTTTGGTTTTATTTCATCTTCACGAAATTCTTTTTACGTAAGAAGAATTTCGTGAAGATGAAATAAAACCAAACCAAATATCACACATTCAAATTTAAGTTAAGCGTTTGATTTATCCAACTTTCCACATATTTCTATCATACTGTCAGATTCACTACAAATCTATCTTCTCAACATATATATATATATATATATATATATATTGTTTATAAAAAAATAAATTTAGAAATAGATCTATTATACGAATAAATTCTATTTCTAAATTTTTTGTTTTTTAAAAAACATTATTCATTTTGCTCTGCCGGTATATTTTGTATTAAATAGTCATGCATTGAACACTTTTTCTTTAGATACTGACAGTCATATTTTACATATATATATATATATATTGTAGTGGTTCGTTCATATATATATATATATATATATAGTAGTGGTTTATCAATCTCACTAGCTCATATATATATATACCAAGTGAACGAGTGAGAATACTAAACCACTACAATATTCCCGAAGCTGAGATCGAAAACCGGTTGACTCAAACGCCAATCCAAGATTCTGCCACTCAGCCACGGGGAAGCCAGCGCCGCCAAGGTAAATTTAAACGGTTATGAATCACAATTGTTGTTGTTTACATATATCCGCTTAACGGCTTACTATTATTAATATTATTATGAAGATTATTAATTATTAATAATTTTATTATTAATAATTATATTATAAATAATTATAAGTAACTATTGTTATAAAAAGTAAGTAAAGTTGGCGACTGTAGTCGAGAGCGACCAGAAGGATCCCTTTTCAATAGCTACTACAACGAGGTGTAGGGGAGGAAACAACTCTTTTCTCTGGATTGCTCCACTTTACCCTTGATACGTACCTTATAATGCTGAGGGTTAAGCAAGGACGTATCAAGTAACATTTTTAAGTCTTTGGTATGACTCGACCTGGGATTGAACCCCGGTCTCCCAAATCACTGGCAAACACTCTACCCACAAGGCCAATCATTGTTATTACTATTATTATTATTATTATTACATTACCAATAATATTAATAGTAATAACTAATATTATTGATTTTATCCTACTATTGTTATCGCTATCAATTTTTCATATAAGTTTGAATCTATTTTTATGGTGGCATTTCATAATAATATTCTCAAATAAAATTAAATATATATTCTCAAATATATATATATATATATATATATATATATATATATATATGTGTGTGTGTGTGTGTGTGTGTGTGTGTATCTAAAGCAGATAATTTGGGAATGATTTGCATATATATATATGTGTGTGTGTGTGTGTGTGTGTGTGTGTGTGTGTGTATGTGTGTGTGTGTGTGTGTGTGTATAAAGATCCTTACAAGTTTCCTGATAAATGTCTTGGTTTCAGGTTGGAATTGGTGGATGAATTTACCAAAATTGTCCCGAGTACTTTCGGATATGTCATATGCCATCACCAGGGGTTGTTAGCGAGTGTAAAGAGTGTTTTTTGTCAAGAAACTTGAAAGGATCTTAATAAAATTATATAGACATATGTGTCTTTATTATTTAATCAAATTTGCTTATATATATATATATATATATATATATATATATATATATATATATATATATATATATATATATATAAGCAGCAAGGGAGCTTAAAAGCATATTAAACTACCCAATAAATATTACATTTTAATCTTCAATGAAAATTATCTATATCGTATCTAGTCTTATGAGGATTAACTACTTTCCTAAAAAGAAAAATAAGGGGGAGATGAACTGATCGAAACTTTTAGAATAATAAATGGAATCTTTATTATGGTAAAGATCTTTTAAAAAATTATCCTCTTTTCCCCTATTTCTTCTGTTTTCCTCTTCCCTCTTCCTTCCTTCTTTCTCCTTTCTCTTTCTTTATTTCTTTCTTTTCTTCCTCTTTTTCTTTTTCTTCCTCTTTTTGATTTGAAAATCTTTTCGATGTACAAATCGAACATTAGAATTCTACATCATATTCACCAAACATCACATGACAATTTCGAAAACAAACGTTGTTGTATCCTTTAAACCGCCAACCTTGTTCTGATATACAGGTTTTCCCAAGGATTTTTGTATAACTTTTTAAATATCCATCGTTGATTTAACATCACTTATATCATCCCTCACAGTATTGATGATGGTTCATTTGAATCGAAACGCCATAGTTATGACTTTGGTTCTCAATAAATCTTTATATATTTCTGTCTCATAATCTTTCTCGTTAAACAACGTGCATAATTCTATACAATATTCCTAATAAGTCAAATGACGTAATTTAAACATCAAACGCTGATTTGCCAGTTAAACGGCTAACTTTTTCTCACTATACATATTTTCCCGTAGGTTTTTGTATTTCACATTTCTAATCATCTATCGTTAACTTAAAATTATTTATATCACCCCTCATGGTCCTGATGATGGTTCAGTAGAACCGAAACGCTATAGTGTTGACCCGTTAATAAATCATTCCTTCCTCTTGGATCGTTGTTATCAGTTTTTCTACACACACATATATATATATATGTGTGTGTGTGTGTGTGTGTGTGTGTGTGTGTATACATGTTTTTTTTTTCTTTTTTTCGAACAACTCTCTAGTCGAACAATTCAGATTTCGACCTAAAGAAAATTGAGTAAAAAATGCTTCAATGATCGAACAAATGTTCAGAGTTCGAACCCAGGAATCAAACCTATGAAAACAGAATGCGCGTGAATGATTGCCGTTGCAAATCGAAAATGGTCGAATAGCTGGCCAAGTCTACAAGTCTGTTTGTATAATCAGTAGTCGAATATGATTTTGGAATGAATCATATTCGACAGCCGACGTTCCACTATATATATGTACATAGTAAGGAATCATACTATAACTGATGTTTATACAACAGCATTGCTTCTAACAAAGCCTTCATCAGATGATGACTCTGGGTTCGGGTATGGTTTCGGGGCCGAAGCATCATTACCACTAACCCAGAGCGCCCCAACAGTATCTCACGACACTACCAGACTTTGTCAGATTGTTGTCGCTCAGTGGGATTGCCAGATCCACGCTGATGCAGTTAGAGCCTATTCTTGGATCTTTTCCATGTATTTTCTCTTGTCCGATGGAGGAAGTCCAAGATTAGTTAAGAAAACGGAGGTTGAGTTGGCAATAAAACCTCTGCATCCGACTTCGATAGAAAATACATTCGTTATCCAGCCATTTCTCACACATTGTTCTCGCTGATCTTCATATTTTTCCAACTTACGCTGATGTGCCCAGTCGAAATTTTCTTCATAAGGGACCGTTAACTCAATAACGAAAACTTTTTTTTGCTTTAATGGACCAAATGACAATATCTGGACGCTTTGTCGTTAAGACTATTTCAGTTGGAAATATGAAGGTATATTTTAAATCGGTTGCGACGTGCCAGTCCGTGCAGCCCTCAAGCAATGATGGTTTACGCATATTTTCACGTGCAATTTTCGAAATATTTCCTTCTTTAACGAACTGAATTGCTCTGTTGTGGATAATATTTAGAGCTTTATTGGCAGTCTCACAACATGTTTTTGAACCTTGGAAAAAATCTTCTTAGAGCGTACTCACATCCAGTGAGAATATGTTTGAGGCTCGCAGTTTTCCCACATGCACTGCATCGGTCGGGTGTAGTTAAACCCCAAGCATGAAGGTTGACTGGTGTTGGTATATATATACACACACGCCAGCCACACACACACACAGACAGACACACACACACACACATACATACACATATATATATATATATATATATATATATATTCGAGGAATGCAATATAATAAAATTATAAAATCGGTCAATTAATTCATTCAATAGTTTCACAAAATGTCCTCGTAAGTTCTCCCTCCTAATTTAACTAATTAAAATCAAATGGTTATTCAGTATTGTCGTGTATTTGATGGTGTGAATATTATTATATGATTCAACATTCCTTCAAACATCGAAAAACAAAAAAATATTCTAATTAACTAGAATAGATTATTTTTCCATTTAAATTCATCTAAATCAGCACTTCCCACAGTGGAGCACATAGATCCCCAGAGTGACGGTGAATAAAATTTGGGTTAAGAAAAAAAAAACAAGGGGTTCACAGGGATTGAACCTGCAAGTTTGCATTAATAAATCTCTTTAGAACAAAAACTGCTTTATCGTCCAGACTACTTCCGGTTTGGTTTCTTTGTTTAATGGCATATCAACCTTTGTATGTTATTTAATGCCAAAGTCATTCTCCGAGAAGAACAGTAGTGGTACTATTTAACCCATAGCTGGGAGGATAAGGGGGTTCATACCTTTCCCAAGGGTATTTGCCCGAAAGTGGACGTAACAGCGCAACTGGAATACGAACTCGCTAACTACGAATCTGCAGTCCATCGCTTTAACCATTACGCCACGAGGACACCCCCACTTACTGCATATGGTACATCTAGCTGTATGCCTAATTGGGTGAGATGGTCCTTCACATATGACCTGTTCAAATCATGCGATTTTTTTTTATAGTTACTATATTTCCATCTCGTCAGAGTCTATATCCAGCTTACCGGTACCAGTGCATTATGCACTAAGTGACAACCAAGGAACCGTTTTTCATCTCCTAGACCAACTAGATAGCCAGTCCTTGGCGCCAATTTATTTTTTTCGTATAAATGTTTTGTTTTTTTGTTTTGCTTTGTTTCTTTTCTTTTGTTTTTTGTTGTTGTTGTTGTTTTTATTTGTGTGTGTGTGTGTGTGTGTGTGTGTGTGTGTGTGTGTGTGTGTGTGTGTGTGTGTGTGTGTGTGTGTGTGTGTGTGTGTTTTAAATGACTGACGTTTTTTTGGCTCGGAAATATCTCCATTCTTTTTTCGTATGTGTACCGCTGTTGCCGGTACATATCTCAGTTCTTTTTTTATTCACTTTTCTTTCAACTAATGTCACATGACTGACCAATGGTGTAAAAAAAAAAGAAAAATAACTAATACCAATATTAAATCATCTGTTGTTTTGATTTTTTTTTTTCTTTCTTATATGCTTTTTTTCTTTTTTTTTTTATTTCTTCGCCACCAATATGACCTGAGAACGAACAAAAAATAAAATTAGTTCAGTCGTCGATACGTCTGCATGACGACCATTTCTTTCCCAGTCTTCTTTGTACATGTCAACAATGGCCACGACAACTGTCTGTTACACACAACACCGTTTCTTTCCTTTATTCATCTCAGTCTTTTTTGTCGGTTTTTTCTTTTTTTCCTTTTTTTTTTTTCCAATATTTTTTTCTTTATTTACGCTCCCGCTTTCTGACAATGCAAATCCCAATATGACAGCATCGAAAACAAACATAAAGTAAAAAAAAAAAAATAACAAAAAAAACAAAACAGATATAGAACGCCGACGCAATCACCTTTTGTCGTAGGGGGTACGGGAAGAGTAAGATATTGACGGGATTCGGGAGTGGATTTGTTATCTTTCGACAAAAGGTGACAAAGTACACAGACAAACCGGCCTTTTAAACAAGCACTGTATCGACTCGAGTAATGAACGTCCCCAAATTTTTAGTCTTAAAAAAGGGGGGGTTATCATAAAGATAAACGATCGAAAGCTTGGTTAGGTTTGCTTTGGTTTGCTTTTATGGCTCATCAACCATTACGGATTATGTAATGCCAGATCCATTTTTATACACATAAACAGTTCTATTTCAGACAATTCAGATTAGTATAAGTATACTTTTTTCTTTACACTCTATTAAATGTCAAAAGAGTTCTATTTCAAACAATTGAGTTTAGCAGAAGTACACAGTTTCAATGTCAAAACAGTTCTATTCCAAACAATTCAGTTTAGCGTAAGCATACAGTTTAGTTCCGTTCGACCCATAGATAAGACCCTATAGGTGCAACCACTCTAGACCAGAATTGACCTGGGAGTGATAGCAATAAAGGGTTGGTCTGCATTCCCCAAAGCCCCAGCATTACTGAAACCTCACCATCGGATTGTTTTGTCATATAAAGACATAAACGACACTTTGTTTTTAGATTTAAAAAATTGGTCTTAAAAATTCGTTGATCACACGAGTAAAAACTGTTTGGTTGGTTTCTTAGTTTAAAGGCATATCAGCGTTCATGGGTTATTTAATGCCAAAGTCATCCTGAGATTGAACCCAGGTCTCCTGGACCATTGGCGAATACTCTACACACTAGGCCAATGAGACTGTGGAGATAAAAGGATTCATATCTTTGCAAGGTTATTCGTTCGGAAGTGAACGTAATTGCACGACTGGAATTCGAACTCACTTACAACGATGTCACACTCTAGGAAGTTAGCCACTATACAACTGGAATTCCCGTTTAATACTGTATCAGTTCTATAACACGTGTAAAGATAAATTCACTCTAAACTTACGAGTAGTTGATAAAATAGTCCTTGTACGCTAATGGCCCTGGAGACCTGGGTTCAATCCCTGGGCGAGTCTACATCAAGGACTTGATGTCCATCTTGGTCAAATAGTCTGTGACAAGGATAAAGTTGTCGACTGGTGCATTGTCCTAGTGGAAATGCCACTGACCCGATTTGAAGAGTGCTGGCCTCTTCCAACGGAATCTCTTCCTGAATTCAAAATAGTAACCCTAACCCGAAGCCCTTGGCCAATCAACCCTGGTGTATTAACTTCCTTACTCCTCCTACACCTCTCATCATCCCTCACAGACTCCCTGCCTTCCTTGAATCTCTTATACCACTCAAAAACTGATGGTCGATTCATGCAAGATGCTCCAAAAGCAGTCTGAAGCATTCCATACGTTGTTTCTGTGGTATTTTTTCCAAGTTTAAACAGAATTTTATATCATATCGTTCTTCCGAAGTATCCTCACGTCCAGATTCCATTTTTGAAATTCACCAGCTGTCAGTCATCAGTCATCTCATAAGATGTATAGCAACAACATACTGAATTTTCAAGTGTCTACAACAATTTTAAATGCCCATATGAAAAAAATCTGGAAACTTATCGTATGTACCTCTTATCTGATATATATGATTTAGTTTCTTTTGGTTTTATGGCATATCAACCATTATTGGTTATTTAATGCCAAACCTTCTTTACAAATATATATCAAATATATAAAATTTGGTAGGGTTTTATGGCATATCAACCCTTGTAGATTGTTAAATGCCAAATTCTCTTAAACATATATATCAAATGTACAAGAATTGTTTGGGTTGGACTTTATGATATATCAACCTACGTAGGTTGTTTAAAGCCTAATCCTCTTTATACATATATATCAAATATGTTTATGATTTGTAGACACATTTGGTAGACAATATTCTTAAACGAGCTTCAGCTCTTTTGTACATGTAGTTAAATTGTTTTAAGTATTGCTATATAACAATCACAATTTAGCATCAGTCATTTGTTTGCACACAGTTTGTTCTATTTGAGTCATTCATAGGATACTATCAGGTGCAATAACTTCTGGTCTAAGCGGGCCTGGTAGCAATGGTAATGAAAGGGTACTCCACATTCCCCAATGCTTCAACGAATGATATCATTCCGGACATAGGTTGGATGAGGGAGTCATACCATTCTGCAGAAATTCTGTCGGTGTGTTCTTCAACCCCAGTTGACTGGGCTTTCATTTTCAAATACATCGAGATCATTAAATTGTGGCTTTCAAATTAACACGGAAAATGAAAAAAAAAACACGACTTACTCGTGACTCTAGCAGCCAACTACCGTGATTGGGGGATTGCCAAATTCTAGAAAATATCCAGGTCCTTCATGTTCAAAAATCGACGACGGTGAATCTCGAACAGTTCAGGTATGTGTGGCACAAGACCATCAGGTAGAGAAGCAACTTAATGAGAAGAGTCCTCTTTAGCTCAAGAGTCGAAGACCAAGAGTTTCCACGATCATGTCACTCCCAGCATGTTGTGTACATTAACCCAACCTTTCTTTAAAGAGCAGGACACAAGGTCAATTTTTAAGCGCAGGTTTAAATTTTGAGTTTTCCTTCTCCTAGACAGGTGGCCATACCGAGGTTAAAGAGCCCAGTCCGACCAAATATTTACCTATATCACGAGAAAAAATTGATGGATACATTTCCTAAGAGTTTAAGTGTTACATAAAATACAAACAGTATCGTCCAGGATTTGAACTCGTGTCGCTGTGTCCATTTTCTTCGACGGTAACCGTTACATGACGAGTATCTCTAGGATGTTATGTGTATAATAGTAACTTAAATTTATTTCTTGCATTCAAGAAGAGAAAAGACCGGAGAATACATCATCCGAAACGATGAGATAAAAGAAATATGGCTGCATGTTGAAATATGACTGCAAGAATCAATGAATAAGAGTAACATCACTTCATTTCATAAATTCAAAGACAGGGAGAAGACCGGAGAATATATCGGTCGAAATAGAGTGATAAAAACGAAAAGATGTTGTAATATGGCTGCAAGAATCAATGTATTAGAATAACATCATTTCGTTTCATAAATTCAAAAAGAGGGAGAAGACCGGAGAATATATCGGTCGAAATAGTGTGATAAAAACGAAAAGATGTTGTAATATGGCTGCAAGAATCAATGTATTAGAATAACATCATTTCGTTTCATAAATTCAAAAAGAGGGAGAAGACCGGAGAATATATCGGTCGAAACGGTGAGATACAAGTGAAAAGATGTCGAAATATGGCTGCAAGAATCATATTATAATTGTAGTATCACTTTGTTTCAGAAATTTGAAATCAGAGGACGGCAAATTCATTAGTCAAAACGGTGTGATATTTTTTTTTTGTCCTTTGTTTCATGGGATATCACCCTTAGTTAGCAATTTAATTGCAAAGCCATCCTCGTAGAAGAACAGGAGTGATACTATTTAACCTATCGCTGAAGGTTTAGAGGGTTCATGCCTTTCCCAAGGGTTTTAGTCAGAAAGGGAACGTTATAGCAAGACTGAAATTGGAACCGGTGTGATAAAGGCAAGAAGACATGGAAATATGCCCGTATGACTCAATGTATGTGGGTAACATTACTTCGTTTCAGAAATTCAAAGGGAGAGAAGGCCAAAGACAACAACGGTCGAAACGGTGCGATAAAGGCAAGACATGGAAATATGCGTTCAAGAATCAATGTATAATAGTAAGAGACCACTTCATGTCTGAAATCTAAAAAAAAGAGAGGACCTGGGAGAATAGCGTTCGAAACGTCGTGATTAACACTGCAATGATGAATAAACTGGTTCGAAAGAAAGAATATATTAATCGCTATTTAGAGAAATGAAAGACATTTTCCTAGAGAATTAAAATGTATAATTTTTTTAAATATTTAAATCTTTACGAATTCTATTCACAAACTACAAAAATATTCTGTTGACAAATGAAACTTGAGAAGCTATCGACGTTCAAAAATTATTTTCTGCCGTTTAAGAAATATTTCAATTTTTTTCTCATTTGTGTGAACTTACTAATAAGTATTTCGGTCGATAGACGGTTTCTCTCCGAGAACTTCTTGACCTCACCCGGAACCTAACTCAGACGAATATCCAATCTATCTATCTATATATCTATCTATCACTCTGTTTATAAATATCTATGAATGTATCTATGTATATATGTATAACTAATGCCATTCATGTGAGTCAGAGCAACCGACAATGCCCAGTCTGTGGTAAAATATGCTGCAATTTGGCAGGCTTGAAAAGTAATTTGCGGGTGCATACAAACTAAAAATGTCGGATGGGGAGGTGGAGAAAAGAATCTCAAAACTCAATCGCTGATCACAATGGAAACCGAAAAGACAGCATGCATCTATCTATCTATCAATCACGATATGTATGTGTGTATGTATGTACCTATCTATCTATCTCAGTCTTTTAATATATATCTTTTTATCACAATCTATTTATATGTATGTATGTATGTATGTATGTATGTACGAGGATCATTAAATAAGTTTCCTGACTTTTAGTATGGGCACTTTTATTGATAGTACACACATGAAACTCTAGTCCCCTTCAAAGTAATCTCCTCCAGCTGCAATGTTACTTGTTCTACGGTTCCAACAAATTCTCGAAGGCCCCATGGAAGTCCTCTTGTGTGAGCGTGTCAATGACCTTCGTCACAGCCTCTTTCATCTCCTCAATTGTCTCACAACGACAGCCTCTGAGCTTAGGGAATAACCAAAAGTCACAGGGAGTAAGGTCTGGACTATAGGGAAGGTGAGGGACTGTCTTGATGCCCATCTTGGTCAAATAGTCTACGACAAGGATGAAGTTGTGGACTGGTGCATTGTCCTGGTGGAAATACCACTGACCCAATTTGAAGAGTGCTGGCCTCTTCCGACGAAATCTCTTCCTGAACTCCCTTAAATCCTCAACATAGTAACCCTAACCCTAAGCCTTTGACCAATCAACCCAGGTGTATTGATTTCCTTACTTCTCCTACACCTCTCATCATCCCTCACAGACTCCCTGCCTTCTTTGAATATCTTATGCCACTCAAAAACTGATGCTCGATTCATGCAAGATGCTTCAAAAGCAGTCTGAAACATTCCATACGTTGTTTCTGTGGCAGCATTTTTTCCAAGTTTAAAACAGAATTTTATTGCATATCATTCTTCTAAAGTGTCATCACGTCCAGATTCCATTTTTGAAATTCACAAGCTGTGACAATCAGGCTTTAGTAGGGTGTATTCCAATTCCTGCTGTAGCTGTTGATTTGAACCTGAAATCCTAAAAATAGGTCAGTCATCTCATAAGATGTATAGCAATAACATACTGAATTTTCAAAAGTGTACGACAATTTTAAATGCCTGTTCAAAAAAAGTCTGGAAACTTATTGAAGGATTTTATGTATCTATGTATATCTATCTATCTATCTATCTCTCACAGTCTATTAATATCTATCTATTAATCACAATATCTATCTATCTATCTATCTAAGTCTATTCATATCTATCTATTAATCCAAATATGTATGTATGTATGTATGTATGTCTATCTATTTATCACAATCAGTTTATATGTATCTATCTCTCGATTAATTTATCAATGTGTCTCTCTCAGTCAAATCATATCTATCTATCTATCTATCTAACTATTATTATTATTATTATTATTATTAGAGTTTTTCACATCAGTCTTAGCTGATGGTCTTTCACTGGAGACAGCAAGTCTCCTCAAGTCTCCATGACTCTTCTCTGTATTCTGGCCGTTTTCAATAATGCTATTCATTGGATGGTCTCCACTCGGCCGCCAACTTCCAACTCTTCCAGTCCCTTTAGTAATCCTTTAGTTACCGTGCCAAAAGCACCAATCACAATTGGTATAATTGTCACCTTCATGTTCCATAGTTTTTTTCAATTCTATAGCAAGGTCGATGTACTTATCTCTCTTTTCACATTTTTTCAGTTTTATTCTATGGTCTCCCGGGACAGCAAAGTCGATAATTTTGCAGATTTCTTTTTTTTATTATTATTATTATTATAAAGTCTGGTCTTTTGGCCGAGATCAGATGATCCATTTGTATATCAAAGTCCCACAGGAGTGTCATTTTCTAGGACAAGTGCTGGGTTGTGCATATACCATTTGTTGGCATGGTCAAATTTAAATTTCTTGCACATTTCCCAGTGGATCACCTTGCCCACCCAGTCGAGTCTTGCCTTGTACTCCTTCTGTGCCAATTTGCTGCATTCGCTTATTATGTGATTGATGGTTTCACTGCATAGCCTGCATTTGCTATTTTGTTGCGTCTTATGTATCCTTGCTTTGATATGATTGGTTCTTATGGCGCTGTTTTGAGCTGCCATTAGGAGAGATTCTGTTTCTCTCTTAAAGTTTCGTTTTCTTAGCCATGTCCAGGTTTTGTCGTGTGAGATGTTGTTTATTAGTTGTTTAAAACACCCATGGACTTGTTTTTCTTCCCATTTTTGTTTCTTAGTTATTGTCATTCTGTTATCTATCGTGTTGTCAGTATTGTTTCTAATAGCCGTAATCAGTCCTCATTCGTGTTTTTCTATGTAGTCTTCGAGTCGTTGTAGGGATGTATCAACGCTGTCTTCGATGCTAGCAAGTCCTCTTCCTCCCTCTTTTCTTGGTACATATAGTCTGTCCACGTCGTCTCTGGGATGTAATGCCTTGTGAATGGTCATTAGTTTTCTAGTACTTTGGTCCATTTGTCTAAGTTCATCTCTGGTTCACTTGAGAAAGGATCCGGAATATCTAACGAGTGGTGCAGCCCAGGTATTTATTCCTTTGCTAAGGTTTCTGCCATTGAGTTTTGTCTCGAGTAGTTTTTTAGTTCTCCTGAGATATTCTTTATGAATTTTGTCTTTCATTTCGACTTATTTGATGGTGTCAGCCTCCAAGATTCCTAAGTATTTGTAGGTCTCGTTTTCTGCGGATGTTCTGATCTTGTCTTGATTTGGTAGTTCTATTCCGTCAGTTAGATGTCGTTTGCCACTTTTCATGATGAACAGAGCGCATTTTTCAATACCAAATTCCATCCCTATGTCTTGACTGTATATTCTAACTGTGTGTAATAGGTTTTCCAGTTCTTTTTCATTTTTTGCAAATAGTTTTATGTCATCCATGTACATTAGGTGGTTGGCCTTTTCTTGCGATCTACTAAGTTTGTATTCGGTCGTGCATTTTTTGAATATGTGCTTTAGTGGCATCATGGCAATTATTATTATTATTCCTTACGAGTTTTTCATACCAGCCTTAGCTGATGGTCTTTCACTGTTGTCTGAGTGACAGCAAGTCTCCTCAGGTGTTCAGGACTCTTGTCAGTATTCTAGGTGACCTCAACAATGCTGTTGTTTGGACGGTCTCGGCTTGTCTTCTGATTTCCATCGTTCCAAGTGCGCCACTTACAATTGGTATCACCGTTACTATGTCCTATAGCTTTCTAGATCTCTTGCAATGTTCAAATGTTGCTTTTCTTTTCGTTTTCTTTGATTTTCACTCGGTGGTCTGTCGAGACAGCTGGTTCTCTTTTTGTTGTTGCTGTTGTTGAATATCTTGTTGATCTGTTCGTCTGGCCAAGATTAGGAGATCTGTTTAATCTCAAAGTCCCAGAGAACATTATTCCTCTCATTCTCCAGGGTGGATTCGGGGTTGTGCATCTACCACTTGTTTGTTTGGTCAAATTTAAAGTTCTTGCACAATTCCCACTAGATCCCCTTCCCTACTCACTCGTGTCTAGTCTTATACTCTTTTTGCGCTAATTTGCCGCATTTACTTATTATGTGGTTGATCTTTTCATCTCTATCACCACATAACCTTCATTTATTATTTTGTTGCGTCAAATCAATTTTTGTTTGATAGTTAGTCCTTATAGCGTTGTTTTGTGGTGCTCTTAGAAGAGTTCAGTTTCTTTCTCAATGTTTCCCTTTCTTAGCCATGTCCAACATTTGGAGTGGTTCCTTTTTTAGTAGTCTTTTTGAATGAGACTAGTCTTTCTTTAAGTCATCTATTCGGGTATGCCTATTTCTTTTAAGCATCTGTTCATTTCGATAGGCTGTCTATTATGGATGGAAGTGAATTTTTAAAACCAGAATCTATATATGCCATCATAGCCTGGAGTTTTCCAATTTGCTATTATTATTATCATTACATTTTCATTGCTCCCGATTTTTCCATATCAGCGTTGACTGGGGATCTTTCACTGGAGTCCATGTGACAACAAGTCTCCTAAGGTCTGTTGGACACTTCTCAGTATTCTAGCTGTTAACAACAATGCCGTCGCCTGGATGGTTGCAATAATTCCTCTGACTTCCAAAATTTTCCAACCCCTTTCCAAACCTTTGGGGACCGTTGCAAGCGTGTTAACTTCAGTTTGTATCACCATCATCTGCCACAGCTTTTTAGTACTCTGGCAAGGTCCAATTACTTGTCTCTTTTTCTGATTTCTTTTATTTTCAATATGTGGTCCACCAAAACAACAAAATCGACAAGACAGTGATTTCTCTCTTTTAGTACTCGTTCTGATTTTCTAGCCGGAATTACGTGATCCGTTTGTATTTCAAAATTCCATAGAGTTTTATGCGTCTTATTCTCTTGGACAGCTTCTGGTTTATGCTAATACCGTTTGTTTGTATTATCAAAGTTCAGTCTTTGGCACAATTCCCAATGGATCACCTTACCTAATTCTATTCTATTTCTTTTTAATATTTTGTAAATATTTTGATATTATCAAGGTACATAAAGTAGTTCATCGTTTCCTGTGATTTTGGGAAGTTATGACTTCCGGTGCATTTCCAAAGTGTATAACTGAGTTGCATCATTGCTAGAATAAATCGCAGTGGTAAGAGTGAGAGTCTCTGAAAAATACCTCTTTGGATTTTCACTTCTGATTATTATTATTATTATTATTATTTCTCATGGGGTTTTACATACAAGTGCTAGCTGGGGGTCTTTCACTGGAGTCAAAATGACGGCACTGGAGATTTCCTCCGGCCTCAGGGGGCTGTACCCCAGGCTTTTGCCTCCTTCAGGGGGTTAGGTCTATTGCCTGGCGCCTAAGGCGTCCCGAATGAGAGGAATGCCGACGGGGCCGAAGGTATTTTTGGCAATGCCGGACGCGTGTGTGCGCTTCGGCCCTGCGACTGGACCCACCTTAAAAACGGCCTTGTGCCATATTTGTACGCTGGTGGGGCGTATGATAAATACCGAATGATGTTTTGAGTCTTGGTGGCGCACGGTAAGAGACGAGCTTGAGTATTGGACTGCTAAAGGAGATTGTTGCTGGAAAAAAGTAATTCATCAGAAGAAGCTATGAGAACTGTCATTTCCAGTGTAGAAATTCGGCTGTCCACCTTCTATTAAGAAGACGACGACACTGCAACAGAACTTGAAATCGATTCAACGTGTTCAGTTAATAGAGACTCTTTTCTTTCTGTTACTGATGATGCATACTATCCACCCCCTCTTCTTTCAAAGTAGTTACATGATTTAAAGTAAGTAATAAATTGTTTCAAATTTTAATTTCAAATTGTCAAGTCAAGCCGACACCATGGATTTTCTTTGACTCTCTTTCTCCACCCGTCCCTATTATCGATCACTAACGGCAAATCTTCTTGTATCTGCAGATACACTGGCACGTCCATGTGTAGGGGTCCATAGAAGAACGTTGCAAATGAGCTCGTTTTTGCTTCTTCATCAGTGTCTTATTCCTCTTATTTGGATGGTTTCTGAGATAGAAGGTAAGTAGCCTTACAGCAGCTGTTTTGTGGGGAGTTGCTCCCAGGATTTGAAAAAAATTCGTTTTATTTTATAAGATTTCCATATGATCGATAACTTGTCGATACCAGTCCACACCTTTGCTAGGCATATTTTCACATCACTTTCAGTTGATGAGATATTGCTATCGAGATACGTGAACTGGTTAGCTATTTTTACAGATTTTCCTCTTAAAGTAGAGATGTTATATAGTCATCTGCAGCATCACAACGACACACTAATAACGACAGATGCATGAAGGAAGACGCAGGAAGACTTCTTTAACAATAATATATACCTCTCACTTTATTGCAAGGGTTTGAAAGGGTTGTTCAAGGGTTGCATGTGAGAGGAAGCTGGAGACCAAACATAAACTGTAACATTTTGACCCCACTGTTATGGCCGTAACGTTGTGTCTTTCTTGTTCTTTAGTGCTGTTCAACCGGAGGCCTAGGGCCCACTGCTGGATGCTGGCTTTCTTTATTACATCTTATCAGTATCTTCTCTTGACCCCAAATTCCATCGAGGTTTCCGAGGGCCCCCTCGGTCGGGTGTGGCTTTCCCTACTACATCTGGTCTCTAGCTGTCTGGAATTCTACTGGCAACTGCTCTGGCTCGTCGAACTCAACTCAATTATATAATCGTTCGACGCCCACTCGATCTTTGAAATCGAATGTTTAATCGTCATCAAGTGGAAACAACTGTCATGCAGTTCAGAGGTCACTCTCTTCCGGTGCATCAGTCTGTATTGGCACAGTGGGACCTTCACCTTGTCCTATATTATAAGCCTTAATCCGCCCACGCGATCTCTTTCGATTACTGGCCGTTGGAATGTGTTACTTCCTTCCGGTGCATCACCTTGGAATAGCATTTCTTTGGGCCGGGTCGAAGGTCAAAACATAACAAAGATAGTTCATTCTAGTTTAAAACCCATCAACTTATTTGCATTTACGTCGAGACCAATGCCTCCAGCTGTTTGCTACAGGCGATGGTGCAAGGATTCGGCTTGGGCATGTGTTCTAGCAAGAAGCGCTAGATCATCTGCATATTCTGTGTCTATTATAGTTTATTCAGGATGAGGTCTGCCTCTCGATTTTTTGTGTAAAGCCAATTTCTTTTATAAGATCCATCGACGTTCGCATTACGTGGTCGAGGCAGATTAAACATGAATATGACGTTAATATATCATCCCTGCTACACTATACATAAACTAGTGAGTAATATACAATAGAATTATTAATGTTCGATAGCAATACTAGGGACCATTTAACTATGTGCAAACGAACGAATAGTGTTAAATAGAATTATCAGTGTTCGATAGCAACACTTGAAATTAAACTCACTTCACGATACATAAACTAGTGATTAATATACAATAGAATTATTTGTGTTCGATTGCAGAACTAGAGATTATTTAACTGTGTGCAAAAAATAGCAATATTTCATACAATTTAACTGTTTGCTTGTTTGTTTTAATGACATATCAACCTTTGTAGGTTATTTAATGCCAAATCCAACTTTTATACAAATAAACAGTTCTAATTAAAACAATTTAGTTTAGTATAAGTATAGTTTTTGTTTACACACAGTTAAATGTCAACACAGTTCTATTTCAAGTAATTCATTTTCGGATAAGTACACAGTTTAGTTCTATTTGACTCATCGATAGGAGCTTTCAGGTGCTACTACTCAGGGCCAAAGTGAACCTGGGAGCGATGGCAATACGCCAACTGCATCTCTTCAGAGGGGTAGGACACCCATACCCAACGAGTGTCCAAGATATGAACTGGGAACGATGGCTATGATGGGGTATTCCGTATTTCCCAAAGCTCCAGCATTCCGGGAGCATCACCATCAAATTATTTAGTGTCATATCTAGGACACTCGTTTTGGTAGGGTCTCACCCTTCTGCAGAGAAGCAATCAGTGTAATCTACAGCCCCATCCGACTGGGCAACCATTTAAGTGTGTGAAAACAATAACAATACTTGAGACAATTTGCCTGTGTGTTAACAATAGCTAGATTTGCGACCATTTGACTGTGTGTTAGCAATAGCTAGATTTGAGACCATTTGACTGTGTGTTAGCAATAGCTAGATTTGAGACCATTTGACTGTGTGTTAGCAATAGCTAGATTTGAGACAATTTGCCAATGTGTTAGCAATAGCTAGATTTGCGACCATTTGACTGTGTGTTAGCAATAGCTAGATTTGAGACAATTTGCCAGTGTGTTAGCAATAGCTAGATTTGAGACCATTTGCATGTGTGTTAACAATAGCTAGATTTGCGACCATTTGACTGTGTGTTAGCAATAGCTAGATTTGAGACCATTTGACTGTGTGTTAGCAATAGCTAGATTTGAGACCATTTGACTGTGTGTTAGCAATAGCTAGATTTGAGACAATTTCCCAGTGTGTTAGCAATAGCTAGATTTGCGACCATTTGACTGTGTGTTAGCAATAGCTAGATTTGAGACAATTTGCCAGTGTGTTAGCAATAGCTAGATTTGAGACCATTTGTCTGTGTGTTAGCAATAGCTAGATTTGAGACCATTTGCCTGTGTGTTAGCAATAGCTAGATTTGAGACCATTTGCATGTGTGTTAACAATAGCTAGATTTGAGACCATTTGACTTGCGATCAATTAATAGCAACACTTGAGACAATTTGCCTGTGTGTTAGCAATAGCTAGACTAGAGTCCATTTGTGCAAACAAACTACCCTTGACCATTTTAGAATAAAACTAACGACAAACACTTTTGAATCATCTATGTATAAATAGGATCAGGCATTAAATAACCATAAAGGTTTTAATGCCATTAAACAAATAACCCAACCCACTATCCTCCTAACAGATTAGAAATTCTATTCCGGGTGGGATTTTTAAAACTTTTATTATAATTTTTTATATGTGAACTTAGAACTTTCAAAACGTTTCATCTCATCTTTGTTGATATTTTAATTCTTATATTTGTTTCTTGTTTTTATTTTTTTTTAATTTCCAGACATTTTTTAATATTTATCCTTAGTTATTTAAGTACAACAAAAAACAAAACAATAACTATTTATTTAGTACCAGGTCAACGTTAAATGACTTTGTCAGTAAATTAATCTATGTCTTACATATATGTAGACATATGAGTGCCAACATCGAAATATCTATCTGTTTGCTTATCTTCTTTTTCATGTTGGCGACTTACACGAGGCACAAATTACCTCATTTTATTACGCACATGGTAAAATTTATGCAAATTTTTTTTTCATCATCCAACGTGTGAAAGCACGTACGATACCATGTCCTCATCAGCCGCCATCTAGGGGTGATAACACTGTTTCCATAGCTCAAGGCGGTACTGCCACCCCTGGCGCAACCAAGCAGCTTTTGCCACCGGACAGGGTATTAAGAGAATAATATATATTCTCTTAATACCCTGTCCGGTGGCAAAAGCTGCTTGGTAGCGCCAGGGGTGGCAGTACCGCCTTGAGCTACGGAAACTGTGTTATCATCCCTGGTGATATTAAGAGAATAATATATATATATATATATATACGCTAGATCAATTAAATGCTGAGACTACATTGGACGTTAATTTTCATTTTCTGAGTGCAGATTTAAAAAATGCGTTTATCTAACAAGGTTCTGTCAGTCCCTTTCTTAAAAAAAACATTGATCTAGCTTTTTATATACATAGATAATGACGATTAACTGTAATTATATATATATTCAAACATATTTGGATCGTGTACTGATATTTAATTTTCAAAGTTAATTATTATTATTATTTTGTAGAGTTTAACAGAAACTTTCTTCTGTCAATATTTTATAAATGTGTTGGTTTGTTTTGTAAAAGTGTTGGATGTATTGTTCTATAGCCATTTTGTTCGGCCTGCGTTCTTCCCTGTTCTATATCCTTTGCTGGTTCTCACTGGTTCTCGCTTGGATATTCTCTCAGAGTGTTAAATAATAATAACAATAATAATAATAATAATTAACAGCATAAGACAGCGCCATAAGAACCAATCATATCAAAGCGAGAATAGATAAGACTCAACAAAATAGCAAATGCAGGCTATGCGGTGACAGAGATGAAACCATCAATCATATAATAAGCGAATGCAGCAAATTAGCGCAGAAGGAGTATAAGGCGAGACACGACTGGTCGGCGAGGTGATTCATTGGGAAATGTCTAAGAAACTTAAATTCGACCATACTAACAAATGGTCTATGCACAACCCAGCACATGTCCTAGAAAATGCCACGTATAAACTCCTATGGGACTTTAACATACAAACGGATCACCTAATCCCGGTCAGAAGACCGGATTTAATAATAATCAACAAAAAGAAAGAGAACTTGCAAAATAGTCGACTTTGCTTGTCCCGGCTGACCACAGAATAAAACTGAAAGAATGTGAAAAGAAGGATAAGTACCTCGACCTTGCTAGGGAATTGAAGAAACTGTGGAACATGCAGGTGACAATTATACCAATTGTAATTGGTGCTTTTGGAACAGTAACTAAAGGATTACTAAAGGGACTAGAGGACATGGAAGTTGGCGGACGAGTGGAGACCATCCAAACGACAGCATTGTTGAGAACGGCCAGAATACTAAGAAGAGTCTTGGAGACTTGAGAAGACTTGCTGTCACTCAGACTCCAGTGAAAAACCATCGGCTAACGCTGATGTGAAAAGCTCTAAAGAGTGAATAATAATAATAATAATAATAATAATAATAATAATAATAAAGACGCAACTAAACAGCCGATGTAGGTTATGTGGTGATTGAAACGAAACGATCAATCACATAATAAGTGAATGCAGCAAATTAGCATAGAAAGAGTATAAGATAAGGCAAGACTTGGTGGGCAAGGTGATCCACTGGGAAATGTGCAAGAAACTGCAGGTTGAACATACGAACTAATGTTATATGCACAACCCCGAATCTGTACTGGAGAATGAGACGTACAATGAGATATAAACAGATCAACTAATCTCGCCCAGACGACCAGACCTTATGATAATCAACAAAAAAGAGAGAACTTGCAGAATTGTGGACTTTGCTGTCCCGGCTGACTACAGAGTAAAATTGAAAGAATGTGAAAAGAGGAATAAGTACCGCGACCTTGCTAGGGAATTGAAAAACTATGCAACATGAAAGTAATGATTACACCAGTTGTAATTGGTGCTCTTGGTACAGTCACCAAAGGATTGGTACTGGAACTGGAAGACTTAAAAATAAGAGGACGAGTGGAGACTGTCCAAACTACTGCATTGTCGGCCAGAATACTGAGAAGAGTCCAGGAGACTTGAGAAGACGTGTTGTCGCTCAAACTTCAGAGGAAAACCATTAGCTAATGCTAATAATATAATGATAATAATATAATGATATATAATAATATATATCTATCATGATGATATATATATATATATATATATACAATGATGATATATAAATATCATGATATATATATATCTATCTATATGTATATCTAATGATACATATGAAATATATATCATATATATATATATATATCATAATAATGATGATGATGATGATATATATATATACATGTCATCATCATCATATCGTGCTGCAAGCATGGATTTCCCTGACCCTCACTCCTCATCCATCTCTATCATCCATCGCTTCCGGGCAGGTCTTCCAGACTACATCCTGTGTCTGTATGGAACTAATGTAGATAAGTTCTAATTGGTTGTCCTTCCCCTGCACGTCCGTGTGAAGGGGTCCATTGGAGAACATCGCTTATGAGTTTATCCTTGCCCCTCCAGCAGTGTTCCACGTGTCTTCTCTGACAAATTTGGATGGTCTTCGAGACGGGAGGTAGGTAGCCGTACAGCTGCTGCTTCAAGGGTTTGTTTTGTATAGCAAGTAGCATCCTTGTGCAATTGCCGTCAAACTTTTTCTCTATACGATTTGTCAGCGTCCAAGTTGTGCATCCATACTGTAGTATGGACACGATCGTTACTTGGTAAAAAAAAATCATGTTTTATTTTATCGGATAGGTCTGACTTCCATATGACCTATAACGTATCCATCGTTGTCCACTCCTTCGCTAGTCGCGCATTGATCTCATTTTCATATCGCTGCTTCCAAGGTCGGTGAACTTGTGAACTAGTTTCAGAGAAACACCAAGACATGTAGCCTCTTTGATTAAAACACGTGTACTCCGTTTTGTTTGCGTTCACTTGGAAGCCTATACCGGAGCAGGGAATCGGCCTGAGTGGGTGTATTTGCTAGAGGCGCTATGTCATCAGCGTAGTCCGCGTCCGTAATACTGAGTGACAGCAAGTCTCCTCAAGTCTCCAGAACTCTTCTCAGTATTCTGGCCGGTCTCAAAAATGTTGTTGTTTGGACTGTCTCCACTCGTCTTCTTATTTCCAAGTCCTCCTGTCCTTGTACAAAACCTTTGGTGACTTTACCAAGAGCAGGATTTATGACTGGTATCACCGCCACTTTTATGTTTCGTAGTTTGTTTGTTTTTTTCAATTCCCTAGCAAGGTCTAGGTATTTATCCTTTTTTTTGCTTTCTTTCAATTTTACTCTGTAGTCAGCTGGGATAGCAAAGTCCATAATTCTGCAATTTCTCTCGTTTTCTTGGTTGATTATTTATAATAATGAACAAAGAAAACAAGATTATTATAAATAATCAACAAAGAAAACGAGAGAACTTGTAGGTCTGGTCGTATGGCCAATATTAGTTGATTCGTTTGTATCTCAAAATTCCGAGTCGTGCATATATCATTTGTTCGCATGGTCAAATTTCAATTTCTTGCACAGTTCCCAGTGGATCCCCTTGCCCTCCCAGTCGTGCCTAGTCTTATATTCTTTCTTTGCTGCATTCGCTTATTATGTGATTGATCGTTTCGTCTCTATCACCACATAACCTACATTTTCTGTTTTGTTGTGTCTTATCAATTTTTGCTTTGAAATGATGGGTCCTTATGATGTTGTTTTGTGCTGCTATGAGAAAAGATTCAGTTTTTCTCTTGAGGTTTCCCTTTCTTAGCCACTTCCTCGGTTTCATATGTGAGATGTCGCTTGTAAGTCGTTTAAAATGTCCATAGAGTTGTTTTTCTTCCCATTATTGTTTTCTGGGTATTTCCATTCTATTGATCCTCGTGTAGTCAGAATTGTTTCTGATTGCTGTGATTAATATTTCTCGGCGCTTTTCTGTGTAGTATTCGATGTTTTTATTATTTTTACTCATTAGAGATTTTCACATCAGCGTTAGCTGATGATTTTTCCCTGGAGTCTGAGTGACAGCAAGTCTCCTCAACTGTCCTGGAATCATCTCAGGATTCTGTCCGTTCTCAGCAATGCTGTCGTTTGGATAGTCTCTACCCGTCCGTCAACTTTCAAGTCCTCCTTTAGTTATTGTGCCTAAAGCACCAATCAGAATTGGCACAATCGTAACTTTCATGTTCCACAGCTTTTTCAATTCTCTAGCAAGGTCAAGGTACTTATCCTTCTTTTCACTTTCCTTCTGATTTATTCTGTGGTCCAACGGGACAACAAAGTCGACAATTTTGCAAATTCTCTTCTTTTTTTTTTTTTTTTTGATTATTATAATGTCGGGTCTTCTGGCCGGGATTAGGTGATCCGTTTTGTATGTTAAAGTCCCATAGAAGTTTATGTGTGTCATTTTCTAGGATATGTGCTGGGTTGTGCACCGGCAAATACACCCAACCAAGCCGAAACACTACTACATAGTTTGGAACGAGCCGCCGCGGGCATTGGCCTCCATGTCAATGCACACAAAACGGAATATATGGGCTATAATCAAAAAGGCGACATCACCACACTAGAGGGAACCCCTCTGAAACTAGTAGACAAATTCACCTATCTATGAAGCAGCGTCTCATCAACCGAAAAGGACATCGACACGCGGCTAACGAAGGCATGGACAGCTATCGATAGGCTTTCGATCATATGGAAATCAGACCTGACCGATAAAATGAAATGCAGTTTCTTCCAGGCAGCGGTCGTATCGATACTGCTATATGGATGCACTACATGAACGCTAACTAAACGGCTGGAGAAGAAGCTAGACGGCAATTACACAAGAATGTTGCGAGCAATATTGAACAAGTCCTGGCGGCAACTCCCCACAAGGCACCAACTATACGGCCACCTACCTCCAATTACGAAAACTATCCAGGTTAGACGAGCCAGACATGCAACTACTACAGGAGAAAAGGGATGAGCTCATAAGTAATGTACTCCTATGGACCCCCACATATGGCCGAGCAAAAGCAGGACGACCAGCTCGAACTTACATTCAGCAGCTATGTGAGGATACAGGATGTGGCCCTGAAAACCTACCAGAAGCGATGAACGATAGGGAGAAGTAGCGAGAGAGGGTCAGGGATATCCGTGCCTGTGGCACATTATTATTGTTATTATTTATTTTGGTGAGATTCCCTCGAGAATTTGAATTTTCCCTTTTGATTATCATTATTATTATTGTTCTTTATGAGTTTTTCCCGCCAACGTTACCTGATGGACTTTCACTGGAGTCAGAGTGACAGCAAGTCTCCTCAAGTCTCCAGGACTCTTCTCAGTATGCTGGCCTTTCTTAACAATATTATAGTTTGGATGGTATTGATTTGTCCTCTGATTTCCAACTCTTCGAACCTTCTCTCCAATCTTTTGAGAACTTTGGAATTGCGCGCCAATTACAACTGGTATCACCGTCACCTTTATGTTCCATGTGTTTTTTTGTTCTCTGGCAAGGTCTAAGTACGTGTCTCTCTTTTCGTTTTCTTCTTCTTCTTCTTCTTCTTATTATTATGTTGTTGTTGTTGTTGTGTCTACTTTTCTTCAATTCTTTTATCTTTCTTTTTCTAATCTTCTTTCTTTTTCTTCTTTCTCTTCTTTCTCTTCTTTCGTTTAATTTTTATTATTACCATTGTTGTTGTTGTTGTTTCTATTTTTGCTAAAGACCTTTTTCAATTCTTCTTCTTCTTCTTCTTCTTCTATGTTGTCGTCGCTCTCGTTCTACTCCTCCTCCTCCTATTTCTTCCGCTTCTAGCCTTCAATTCTTCATCTTCTTCTTTTGACTTTTTTTTCAACCCCTCAAAGTCAAGGCCGATTTCCCTGACTCTGCAATTGCTTTTTGTTTTATGTTCTTTTAGTGTTTGTTTTTTTTGTTTTTTTGTTTTTTTTCGTTTTTTCATCACTTCCGCTGGCGTCGTTTTCTGCATTTTGCATCTCCCATCAAAATTCCAGTCATCTGATGTACCCGCCAAAGTCACACGAAGCCCAACAAAACAAAAGAAAAGATACCACAAACTACGAATGAAAGAACAAAAGAGGCTTTTACTTCCTGCTTCCTGGGTGGGTGAATCTCCACGCCTACAGATAGGTCACCAGGTGCAGACTTCTCATAATCAAACTCTCTCTCTCTCTCTTTCTCTCTCAATCTCCCTGTCATTTAGTCTATCTGTCTCCCTAAGTGCACGCGCACGTGTGTGTGTGTGTGAGAGAGAGAGAGAGAGAGAGAGAGAGAGAGAGAGAGAGAGAGAGAGAGAGAAAAGAGGTACAGACAGCCAGACAATTAAGCTACCTAATGAAGAACACTTTGACCACACTGCTTATTCTCTGGAACAAGAGCAGAGGTACATTTTCAGATCTAAACGCAGCATCCGAATCTAGCATCTACTAACTGGTCCCTATTCAGTAAAATGTTTGTATGTATATTCCCAACACCTCCACCAAGAGTAAGAAAAAAAGATATGGTCATGTTCTAGCGTAATACAACTGAATTTAGTATTTTCCTTCTCCAAGACTGGTTGACGTACTAAAGGTGAAATGTCTAATCTACGCCGCTATTTACTCATAACTACATAAGACTAGTTAGATTTATAACTTCCACAAATGTATTAGCGCTACGTGGAATGTAAAAACAATTGGGGACCCATTAATTAAAAAGGCTCGATAAAAACTAAACAAAACAAAAAATATCGGATATGAGATATGTTTGTTTGTTTATTTGTTTGTTTGTTTGTTTTTATCGCAAATCAACTTTTGTAGGTTATTTAATGCCAAATCAATTTATATTCAAATAAACAGTTATATTTCAAACAATTCAGTTTCGCAAAATTACAGTTTAATTGTTAAAAAAACTTTCTATTTCAAGTTATTCAGTTTAGTCAAACAGTTTTAATACAAACAATTAAGTTTAATGTAATTATAGTTTCAATGTCAAAAACAGTTCTATTTCAAACAATTCTGTTTAGTATACAAAAACAGTTCCATTTCAAACAATTCAGTTTAGCATAAGTACGCAGTTTAAATGTCAAAACAGCTATATTTAAAGCAATTCAGTTTAGCATAGGTACGCAGTTTAGTTCTATTTGACCCATAGATAGGACCCTATCAGGTGCTACCACTCCGGGCTAGAGTTGACCTGGGAGCGATGGCAATGAAGGGTACTCAACATTCCGCAAAGTTCCAACCCTGCTGGAACCTCACCATCAAATTTTTTAGTGCCCTATCCAGGACACTCGTTGGGGCTCGTGAACTTCTGCAGGGATGCAGTCGGTGTATCCTACAAGTTCCGGCCGACTGGGCAACTGATATGAGAGTAGTGAGGAGTATCCCATGAGTTAATGGAGACAGTGGTTTGATAAGTCCCAAAAATTCACTCTGAATTATCCGGCAAGGACTTATGGCTCCGTGAATTAGGTGTTTGGATTGAAAGGGCTTCTAAGTGAAATCATCTGGAGGTTGCAGGTTCAATCCCAACAACAGGTAAGAATAACAAGGAATATTTAACACTCCTACCCGGTCATAGTTCATGAAATTGGAAAAGTCAACTCCTGTAATTCAAACACAATGTTCAGTTTGATATGAAACATCAGAAGAAGGCCAAAGACATACCGGCCGAAAATTTATGATTATTACAATAAAGATGAGGTCAGTAGTCCGAATAAAATTGGAAAAGTCAATTCCTGTAATTCAAACAAATGGTTCAGTTTGACATGAGACACCAGAAGAAGGTCAAAGACAATTCGGTCGAAAAGTTATGATAATAGCAATAAAGATGAGGCCAGTAGTCCGAAAAATCTAAGTTACAATAATTATCAAGTTTCATCTCAGAAATTTAGATAAATAAAAATACCCACTCGAGGGTTTTAACTCGAGTGCTCAATCTCAAATATCCTACGACTATTACCATTACAGCATGAGGGTCCCCAATATATGGTATTAGCGGCACGGATCTGGTCGGGTGTGTCACGTCTCTGGATACGGTACTCAGCCGAGACTGCAAGGCGTGGGTGCTGGGGAGGCCTGGCATTAGCGTCATGCTGCCCAGACTGACATTCCTCGAGCCTCAGGGGGCCGTCCCCCTCTAGGCTCTAACCCTCTAGCTGTTTACCTCCTGTCGCCTGAGGCACCTTTTTTTTTGGGCGGGGGGATGCCAACAAGGCCTGAGGCATTTTGGGGAATGCCGGGTGTGTCCGTGCAACGGTCCTTGTGTTTTCGTACCTACCTTAAAAAAGGACTTGTGCAACACTCTCTTGTTTGATGTGGCGTGTGACAAATACCGTTTATACCATATTCGCAATTAACACCATGTGCGAAATAGACATATAATGTTCATAACGATAGAACATAAAAAGAACATAGGAATCTCGAAATTCGAAAACACGTAACGACCACTTGTTCAGGTACGAAACCTTTTTATTAACTTTGAGTTAAAGGTTTCGACATAAGGAGGAGAGACACAATCTTCTATGCTGTCTTATTCATTTGGCCCCCATCTCGAGCGGCCCCTATAGGGCAAAAGTTCACCTCGCGTCTGCTAGTTCCAAAAGTCGATCCTCCTCGTTTTGGCGTCTAGTATTCAACTCCCTAACTTTCTTTCAATTCTCCACAAACCTTTGCGCGCTTCCGGTGCGTGACGTCACTCGCACTCCATCATCTGTTTCGTCTCGGACTATTGTGACATCTGAGTGACACCTTCGTCCGCCCACGCGCGCCTGCGTTAACACCTGCATCAATGATTGCACCTAACTAACCCATGGGCTGAGCCGAAAGGTTCTCAGCCTAACTAAACTCAAAGGCATGAACCGAAATCGTTTGGCCATTACGTTACACGTTGAGTTAATAAGCTGATTAATATTCGGACTGATCTTACTTCGTTTGGCTATACAGGATTTTGACTCTCCTCAATTTCTTGTGAATTCTCTTGTTAATTGTTTAGAATTTATTGTACTGGGTCTTTTTTGTATGTATCCACTAGTACCAGATACTGAAGCTGGATAATTATATTAAACACTCATTTTTCTCTTTGTGTTATTCACCCTGACGATACAACAGCTTTATTTTACGGCATATCAACCCTAGGTCATTTGATGCCAAAAACATTTTATACACACATATTAAGTATATATCATTTGATAATGAATAGTTTATAGGTAATATTTTAAACAAGCCAGAACTCATTTGTTTGCACACAGTTTCAAGTAATGAAAATGGCAATTGTTCTATTTGCCACAGTTAAATGGTTTCCTGTACAATAAATGATTAAACAGTTCTATTTAACCCATAGATATTACCCTAACAGGTACAACCAATCTGGGTCAGAGTGGATCTGGGAGAAATGACTAGGAAAAGATACACCACATCCCCCAAAACTACGAAACTGAAGCATCACTTTCAGATGTAGTTTAGTGTTGTATATAGGACACTCATTAGTCTTGCCCTTTCTAGAGAGATTTAGTCGAAGTATTCTACAACCCACTCAGCAGACGGCACTGTATGATACTATTTACCAACCCCCTCCGCTCGGGCAGGATATGACATAAGGTCAGTTTTTAAGTTTTTGAGTTTAACAGGTTTGAATTCAGAGTTTTCCTTCTCCTAGACTAGTTGCCTAACCAAGGCTGAAAAACCTAGTCTGTCCTACTATTTACCCATAGCTGGAGGGAGAATAATTGGATTCATACCTTTCCCAAGGGTATTAGTGCTATGTGAAATGCAATCAGTCTCGTCCAGGATTTGAACTCGTGTCGCCGTGTTCATTTCCTACGGCGATAACGACTACACCACGGGCAATTGATTGGTGTCCGGGTGCTTGAAAAATGGTAGTTGGTGGGTTAGAGACTTGAAGAATATTGGTGGAGATGACAAAGTTTCATATCCAAAGAGAGTGTGCTTCTGCAGCGTCATCCTGGTATCATGTATCCGAGTATTGTCATGGAATAAAATCGGACTTCTTCAATTAACCAGCGATGGTCGCTATTTGCTTGATTGAACATTTATTTCTACACACTTGCTCTTCAAGATACGTATTCACCAAGAGGTTTTGAATGCAGCACAGTACAATACGGACAAAAGTTAATCCTTTATCCTATCATCATCATCATCATCATCATCATGTCATGCCACTAGCACGGATATCCCTGACCCTCTCTCGCCACTTTTCCCTATCGTTCATCGCCTCAGGCAGGTCTTCTGGACAACATCCTGTATCCTCACATAGTTGCTGAATGTATGTTCGTGCTGGTCGTCCTGCTTTTGCACGGCCATGTGTGGGGGTCCATAAGAGTACATCACTTATGAGCTCGTTCCTGCTTCTCCAGCAGTGTCCTGCATGTCTGGTTCGTCTAACTTGAATAGTTTTCGTGATAGGAGGCAGGTGGCCGTACAGTTGGTGTCTTGTGGGGTGTTGCCACCAGGACCTGTTCAAGATTGCTCGCAACATTCTTGTGTGATTGCCGTCTAGCTTCTTCTCCAGCCGTTTTGTTAGAGTCCATGTAGTGCATCCATATAGCAGTATCGATGCGACTGCTGCCTGGAAGAAACTGCGTTTCATTTTATCGGTTAGGTCTGATTTCCATCGACACGAGGTTAACGAAAGCATCGATTATATGGAAATCAGACCTAACTTTATCCTGCACTCTGTTGATATTGGCAGCAAATGGAGAAGAGTGATGACCGTACTGTCTGATCAAAAGTAAATCCTTCATCCTAAGCTCTGTTGATATGGGCAGTAAATTGAGAAACGTGATGACCGCGCTGTCTGATCCAAAGTAAATCCTTCATCCTAAGCTTGGTTGATATTGGCAGAGAACGAAGAAGTGCGATGAACGTTATATGCGATTAAAAGTGAATCTTTCATCCTAAGCTCTGTTGATATTAACAGAGAATTGAGAAGCGTGATGACCATGCTGTCGGATCCAAAGTAAATCCTTCATCCTAAGCTTGGTTGATATTGGCAGAGAATTGAGAAACGTGATGACTGTGCAGTCTGATTCAAAGTGAATCCTTCATCCTAAGCTCTGTTGATATTGGCATCTATTTGAGAAGCGTTATGCCCGTGCTGTCCGACTATGAGTAAATCCTTCATCTCAAGCTCTGTTGATATTGGAAAGTGATAGTCTCCTGACTTGTACCTAATAGAACATCTTTGGGGGATCCTCAAGCGGAAGGTGGAGGTGTGCAAAGTCTCAAATATCGGCCAGCTCCACGACGTCGTCATAGAGGAGTGGAAGAGCATTCTATTGGCTACCTGTGAAGCTCTGGTAAACTCCATGCCCAGGAGAGTAAAGGCAGTTCTGGATAATGATGGAGGCCACACAAAATATTGACAGTTGACATGGTGTATGTTAATATTGACAACTTTCCCTAAGGAGAGTACTCACTTTTGTTGGCAGGGGTTTAGCTTTTAATGGTTATAATTTTTATATTATTTTCCCCTCAAAATAAATTAACTCTGTTATATAAGCTGCACACAGACTACTTTTCATTGTGTCAAAGTGTCATTTTGTCAGTGTTGTCCCATGAAGAAATATACTTAAGTATCTGCAGAAGTGTGATGGGTGTACTCACTTTTGTGATACACTATATATATATATATATATATATATATATATAAGAGCCCAGTCTACTTCATTATATATATATATATATATAGATGTGTGTGTGTGTATGTGTGTGTGTGTGTGTGTGTGGTAAAGTGGACCGGGCTAGTTAGCTCCACTCCTTATACTTTGGTTTCTTTGTTTAATAGCATATCAACCTTCGTGATATCATGGATAACGTTGTGGGCAAAAGATAAGACGATTCGAGTTCAAATCCTGAACGATATTGTTTGCATTCCACATAGCGCTAATACGCTTGGGAAATATGTGAATCTAATTAATCTAGCTCTAGTTATAGATAAATAGTAAGGTAAATTGGCTTCCTCAACTTCGATATGGAAACCGATCTAGAAGGAAAACATTGAATTCAAACCTGCTAAACCCCACTCAAAATTTTACATTGTGTCGCATCCTGCTTGCGCAAAGGTGTACGTAAATATATATATATCATTATCATCATGTCATGCCGCCAGCACGGATATCCCTCACCCGCTCTCGCTACTTCTCCCTATCGTTCATCACCTCTGGCAGGTCTTCTGGGCGACAACCCGTATCCTCACAGAGCTGCTGTATGTATGTTCGAGCTGGTCGTCCTGCTTTCGTTCGGCCATATGTGGGGGTCCATAGGAGTACATCACTTATGAGCTCGTCCCTGCTTCTCCAGCAGTGTCCTGCATGTCTGGTTTGTCTAACTTGTATAGTTTTCGTGATGGGAGGCAGGTGGCCGTATAGTTGATGCTTTGTGGGGTGTTGCCGTCTAGCTTCTTCTCCAGCTGTTTTGTTAGCGTCCAAGTAGTGTATCCATACAGCAGTATCGACACGACCGCTGTTTGGAAGAAACTGCGTTTCATTTTATCGGTCAGGTATATATATATATATATATATAATTATGAATGGAGGAATTGATATATCAAGTTAGAAATTACCATGACAAGAAAATCCGGCACACACCTACACGCAACATATATATATATATATATATATATATATATATATATAGCTTGAAAAATAGTCAAATTGAAACCTTAGGACGACTGATTCCTCCAAGGAAAACAGTTCACTATTTCCCTAAATTTAGGATGAGGTGCAGACTTTGATGTTTGCAAGAAATTTTGAAAGAACTAAAAATGAGATCTTGAGTCTTGTCTTGTCGGACGGCAACCTCTAAAAGATCAAATGCATTTCTCACGAGACATCTCGTCAGTTACTCAAGAACAAAAGCATTTTTTGCGATATTTCTTGTTAGCTACCTCCAGAATAATGACATAATTCACGAGGCATCCACTCAGTCTCTTTTAACTCAATATTTCTCACCAAATATCATGCCAGCGCTTTCCAAATGGTTAAGAGAAACTTGTCACATTCTGACATCGTAGGCTGGCAAGTAAATTCTTGTATATGTTAGAATCGCTTGAGGACGCAATTTTTATGAATCGGTAAGTTCTTATAATATTTGATTTTGTAAAAACCTCTTTCTTTTAACATCTTGTATATTCCTTGATGAAAAGTAAAATAACAACAGTCTTAATAAGATTAATCGTAAAGATCATATAGCTGCATCATATTAAATGATCACATGTACGGATCATTTTGTTGGTTGGTTCGTTGGTTGGTTGTAGGTTATTTAATGCCAAATTGGTTGTTGGTTGGTTCGTTGGTTGGTTTGTAGGTTATTTAATGCCAAATTTATTTTATACTAATAAATCAGTTCTATATAAAAAAAAATATTCAGTGTACCATGAGTACAAAGATTAATTGTCAAAAACATTTCTATTTCAAGCTATTCAGTTTAGTCAAACAATTCTAATTCAAACAATTCAGATTAGTATAAGTATAGATTTTATTTACACACAGTTGAATTTCAGAACAGTTCTATTTAAAAAAAAAATTCAGTTCATCGTAGCACAGTTTCAATGTCAAAAACAGTTCCATTTCAAACAACTCAGTTTAGCAGAAGTACGTAGTTTAAGTATTAAAACAGTTATATTTCAAGTAATTCAGTTTAGTTCTATTCGACCCATAGGTAGGACCCTATAAGGTGCTACCACTCTTGGAGCGACAACAATGAAGAGGTGCTCCGTATCCCCCAAAGCTCCAGTATTACTGGAACGTCACCATCAGATTGTTTAATGTCATATCAGGACACTCGTTGTTGTTAGGGGGTCTTACCCCTCTTCAGTCGGTGCAGTCGGTATATTCTACAGCCCCAGCCAACTGGGCAAATGTATATAAAGAAAAAAATTGCTAAAAAGCGTATTTGTAAATCAAAAACTTACCGGATAAGTAGGAAAAAACCCAAATAAGAGTAAGATCACACCGCTTTTTATATTGCTCTCATAATAAAAATTTAGCTCTTTTAGTGGGCCTTAGAACGCTCCCTTCGCTCAAAAATTGGAGTCCAGAGTATGTGGTTACACTACGTATCATGGGGCGGCACCAGCTCTGGTTAACTAGTGAGTGTGAAATACCCCGTCATGGCTCCCGTATTTCTTATCTCATTATAGGATCGATTTTCTCTAAAGATTGTTCCAAGTACATAATGTTCAAGCAATTTTAACCGTGTATATCCATGCCCAGTCGGCTGGGGCTGTAGAATACAGCAATTGCTTCTTTGCAGAGGGGTAAGACCCCCCACCCCACCCCCAATGAGTGTCCTAGATATGACACTAAACAATCTGATGGTGAGGTTCCAGAGATGCCGGAGCTTTGGGCTAATGCTGAATACCTCTTTATTGCCATTGCTTCCAGGTCCACTCTGGCCCGGAATGGTAGCACCTGATAGCGCCCTATCTATGGCTTAAATAGAACTAACTTCATATTTATGCTAAACTGAATTGTTTGAATTAGGACTGCACGACAAAAATGAATAGCTTGTAAAAGAAATGATTTTGACAATTAAACTATACTTACATTTAAACTGCGTACTGATGATATAGCCTGTGTAATTATATTTAATTTACATTCACCCCCAAATAAGTTTAGTGAATCATCATCATCATCATCATGACGTGCGGCTAGCACGGATATCCCTGATCCTCTCTTTCCACGTCTCTCTATCGTTCATCACCTTCGGCAGGTCTTCGGGGTTACATCCCGTATCATCACATAGCTGCTGTATGAATGTTCGAGCTGGTCGTCCTGCTTTTGATTGGCCATATGCGGAGGTCCACAGGAGCACATCACTTACGATCTCGTCTTTGCTTCTCCAGCAGTGTCCGGCATGTCTGGTTCGTCTAGCTTGTATAGTTTTCGTGATAGGTGGAAGGTGGCCGTACAGTTGGCGCCGTGTGGGGTGTTGCTGCCAATACCTGTTCAATATTGCTCGCAACATTCTTGTATAATTGCCGTCTAGCTTCTTCCCCAACCGTTTAGTCAGCGTCAAAGTAGTGCATCCATACAGCAGTATCGACACGACCGCCGCCTGGAAGAAACTGCGTTTCATTTTATCGGTCAGGGTTGATTTCCATATGATCGAAAGCCTGTGTCGATGTCTTTTTCGGTTGATGAGACGCTGCTTCCAAGGTACTATTTACCAACCCCTCCGCTCGGGCAGGATATGACACAAGGTCAATTTTTAAGCGGAGTTTAACAGGTTTGAATTCAGAGTTTTCCTTCTCCTAGACTAGTTGCCTCACCAAGGCTGAAGAACCTAGTCCGTCCTACTATTTACCCATAGCTGGAGGGAGAATAAGGGGGTTCATACCTTTCTCAAGGGTATTTGCCGAAAGTGAACGTAATAGCGCGACTGGAGTACGAACTCGCGTACTACGATTCCGCAGTGCATCGCTTTAACCATTACACCACGAGGACACTGCTGCTTCCAAGGTAGGTGAATTTGTCAACCAGTTTCAAGGAGGTTCCGTCTAGTGTAGAGATGTCGCCTTTCTGATTAAAGCACATAAATTCAGTTTTGTGTGCATTGACATGGAGTCCAATGCCTGCAGCGGCTCGTTCCAAACTATGCAGTAGTGTTTCGGCTTGGTTGGGTGTATTGGCCAGTAGCACTATGTCATCGGCGTAGTCGGCGTCGGTAATTGTTTTTGCAGGTCACCTTCTGCTTCTTTTCTTTGTCAGCTCAAAGCCGTTTTCCCTAATGTTATCGATCGATGTGAATACTAAATTGCAAAAGATGCATATTTATTAACCCCTCCGCTCGAGCAGGATATGACACAAGGTCAATTTTTAAGCGGCGTTTAACAGGTTTGAATTCAGAGTTTTCCTTCTCCTAGACTAGTTGCCTCATCAAGGCTGAAGAAACCAGTCTGCCCTACTATTTACCCATAGCTGGAGAGAGAATAATTGGATTCATGCCTTTCCCAAGGGTATTAGTGCTATGTGAAATGCAATCAGTCTCGTCCAGGATTTGAACTCGTATCGCCGTGTCCATTTCCTACGTCGATAACCACTACACCACAGGCAACTCTAAATTACAAAATATAACTAATATAACTGTGTTTAATAGAATTCACATGAGAAAAGAATCAACAGATTACAAAGCAAACGAACATTTTGGCCCAATCGGCTCAGACTGCTGAAAACACTGATTGCATCTATACGGAGGGTTAAGATTCCTCCAACGAGGCCCAGTCGGATAGGGTTGCTGAAATCGACGACTGTATCTATGTGGAGGGTTAAATCTCCCCCAACGAGGCCCAGTCGGCGAGAACTGCTGAAAACACCAGCTGCATACTCTGTGGAAGGGTAAGACACCCCAACGAGGCCCAATCGAAAAGGGCTGCTGAAAACACCGATTGCATCTATACGGAAGGGTAAGACTCCCCCAATGAGGCTCAATCGGATACGGCTGCTGAAAACATCGGCTGCATCTATACGTTGAGAGAGTCTTACACTCTCCCAGAGAGGCCCAACCGGGTTGGGCTACTGAATTCACCGTCTGCATCTATGCGGAGGGATGAGACTTCCTCAAAGAGTGTCCTAGATATGCTGAAAACAATCTGATGGTTAGACTACAGTAATGCTGGAGCTTTGGGGAATGCGTAGTAGAGCATCATTGCCATCGCTCCCAGGTCTACTCAAGCCCGGAATGGTAGCACCTGACAGGGTCCTATGGGTCAAAAAGAACTATTTGATATTTAAACTGTGAACTTATGTTAAACTGAATTGCTTAAAATAGAACTGTTTTACATTTAACTTTGTGTTAACAAAAACTATGTACTTACGCTAAACTGAATTATTTGGAACAGAGCTGTTAAATCCTTTAACTGTGTGTAAATAAACGACGACGTTCAGTTGAATCGTTCGTAATACATAGCAATAATTGAAAATCTTAAACTGTGTGCCAACAAATGATTAATAGTAAATAGACTTATTCGTATTAGATTGAAATAAGTGAAACCATTTAACTGTGGGGAAAAATGAGCTCAGGTTGATTGGAAAATATTATATATACATGAGTTCAGAAATTATATATTGAATATATATATATATAAATTATTTGGCATTAAATAACCTAAAATTGTTGATATGCCATAAAACCCAACCAAACCAAATCACATATATTCACTATATATATATATATATATATAAAGAGGTTTTGGCATTGAGTAACCTACAATATTTGATATGCCATAAAACCCAATCAAACTAAATCAGTATATTTAAAATGTATAAAGAGTATTTGGTATTAAATAACGTACAGTGGTTATTATACCATAAAACTCAACCCAACAAAATCATATTTTTTTAATAAACGAGGTGCATACGATAAGTTTCCAGACTTTTTTCGTATGGGCCCTTTTATTGATAGAACACACATGAAACTCTAGTCCCTTTCGAAGTAATCTCCTCCGGCTGCAATGCACTTGTTGTACCCCTCCAACAACTTCTGGAAGGCCCCATGGAAGTCCTCTTGAGTGAGCGTGTCAATGACCTTTGTCACAGCCTCTTTCATCTCCTCAGTTGTCTCATAACGACAGCCTCTGAGCTAAGGGAATAAACAAAAGTCACTGGGGGCAAGGCCTGGACTATAGGGAGGCTGAGGAACTGTCTTGATGCCCATCTTGGTCAAATAGTCTGTGACAAGGAAGGAGTTGAGCGCTGGCCTCTTCCGACGGAATATCTTCCCGAACTCCCTTAAAACCTCAACATAGAAACCTTAACACTAACTGTAACCCTTTGGCCAATCAACTTTGGTGTATTGACTTCCTTACTCCTAACACACCTCTCATCATTTCTCACAGACTCCCTACCTTCCTTGAATCTCTTATACCACTCAAAAACTGATGCTCTATTTCTGCAAGATGGTCGAAAAGCAGTCTGAAGCATTCCTTACGTTTCTGTGGCCTTTTTCCCAAGTTCAAAACAGAATTTTATTGCATATCGTTCTTCTAAAGTGTAAGATTGCATTTTTGAAATTCACCAGCTGTGACAATCAGGCTTTAGCAGTGTGTATTTCAATTGCTGCTGTAGCTGTTCATTTGAACCTGAAATCATAAAAATTGGCCAGTCATCTCATAAGTGTCTATGATAATTCTAAATGCCCATACGAAAAAAGTCTGGAAACTTATCGTATGCACTTCGAATATGTATAAAGAGGATTTAGCATTAGATAACCTATCATGGTTGATATGCCATGAAACCCAACCAAAGCAATTTATATATATATATATATATATATATATATATATATATATATATATGGGATATAAACAGGGTTTGGTATCAAATATTCTACAATGGCTGATATGCCATAAAAAATCAATGAAACCAATTTATATATATTCAATATATATATATATATATATATATATATATATATATATATATATATATATATATATATAAATTGGTTTGGTTGGGTTCTATGGCGTATCACCAATTGTAGAATATTTAATACCAAATCCTGTATATATATATATATATATATATATATATATATATATATATATATACAGGATTTGGTATTTATGGCATATCAGCCATTGTAGATTATTTAACACCAAATCCTATATATATATATATATATATATATATATATATATATATATATATATAAACAGGATTTGGTATTAAATATTCTACAATGGCTGATATGCCATAAAACCCAACCGCACATTTAGTTGTTAAATAAGTATTTCAAAAGGAAGTATAAATTTGATGGGATTATACAATCTGATATTACAAATATTTGCATTATGAAATAACATCGAGATCCGTGATTCTAAAACTTTTTACTTGATGCTCTCCTGATAACCAAATTAATTTCCATTTACTCCCAAATAAGTTATTTAAATATAACTGACATCTTTTTCTTAGTCTTACGTGATGGAATGATGATAGGAGTTAATTTTTTTAAATGCTTTCAGTTTCAAGATGTTTTTTTAAAATAAAATTCCTAAAAGTTATCATGAATGAAAAATTGACTCATATAAAAACTCCTTCACCAACAAATACTTGGCAACACTGAAACCTACTAAACAAGTCATCATCATCATGTCGCACCAACAGCATAGATATCCCTCACCTGCTCACGCCACCCTCCCAATCGTCCATTGCTTCCGGTAAGTCTTCAAGACTACATCCCGCATCGGTACAGAGCTTTTGTATGTAGGTTCGAGCTGGTCGTCCTGCCTTTGTTCGTCCATGTGAAAGGGTCCACAGGAGTACGTCACTTATGTGCTCGTCCCTACTTCTCCAGCAGTGTCCCGCATGTCTGGTTCGTCTAATTTTGATAATTTTCGTAATGGATGGTTGGTGGCCGTACAGCTGCTGCTTTGTTGGGTGCTGTCTCCAGGACTTGTTACATATTTCTTGCAGCATTCTTGAGAAGTTGCCGTCAAGATTTTTCTCCATATGTTTAGTTAGCGTCCAAGTAGTGCATCCATATAGAAGTATCGACACAGCTGCTGCTCGGAATAAACTGTTTTATTTTATCGGTTCGATCTGACTTCCATATGACCGATAGCCAATCGATAGCTGTCCAGTGGTATTTTTTGTTAATTATAAATTTATTCTATTCAATAACAATCTGTTGTCAGAAATAAAAATTAAAATTTCAGCCATAATATTTTTTTTTTTATCTTTCTTAAATCTATATTTTTTTCGAATTATTAAACAATCTTTTTTTCTGAAGAAATCTCATAACACTATAAAAAGGACTATTTTAGAATTCAATATATTTGTAAAATACTTTGTTTAAAATATTATTGCTTTTAAATGTTTTATTCCTTAAAAAATATGATTATCTGCGTTACTAATAGCATGGAATAAAATTTGGATTTTTTCGTTGATAGCCAGATTTTTTGTTTATTTAAATTAATCAGTCGACCCATTCGGCTAGAACTGTATAATACAACGGCTGCATCTCTACTGAGGGGTAACGTGAGTGTCCTGATATGACACAACACAATCTGATGGGGAGGCTTCAGTCACGATGGAGCTTTGGAGAATGTGGAGTACCTCTTCAATATAATCGGTCCCAGGTCCACTCTGGCCCGGAGTGGTAGCACCTGATAGGGTCCTATCCATGGGTCAATTAGTGCTATTTGAGATTTAAACTGAATGCAAACAAATGACTTATGCTAAACTGAATTGTTTAAAAAACTGTTTGATTTTTTAACTGTATGACTGATGATTAATTGAATTGTAAGTGATATATAGTAATACTTTGAACCATTTAAGTTTGACTTGTGCTAAAATGAATTTTTTAAATAGAACTGTTTGATCTTTCAACTGTGACTAAACAAATGACTAATGTTAGTGATATATAACAATACTTAGAACCTTTTAACTCTCAATTGTTTGAAATAGAACTGTTTGACTTTTAATTGCGCGTAAACAATTTTTTTATGTTTGATTCAATTGTTCGTGAATGAGGAACTATTTAACTTTGTTGACTTATGTTTACAAATCATATAGGTAAAATACGCATGAAAAAACCGGATTAGGCATTAAATAACCTAAAATGGTTGATATGCCATAAAACCAAACCAAACCAAAGCAAATCAAATGTGATATATTTAATATATATGTATAAAGAGGATTTGGAATTAAATAACCAACAATGGTGGATATGCCATAAAACCAAACCAAACCAAATGTGATATATCTAATATATACGTATCAAGAGGATTTGGCTTTAAATAAACCACAATGGTTGATATGCCATAAAACTAAACCAAACCAAATGTGATATATTTAATATATATGTATAAAGAGGATTTGGAATTAAATAACCCACAGTGGTCGATATGCCATTAAACTAAACCAAACCAAATGCGATATATTTAATATATATGTATAAAGAGGATTTGGCATTAAATAACTTACAATGGTTGATATGCCATAAAACCAAACCAAATGTGTTATATTAATATATACGTATAAAGAGGATTTGGCATTAAATAACCCACAATGGTTGATATGCCATAAAACTAAACCAAATCAAATGTGTATATTTAATATATATGTATAAAGAGGATTTGCATAAAATAACCGACGGTGGTCGATATGCCATAAAACCAAATTAAACCAAATGTGATATATTTAATATATATGTATAAAGAGGATTTGGCATTAAATAACCCACAATGGTTGATACGCCATAAAACTATACGAAACTAAAGCAATTAAATAAGCCAATATGTTTTGGACGCATTTATATGAATAACACCTCATTGGTGGCCATCACACCCAGTCAGCTATTTAGCTTGGCGTACGAGTGTACATGATCCGATTGAAGTTGTTCTAGCATTAAGAGATTTATAAAATCACCACGTTCTATATTCAATGTGCTTCTCTTTTTTGCTTAGTAAATAATGTAAACCTAGATTGCATCAAATACCAACTTGAAAAAGATAGTAAAATGAGCTCAACAGTTATACAAGCTTGGAATATTTTGCCAAAGTTTTTTTGTTTTTACTCAATATCCCATTTACAGTACAAGACAAATACTCTCGCTTCCCCTTTGCCTTTGCTAGTCCTGATATGTCGTCACAAGCAGTTATTAAATGCCTCGTCAAACTCTTTGTCATCTTCGGTATGCCGATGTACGGTATTCCTACGTACGTACGGTATACCTGTGTACGGTATGCCTATGTACCGTATTCCTATGAACGTACGGTATGCCTGTGTATGGTATGCCTATGTACGTGCATTCGGATAGGGGTTTGAGTTTGATGTCGACTGAAGTGAAAACCTTCTTACATGGGTACGGAATTTCAACGAGTTGTACTTCTTCATAACCTCCCCCAAGACACAACGTGGCGAATGGTAATAGTTATCTATATAGCAAACAGTTATTAAATAAACTCTTTTACATCTTCGGTATGCCTATGCACGTGCATTCGGATAGGGGTTTGATGTCGACTGAAGTGAAAACCTTACATGGGTACGGAATTTCAATGAGTTGTACTTCTTCATAACCTCCCCCAAGACACAACGTGGCGAATGGTAATAGTTATCTATATAGCAAACAGTTATTAAATAAACTCTTTTACATCTTCGGTATGCCTATGCACGTGCATTCGGATAGGGGTTTGATGTCGACTGAAGTGAAAACCTTCTTACATGGGTACGGAATTTCAACGAGTTGTACTTCTCCATAACCCCCCAAGGTAAAGGACAGTGCAAAAGGCCTAATGGCATATTGTGAAAAGCAATAACACGAGCACTCAAAACACAACACCCACCTATAAATCAATAGGATAATGTTTTGCCACAAGCTTTACATTCAATTCGTACACTACTTTCAACAGCCACGAATGCTACTCCTCATGAACGACCATTCGACAATCCTCCTTGATCCTCTAGAGTCTACTCTGTTCTAACATGGCTATCAACACAGAGAAATGTTCTTTTGAAACGACATGTCAGACAATCGATGTACGATCCTATTGTGGAGGAGGCAAAAGCTAATCCTTGTTATGCGTACACTCATCATCCAAACGGTAAGGAAACCGCAGTATCACTTCGAAATCTTACTCCGGCTGGTCTGGTGCAAAACTATTCTCCAGAATAGATGCCAATAAACCTGTCCATAGACTTTGATTCAAAATCGAATGATTTCTTTAAAAAATCTCAAAATTTCCATTTTCCTCTTCCTCATCAAATAGAACAATAATCCATTGAATGTTTAAAAGATCCTGCAAATAATCTATAAAATCTTCTTGTAAATTCTTAATATCGTTTACATAGACAAACAAGTCACTCTCCAAAACACTTTTTTATGATTGTTCTATCGAAAACGAATTTGCAAAACACTGGAAGTTGCGTCGGATCGTTACGTTGACTTGTATAACCAAATTTTGCTTAGAATGCTTAAACAGCAACTCTAACTACAGGAATTTTTAAAGGCAAGCAAGTAAATTCTCTCTTGTGAGGCCTTATGTCTTTATTCATCCAGTCAAAATTTTATTTACTCCCAGGGGTTTACATGGAACACTTTAAGAATCCCTGATTGAAATGTTATAATTTTTAAATGAACTGAGATAGAAGTAGAAATAGAAAGATATAAAATAACAAAAAGAGATATTTGTATATGGCTTATTTCTTCCGTGGCACATGTTTTTTATGTATTATAAACACGATGCAATAGCAAAATTATTTACATGTTGTCGTCGTTTATGAACACACGGAGAAATTATAAGCACGATGCAAAACAGGATTTGGTATTAAATATTCGACAATGGCTGATATGCCATAAACCCCAACCAAACCAATTTATATATATTCAATATATCATCATCATCATGTCGTGCCGCTAGCACGGATATCCCTGACCCTCTCTTGCCACTTCTCCCGATCATTCATCGCTTCTGGCAGGTCCAGAGGGCTACATCCCGTATCCTCACATAGCTGTTGTACGTACGTTCGAGCTGGTCGTCCTGCTTTTGCTTGGCCATATGCGGGGGTCCATAGGAGTACATCACTGATTAGTTCGTCCTTGCTTCTCCAGCAGTGTCCTGCGTATCTGATTCGTCTGACTTGTATAGTTTTCGTGATGGGAGGCACGTGGCCCTATAGTTGGTGCCTTGTGGGGTGTTGCCGCCAGGACTTGTTCAGTATTGCTCGCAACATTCTTGTGTAATTGCCGTCTAGCTTCTTCTTCAGCCGTTTAGTTAGCGTCCAAGTTTGGTTGATTTTTTTTATGGCATATCAGCCATTGTAGAATATTTGATACCAAATTTAAACACCCCCATATATATATATATATATATATATATATATTGAATATATATAAATTGGTTTGGTTGGGTTTTATGGTATATCAACCATGGTAGGTTATCTAATGCTAAATCCTCTTTATACATATTCGAGGTGCATACGATAAGTTTCCAGATATTTTCGTATGGGCATTTGAAATAGTCATAGATTCTTATGAGATGACAGACCAATTTTTATGACTTCAGGTTCAAATGAACAGCTACAGCAGCAATTGGAATACACACTACTAAAGCCTGATTGTCACTGCTGGTGAATTTCAAAAATACAATCTTACACTTTAAAAGAATGATATGCAATAAAAATCTGTTTTAAACTTGGAAAAAATGCCACAGAAACGTCTTTATTCACCCAGTCAAAATTTTATTTACTCCCAGGGGTCTACAAGGAACACTTTAAGAATCCCTGATTGAAATGTTATAATCTCTAAATGAACTGGTTTATATACAAATTAAAATAGAGACAGAAGTAGAAATAGAAAGATATAAAATAACAAAAAGAGATATTTGTATATGGCTTATTTCTTCCGTGGCACATGTTTTTTATGTATTATAAGCACGATGCAATAGCAAAATTATTTACATTTTGTCGTCGTTTATGAACACACGGAGAAATTAGTATACATTTTGTTTCCTTGAGTAATGTCTTGTGTTACCATAACAACCGAATGTCTCTTTTATGAGAGCAGTGTGCATTACTGTTATATTATATTTCAATACACATGCTGCTGAAAAAACAAAAAAGAATAAATAAAACACCAGCTGTGCCGCCCACAGAGTTTTTATCAGATGTTGACTCTGGGATTAGTCATAGTTTCGGGGCATAAGCATCATTGACACAAATCCGTCCCAGCTGTAACTTATAATACCATCAGGCTTTGTTGGTGTTTATATCAGATGAGAATTCAGTATTATTTTCATCTGATAGAGAGACCAACAAAACCTGACCTTATCATAATATATCTCTATTCCCTCTCATATCGTGGTTTGTCCTTTATTCAATATTACAAGCGTTTACTAATCCTGTGTTCGTGTCTACTAATAGTCTCTCTATTGTATATACTTTTTCCTGAGAATATATCTCTATTCCCTCTCATATCGTGGTTTGTACTTTTTTTAATATTACAAGCGTTTACTAATCCTGTGTTCGTGTCTACTAATAGTCTCTCTATTGTATATACTTTTTCCTGAGAATATCTCTCTATTTCCTCTCATATCGTGGTTTGTCCTTTATTTAATATTACAAGCATTCACTAATCCTGTGTTCGTGTCTACTAATAGTCTCTCTATTGTATATACTTTTTCCTGAGAATATGTCTCTATTCCCTCTCATATCGTGGTTTGTACTTTTTTTAATATTACAAGCGTTTACTAATCCTGTGTTCGTGTCTACTAATAGTCTCTCTATTGTATATACTTTTTCCTGAGAATATATCTCTATTTCCTCTCATATCGTGGTTTGTCTTTTATCTAATATTACAAGCGTTCACTAACCAGAACGCAACATCACCTCTACATTTTTTCAGTTGATTTGATCACCTCCTCCTTAAACTGATCTTGTGTCATATTTTAGCTTCGAAGGGAGCCAAATTGATATCTAAATGCCTACTTGCTGTACCAGTGGAAGTTGCCAGGAGGTATTCAAGACAATAAATTACATTTTAAGTAAATTACATTCGATTTTTCTTTCTCTAGAGAAACTTTGACGGGTTAAGCTGAAATAATTAAAAAAATAATCACGTACAACCTTTAAAGAAAAAAAAGCCAACTTGAAGGAAGAAACTGTAGATTCATCTTTGGGATCTAAGTTGCATACTTTTGTATTTAAAGATATTTAGATGCGTAGCTTGATTTATCATAGAAGATCACGGATCTCCATTACAAGGAAGAGAAACGGTGTGATATCAGCAGAGCATATGTGCTTTTAAATTCGGGATGGTAAAATACATCCTATTTTTTTATCCAAATTGATACTCAAAGAATTTGGAACTTTAATTTTTTTAAAACAATAATCCATTCATACACTTTGCATAAATAATAAAGCATTTCCTTTGCAATTTAGATCCGTTTTCGTAAAATATAAACAACTGGATTCAGATGACATCAAGTTTTAGAGAAAAAAGTAAATCTGATTTCTCGCACACATATTTAATAGATAGATAATACCAAATCAAGAAAAAATCTGATTTCTCGTACAAATTATTAATAGATAGATAGATAATTCCAAATCAAGAAAAAATCTGATTTCTCGTATACATTTTTAATAGATAGAGAGATAATACCAAATCAAGAAAAAATCAGAACCCTCGGAGAAACCGAAACTTACAAATACTTGTAAATATTGGAAGTGTACACCATCAACATGCGGATATGAAAGAAAAAATGAAAAAATAATACGAGGATCATTAAATAAGTTTCCAGACATTTTTCGTATGGGCACTTTTATTGATAGGACACACATGAAACTCTAGTCCCCTTCGAAGTATTCTCCTCCGGCTGCAATGCACTTGTTGTACCGTTACAAAAACTACTGCAAGGCCCCATGGAAGTCCTCTTGTGTGAGCGTGTCAATGACCTTCGTCACAGCATATTTCATCTCCTCAATTATCCCATAACGACAGCCTCTGAGCTTAGGGAATAAGCAAAATCACAGGGAGCAAGGTCTGGACTATAGAGAGGATGAGGAATTGTGTTGATGCCCATCTTGCTCAAATCGTCTGTGACAAGGATGGAGTTGTGGATTGGTGCATTGTCCTGGTGGAAATGCCACTGACCCGATTTGAAGAGTGCTGGCCTCTTCCCAAGGAATCTCTTCCTGAACTCCCTTAAAACCTCAACATAGTAACCCTAACCCTTTGGCCAAACAACTCTGTTGTATTGACTTCGTTACTCCTCTCACACCTCTCATCATCACTCGCAGATTCCCTGCCTTCCTTGACTCTCTTATGCCACTCAAAAACTGATGCTCGATTCATACAAGATGGTCGAAAAGCAGTCTGAAGCATTCCATACGTTTCTGTGGCATTTTTTCCAAGTTTAAAACAGAATTTTATTGCATATCGTTCTTCTAAAGTGTCCTCACATCCAGATTGCATTTTTGAAATTCACCAGCTGTGACAATCAGGCTTTAGTAGGGTGTATTCCAATTGCTGTTGTAGATGTTAATTTGAATCTGAAATCATAAAAATTAGTCAGTCATCTCATAAGAATTATAGCAATAACACAGTAAATTTTCAAGAGTCTAAGATAATTTTAAATGCCCGTACAAAAAAAGTCTGGAAACTTATTGAAGACACCTCTTACCCCAAGAGAACGAGAAAACCACTCAAAACCAAACCATATAGCAGAAATCTCATCAAAGAATAAATACCTTGGCTGTTCCCTTCGTAAGATACTCGGGACTATTCTTAAAGTGGATCAGAGAAGAACTGCAAAAAATGGACCAGAAAACAAGAAAACTCATGATGATGCCTAAAGCCTTCCATTGTAGAGATGAAGGAGACAGATGGTATGTCCAGAAAAGAAGGAAGAAGTGGATTTGCCAGCACTGGAAACAGCGTCGAGGGATCGATACAACAACTCGAAGACTACATAAAAAAAGCGCGGAGGAAGATCGATCACGGACACCTGAACAATACAGACTGTACCATACCCATACATGAATATGTGTGAAACGTACATAGAATGTTCGTAACATATATACATAGAACATAGGAATACCGAAACACGAAAAACACTTACGACTTCTTAATTCAGGTACGAAACTTTTTATTAACTTCGAGCTTAAAGGTTCTTCGACATAAGGAGAGAGATACACATTCTTTCTCTTCTGGCTTTTTTATCTCCCCCCCCCCATCTCGTGCGGCGCCCGTAGCGCGCAAATTCGTCTGGCCTCTGCGAGCCCCGAAAGTCGACACTTCTCGTTCGGTGTCTGGTTCTCAACTCAACTAACTGACAATATTCAGTTCTCTAAAATGGTTTTGATTGAGAGACTGATTTATTTTAAAGGCATCTCAACGAGTCTGATACTATTTTATATCTATTGGTTAGGGAATCACGTTCGTTGGAAGTTTATTTTTCCTTTTTTTGTGTAGTTGCTTTTTAATAGTTTAATCTTATTTCTGTTTTATGCATAAAACTATATCAAATGTGAATAATTTTCAAAATGATCTATTTGACCGACAGATGGGGCTATAACAGGTACTCACACTCTGGACCCGTTTAGATCTGAGACAAGAAGGGAGCCTTCCACTCTTCCCATATATGCAAAATTGAAGATTCACAATCAGACGCAGTTTAGTGTCACAACCGGGATACTAATTTATTTGGGGTGTATGGAAATTAAAATTGGTTACGCAGTGTCCGTCAAGTACAACGTTCGAGATGCTATTTGTGGTGTCCTTTCTGCTCTTCATGTCAAGTGTGCTATAAATTTCTTCGCTAATTTGAAATTTATCTATTTTTTACTACTTGTGTTGGAACAACTCAAAATTCTTTCGTTAATCTTTGAATACCTTTTTTTTTCAGCGAATGTTATTTCTATATTTGAAAAAAAAAATCTTGAGAAAACTTGGATAAGGCTAAGAAAAGAAACCTTAAAAGAGAAACTGAATCTCTTCTGATAGTAACACAAAATAACGCAATAAGGATTATGTCAAAACAAGAATAGACAAGTCGCCACGAAATACTAGATGAAGATAATGTGTTGATAGAGACGAAACGATCCATCCTATAATAAGCGAATGCAGCAAATTAGGACAAGGAGAGTTTAAGACTGTAACATATAGACCCTCGACCGAGACGTCAATCAAGAGATGCACCTGTGTAAATAAGCGGAAGAACAGCGGAATCAGGTGGACGTTAAACAAAAATATAACTAGGACACAGACGGCTCGAGTCAGTTGGAGACAAGATGCCGAATTGAGAGCCAGCGGCAGACAGAGGGCTTTGGGCCCTCAGTGACCCAGGGTTGAGCAACGCAGCCAAGATGAGGAAGAAGTGCTGCTATGGTTAGAAGAACTTGGAGTCAATGTAGTAGTCTGTCCCCGTCTCCAACTCATCTCTCACACACAACAACCATCACCCTTTCGAGAATAAAATGTGAGAGATTATATTTTTATAAAGAAGTGTGTTCGTTCGTCCATTGAAGTTCGTCATTATTGTTGACTATGTTTCCACTTATATTTGTATAACGGTATACAACAAGACTAGACACGACTGAGTGTGGAAGGTGATCCACTGGGAAATGGGTAAGAAGTTTAAATTTAACTATACGAATAAATAGTATCTTTACAACCCGGGATCCATCCTAGAAAATGAGACGCACAAAATTCTTTGGGATTGAGATACAAACCGATTAGTTAATCTCACCAAGACGTCCGGACCTCGTGATGATCAACAAAACTAAAGAAAAGCGCAAAGAGATATAAGGACCAAGACCTTGCTAGAGAATTGAAGAAATTATGGAACAAGAAAGTAACGGTGATACCAATAGTAATTGTTGCACTCGTTACAGTCACCAAGGGACTGATACAGGGACTGGGGGACTTGGAAATAAGAGGACAAGTGAAGACCATCCAAACAATAGCTTCGTTGAGATCGACCAGAATACTAAGAAAAGTCCTGGACACTTGAGGAGACTTACAGTCACATGGACTCCAGTGGAAAACCATCAGCTAACGCTAATGTGAAGAACTCTCAAATAAGTAATAAAATAATGAATTAGCAATAATTGTAATATAGTTATTTTAAAACTATCAATTGTCGAGGGCTACCAGAAAGTTTCCTTTTCAACAGTTACTACACCAAAGTGTAGGAGAGGCCGCTACTCCTTTCCCTAGATTGCTCCACTTTATCCTTCATCCGTACCTTATAATGCTGTGTTAAGCAAGGAGGTATCAAGTACCATTTTTTTGAGTTTTTGGCATGACTCGACCTAAGATTGAACCTTAGTCTTCCGGGTCATTGGGAACACTCTACCACTAGGCCAATAATAAGATTATTCATCATCATCATCATCATGTCGTGCCGCTAGCACGGATATCCCTGACCATCTCTCGCCACTTCTCCCTATCATTGATTAAAAATTAAATTATAATTTTAAATAGAAATCAAATAGAATCTATTAAAAAAAAGTAAAATTTTAACTAAAGATAAGTTTGATATCAGTATTAGTGTTGATCGCCACTTTTTCCTTAATAGATGAATTCATTATTGTCTTTAATTGGAATCATTTTGAGATGAGGTTTCTTAATCTGAGAATTAATTTTTTTATTTATTGTGGGGCCCGTGGCGCAGTGGATAGAGGTGTTGAGTGTCTACGGTTCCAGGTGAGCATTGTCAGAAGATAGCGGTTTCAATTCCTACCCCACCCAAGCCGGCCAGAGGTTCACTTGGTCAAAAACATGGTGCGATAGACAACAACAATGGAAGGCAGTAATTACCGGGGATACGGTTACAAGACTCACTATTCCTATCCGAGGTCGCGGAAAATCATCTGAAGAAGGCCAGAGGTGAAATTTGGCCGAAACGTAGTGAAAGAAGAAACAACACAAAAACTACAAAGATGAGGACAAAAAGTCCGCAATAAATAAAAAATTAATTCTCTGATAAATTCATGATTAGATATATTTTTTCTAAGAAAATGAATAATGGGTTATTTATAGACAAGATTTTAGTTGCTGGGGATTTTGTGAGTCGTGTAAAAATTTTAGACACATTAGAAAACATGAAACCAGAAAATGACATTACTTTCGTTTTTGACACTTACTTCTTGTTCGTATGTTTTTGTTATCTTTTTTTCTTTTTTTTTTTAACGTGTAAGAGTCCATTGAAAATAAATTTTAAAAATTCTCTCCATTGGGATAGCTATAATAAGAAGGTGGTCTCTTTTATAGAACTGCCAGCTGGAGTAAATTTAAAATAGCCAAATGACTGTTTATTGAGTTTTTCCATATATATATATATATATATATATATATATATATATATATATATATTAGGGAAAGAGCATTTAAGTGTGGCTGAACTTGTTAGGGTTCTATCTATGGAATTATTTAGGTTAAATTGAAATACTTGAAACCATTTAACTTTTTGCCAACAAATAAGTACTGGTTCGTCTAAAAATAATTTTACCTACAAACTATTCACTTAAAGAATATACCTACGTATAAACGGAATTTAGCATCAAATTATAATCAAGGGTTAATAAACCATTAAACCAAATATCCTTAATTGATTTTATCCTGATAGATAGATAGATAGATAGATAGATCTAAGTTATAGTCGTATATGATAAACTAAATATGTATAAATTGAATATGGCATTAAATAAGCATCAAGGGTTGATATGCCATTAAATCAAATAATCTATCTTAACCACGATAGATAGATAGATAGATAGATAGATCTAACTTATTGTCGTATATGATATACTGAATATGTATAAAATGAATTTGGCATTAGATAAGCATTAAGGGTTGATATGCCATTAAACAAAATAATCTATCTTAACCCTGATATATAGATCTAACTTATGGTCGTATATAATATACTAAATATGTATCAAATAAATTTGGCATTAAATAAGCATCAAGGGTTGATATGCCATTAAACAAAATAATCTAACTTAACGAAACCAGAATTTAACAAACAAACAAATAGGAAAACTTTGGATTGGTTACGTTCAAACATTTCCCGTTGGTCGAGTTCTTTTCAAAAGCGGAATAACTTCAGTTTACCAGAAAGAGAAATCGAAAAGTTATACAAAGAGAGAGAGAGAGAGAGAGAGAGAGAGAGAGAGAGAGAGGTTAAATTTACATTTTAAAGGTCACAAAATCAGGTTTGAATATAGCAGCTATGTTGTTGAAGAGTTCTACTTGTCCTGAACTGGCTGGAAACAAGCGCGTACAAGTCCTAACAAGATGCGATGTTTTCGTATGCATGACAACTGAACTCTCCCAGGAATGGATTTGAGAGCCAAGCCTTCTATCACGCGTCTTCCATCACGTGCCGGCTCCAGCTGTAGAATACACCAACTGCACCTCTGCAAAGGGGTAAGAACCCCCTTCCACAAACGAGACCACCTGTCGGCCGGGAATAATGACCTGTAATGTTTGAGTACGGGATCCAGATGGCTGAACAGTACTGGAACCGGAAACTGAAGTGGTCAACTGACTTGCAAAACACCACTTCGACACTAACTGTGCTAGAAGAGAGGTCGAAGAGGCTCGAGCCGAGTCATTGGCTCCCAGGTCTACTCGGTCCTAGAGTGGTTGCACCTGATAAGGTCCTATCTATGGGTCAAATAGAACTGTTTAGCATTTAAACCAAGAGCAAACAAATGATTTATACTAAACTGAATTGTTTGAAATTGAACTGTTTGATCATTTAACTGTGTTTGAACAAATACTTGATGTTTGATTAAATTTTTATTCTACTCTGTCAACTGGGGTGAAAGAAGGACATTTAACTGTGTGCAAACAAAAAACAGTGCATATGTTTCACTGAATGGTTTGAAATAGAACTGTTTTAAAATCTAACTGTGTGTAAACAAGAAACTGTACTTATGCTAAATTGAATTGTTTGAAATGGAACTGTTTATATGTATAAAAATGAATCTGGCATTAAATAACCTACTATGGTTGATATGCCATAAAACCCAACCAAACTAAATCATATATATTTAATATATATGTATAAAGAGCATTTGGGATTAAATAACCTACAATGGTTGATATGCCATAAAACCCAACCAAATTAAATCATATATATATGTGTGTGTGTGTGTGTGTGTGTGTGTGTTAAGAGCATTTGGCATTAGATAATCTACAGTGGTTAGTATGCCATAAAACCCAACCAAATTAAATCATATATATATATGTGTGTGTGTGTGTGTGTGTGTGTTAAGAGCATTTGGCATTAGATAATCTACAGTGGTTAGTATGCCATAAAACGCAACCAAATCAAATCATATATATTCAATATATATGTATAAAGAGCATTTGGCATAAAATAATCTACAGTGGTTGATATGCCATAAAACCCAATCCAACCTAAATCAGACCGAATTGTTATTGATCCATGGCAATTCTTGGAACCATTTGACTCTATGCAAAAGAAGGAATCGTGCCAAACAGACTAATTACTTACTAATGATAATTCCTTGTTACCTGAATCCTCATATGTTGAATGCTTTGTTGAAAATGGCTCTTTTGATCCAATTCTTTGCAGAGAAGAGGTCGAAATCTCCTTCTGAACATGCTGAACTGACTCAAAAGACCTTGTTAAATTCTCAAAAATTCCTTGCTTTAAAGAGTCCGAAAGGCCTTACTTAGGAACCAACGATCCTTTTTCTGCAAATCTTTGCCGAGAAGTCGGCAACAACCTTGCTTAGAGATAAATGGCCTCTTTACTGCAACCCTTTGCAGAAAAAGTGGTCAAAAGTCTGTGCTTGGAGAAGAATGAAACCTCAGCTGAGACCCTTGATTAAAAATTGGATATCAAATCTTGTTTACTAAAGCCTGCTACTAAATGAAAAAAAAACTTTTATAACTTCATTACTTTTCTTCCCGAGAAACATCATTTATTATATATATATATATATATATATATATATATATATATATATATATGTGTGTGTGTGTGTGTGTGTGTGTGTGTGTGTGTGTGTGAACGAACAAGGGTGTTTGGTATTATTATGTGCATTAAAATTCTTTGAAGATTTCAAATGAGTTATAGAGTTTTAGGTTTTTTTTTCAAAGCGCAAATCTTGCTTCAAACATTTGTAAATCCCTCCCCACTGTTCTCCTCATGAAAAGGGTATTTTTGAAATGTCAAAAGTAACGGAACCAACAAAACGACCTGAAGAAAGAAAGACAAATACATTTTATATATATATATATATATATATATATATATATATATATATATATATATATATATATATAATAAAAGGAATAGTTAAACAGAAACAGATAAAGATTTTTTTTTAAAAAGCAAATTAAAAAAAAGTGGAGAACCACTTGTTTTTCTGTCCGCCCGAAGTCGTAAACAATTGGAGTGAATTTCATTGTTCGTTGTTGGCCCAGTTATCTTGGGTGTATTCTCTTACAAATAGCCACCACAAGGAAAGACTGCAGACGATAAATAAAAATAAACAGCGCATGCGCGAACTTATCACAGCCATCACGGAAAATGTAAATTTGTTATCAGTTTGAATGAAAGGAAGGAAGGAAGGAAGGAAGGAAGGAAGGAATTAAAGAAAAGAGTAACAAAAGGACGAGCTGATAGAAGAAAGAAAGAAAGCAAGAAAGAAAGCAAGAAAGAAAGAAAGAAAGAAAGAAAGAAAGAAAGAAAGAAAGAAAAAACAAACAAAGAAACGAAACGAAACTAAACAAAACGAATGGAGAAAGAAAGAACGAAAGAAAGAAACAAACAAACAAACAAACAAATACACAAAATAAAAAGAAACGAAACGAATGGAGAAAAAAGAAACAAAAGAAAAATGGAAGGAAAGAAAGAAAAGAAAAATAAAGGAAGGAGGGAAGGAAGGAAGAAAGGAAGAATGGAATCACTAATAAAAGAAAGAAATGAAAGATAAAAGGAAGGAAGGAATGTAAAAAAGAAGAATTAAACGAACGAACGAACGAACGAACGAGAAAGCTGAAAGAAAAGAAGTTTGGAATTGAAGAAAACGAAAGAAATAATAAATGATTGAATAAATCTATGAAAAAAAAAAAATAAAAGAGTAGAGGAGATTGCGAGATTGATAAAAAATATCGTATATACTCGTATATTGGTCGATTTTTAAATCTCTATTTTTTTGGCCAAACATCGTTATCAACTTCTGGATGATTGTGTAGGGTCAAAATTTAAACATAATTGGAACGAATACAAGCAAACCGGGATATAAAAAATTAATTTAGAAAATACATGTTTTGGTGAACATAAATTACTCAAAAATGAGTCATATCCTTTACGGCAGACATCCAAACAAGACTGAGTTGATTGATTGATAGATTGATTTTAATGGCATATCAACCAGTCTATGGTTATTTTATGCGTACAGGTTTGGGAACTGCGTTTATTTTGTATTTTCATATATTTTTGTGCATTGATTTGTATCTATCAATCTCAATTTTTAATTGGAATCATTTTGAGATGAGGCTTCTTAATCTGAGAATTAATTTTTTTATCTATTGTGGGGCCCGTGGCGCAGCGGATAGAGGCGTTGAGTCTCTACGGTTCCAAGTGATCCATTGTCAGAAGATAGCGGTTTCAAATCCTACCCAAGCCGGCCAGAGGTTTACTTAGTCAAAAACGTGATGCGATAGACAACAACAATGGAAGGCAGTAATTACTGGGGATACGGTTACAAGTAAATCACCTGAAGAAGGCCAGAGGTGAAATTTGGCCGAAACGTAGTGAAAGAAGAAACAACACAAAAAATACCAAGCTGAGGGGAAAAAGTCCGCAATAAATAAAAAAATTTAATTCTCTATCTCAATCTATTCATTATCTATCTATCTTTCTTTCTGTCAGTCTATCCATCTTGGTCTTTGCAGATCTATCAATTTATTTAGCCTTTTAAATAGAGAAATACCAGACACAAATAGTAATAATGATTTAAAAAAATAATCTGTACGAAAAAAAAATTACAATCGATACTCCGATTCGAAGACTGCAAAAAAAATTGCTGTGGAAAACTGATTACAGAGACCAAAAACAATGCAGATGGGACAAAGATTAACAGAAGAAAGATAACTAGATTACAAAAATGGGAGGAAAAACAACTGTATGTATATTTCAAGAGACAAATAAACGACATCTCTCACGAGAAAACTTAGACATGGCTAAAAAAGGGAAATCTTCCGAGAGAAACTGAATCTCTTCTGTTAGAAACTAAAAACAACGCCGTAAGAACTATGTCAAATGCAAGAATCGACAAAACAAAACGGAATAGCATATGTAGATTATGTAGTGACAGAGACGAAACAATCAATCACATAATATGCGAATACGGCAAATTAGTGCAAAAATAAAAGACGCCACTGGATGGGGAAGGTGATCTACAGAGAATTATGCATTAAGTTTGAATTTGACCATACAAACAAGTGGTATTTGCATAACACTTAACAAGCCTGGAGAATGAGACGCACAACGTTCTCTGGGAATTTGGAAATATACACAGATCACCACATCTCGGCCAGACGACCAAATCAAGAGACAGTCAACAAAAATAAAGAGAACCTGCCGAATGGTAGATTATGCCATCTCAGCAAACCACAGAGTGAAAGTAAAAGAACGTGAAAAGAGAGATACATACCTAGACATTGCTTGAGAACTGCAAAAACTACGGAATATGAAAATGACAGTGATACCAACTGTAAGTGGTGCACTCGGTACAGTCGCCAAAAGATTGGGACAGGGACTGGAAGGCTTGGAAATAAGAGAACGAGTGAAGATCATCCAAGCTACAGTCTTATTAAGATCGGGCGGAATACTGAGAAGAGTCATGGAAACTTCAGGAGATTTGCTGTTACTGAAACTCGAGTCAGAAACTATCAACTAACGCTGGTGGGAAAAATTCTTAAAAAAGGGGGAAAATAATGTGTTGTCTCGTCGTAAGAAAGACATACACAGTGAAATAGAGTTAACTATTTATTAACTGAAGTGGTACAATCCAACAAGTCTTGCGCTGTTGATGATACGTGCGAAATTGGCCTTACTACTGACAGAGATCTTTCAGTATTGGATATTTGTCTCTGCCTTCCACCAGACAGGACTTGAAACAAGTTCAATGACCCGAAAGTGGAGGTTTAGGGGATGGAAAGGTCGGTCACGAGCCGAGGCTCAAGCCCGGCTGGACTATGCTACTCATCGACCCACTTAGTGCAATATGGGCCAAATGAGCCAAGCTGGACTTGGACCCAAATCTGGGTCCAGGCACGTATGCTTGATTATAGCTTAAACTGGAAAGCAAGGTCCACTGCTATACAACGGTGACAAAGGTGTCAGTGATGCTGCTCACCCACCCGAAGGAGGCCCAGCTGAAGTTGGGAGGCCTTTCGGTCTCATGTCTGCCATAGACCATTGACCGTCCGGCACGGATGACAGACAGTCCGCTAAAAAACCTCTGCACGAAGTAGAGTTCTCAGTACTAGATATTTGACGAACATCCCATCAGACGGACGAGTGTGGCACAAGGCCCTTTTAGGTCGGTCCCGTGGCTCCAAAAATGCCTTAGGCTTCGTCGGCACTCCCCTAAAAAGGGGCTCCCCAGGCGCCAAGCGATAAACCTAAACCCTCCTCAAGGAGGATTAAATCCAGAAGCTCGAGGAATTGACCGTCCGACACGGATGCCAGATAGTCCGCTGAAAGACCTCTGCACGAAAAAGAGATCTTACAGTATTGACCGTGCTTAGGAAACACGATGTCTTTTATTCCTCCAAGATATCGGAAGTCACATGGTACGAACAACTATACAACATAATGATAATGCTGAAATTCAAAACAAACGCTCTGAATTCAAACCAGCTGTACTCCGCTTAAAAAATTGAGCAAATTTAATATCGTACCTGTGAAAAAGTAGTTGATTATTTGGATCCCGAGATTTACATGGGCTCGAACTTTGGCCTCCCACACTGCTGGGAATTACTTGACTAGTTTAGTCGCGAGGCTCGATAGATTTTACCAGGAGCTGACCTAGTTATTTGACGTTTTTATTGTAGAAAAGCCAAATTTAAAAGAATGAATGAGCTGAAAAGTAGAAAAAGAAACTAAAACGTTTAATACTTGTCCGTTGTTAGGGATAATGCAGGTTAAAGGGAGTTCTCGTTACTTTTCTGACAAAACATATTTCGGTCCTGGTGATGTTGTGTTGCAACGACTAAAAATGGCAGTTTTAAGGTAGGGTCAGTGAAGTTAAACATACAAGTCTTTTTTTTTTTTTATCTCGAGTTTTAACGTTCTGGAAGTTTTGTTTATTCAGCCAACGATAATGAAACCAAATGAGTAAAGGGAACAGGAAACTTGACTGACTTCCACTTGTCTTCCTTGGTTACGAAATCAATATACAGGGTGGAACGATGAAATTGTCGTCCTAAAGAAAACAACACTACAGCTTTATTTCAAAACTTTTATTGAAAAAATCAATTCAGGTAACTTGATTATGTAGTAGAGCTGACATCTACTGGGTGGAACGATAAAATTGTCGTCCCAAAGAAAACAACACTACAGCTTTATTTTAAAACCTTTATTGAAAAAATCAATTCAACTAACTTGATTATGTAGTAAAACTGACATCTATTCAATATAGCCGCCATCACCCTCAATCACCGCCTCGATACGGATCCGGAATTAGGAGCATGCCTTTTCCACAAGCGCCGGTGGGAGCTCGGCGAATACTCGGCGGATGGTGGCGATCAGGCTGGCTTTGGTGTTGTGGGAGGTCATGTTGGTGATGTTCTCGACGTATGACCAAACGAAGTAGTCCAGCGAGTTCAGGTCGGAGGAGGAAGGGGCAGTGAGAGAAGGGTACAAAGTCGTAGCACTCCTTCTGAAGCCAAGCCTGGGTCTCTTTGGACTTGTGGGCCGGCGCCGAGTCCTGCTGCCACACCCAGGGTCTGCCACCGACCACCTGATTGTACCAGGGGATCCTCTCACTCTTCAGCACATCCAGGTACACTTTAGTGTTGGCTTTCAAGCCGACTTCGAAGATGTGAGGTGGCATGATGTGGCCCTCACTTGAAACCACAACAAAGACCATAACCGTAGCCGGAAACTTCATCACCCTGGGCATTTCCCTGTTATTCGTGGCAATCCAGCGATGGTTCTGGCTGCATAAGTTGGATCGGTAGAGAGCATGAGTTGTACAGCGGCGCATCTCCGATCTCGCTCGTTGAACATTGTGTCACTTTCAGACATGATAGACGGCTCCTATCGCTCTTGAGATTTGTACACACCTGGCTAACTAGTAGATGGTCTGCAACAAAAAAAAGAAAACCGGTTTTCATGAAACGGAAATAGAATCATGTCGTCTTTTCTAGGGAGACAATTTTATCGTTCCACCCGGTACTACTTGATCTGTGGTTTGGTGCCGTAGAATTCACTGACAATACATTTGAATAGGAGTAAAAATCCCTCCAAACTAGTGTCCTGGATATGACACTGAACTATCTGAAGGTGAAGCTCCAGCCCTGAAACTTTGGGGAATGTGGAGTACACCTTCATGGCCATTACTCCCAGTTCCACTCTGATCTGGAGCGGTAGAACATGTTTGAGTCCCATTTATGGGTCAAATAGAAATAGAGTTCTTGGTATGATCTAAACTGCATCTAATAGTGAGGCTCCAGTCCTGTAACTTTTTGGGAAAGTGGAGTACCTCTTTATTGCCATTACTCTAAGGTCCACTCAGGCCCGGAGTGGTAGTACATATTTGAGTCCCATTTATGGGTTAAATAAAATTATTTAATCATTTACTATACTTTAAGCCATTTAAACTATGTACGGATAAATGATTAATATCAAATATATTTATTAGTGTTAAATATCAGTACTTGAAAACTTTTAAAACTGTACACAAATTGAAAATTAATATCAAATTTATTTATTAGTGTTGAATATCAATACTTGAAACATTTAAAACTGTACACAAATAAAAGATTAATATCAAATATATTGATTTGTGTTGAATATCAATACTTGAAAATATTTAAACTGTATACAAATAAAAGATTAATATCAAATATATTGATTAATGTTGGATATCAATATTTGAAAACATTTAACAGTGTGCAAACAAATCAGCTCTGTCTCGGTAGGAAAAAAAAAATTCCCCATAAATTATTCACTTACAAATAATATTTTAACCATTCAAATATGTGCAAACAAATTTGTTCTGGCTCGTTCAAAAATAATGTGACCTACAAACTATTTGCTTTCAAAACATATATGCATAAAAAAGACTTGACATTAAATAACCCACAAGTGTTGATATCCCATAAAACACAACCAGACCAAACCAAGTACTCGATTGAGTATTATTTACATGGCTAAGCCATACCTGTTGAATCGAAAACTTAGGAAGCAACAAACATCTGATCAATTTTTAAAAAGGCTTTAATCATTCCTCCACACACAAACACGATGTATTGCCAGCGTAACGATATGAAATCGTCGACGCAAGTTCAAATATTGTATGAGGCTGTTTAACTTTCACTTAGCACAAATATACTTAAGAAAGTCAATCCATCTGTTCTCCCTCACTCACCCAGGAAATGATTGTTTGATTAAATTTAATGGCATGTAAACCCATATTGGGTTATTTTATACCGGGAAGTTAGGGAATTTCGTTCATCGTTCGTTCATATCTATATTTTTTGCGTTGCTGTTTCTTTTTAGGGAGGCCTTACTCCACTTCGGGCTATACGCACCATTGACAGGGTGACCCCCTTAGAAACTGTGCAAATTATTAGTATATGTAAAGCAAGAATCTGTCTCAGAGGAAAATAAGTGCAGCAAAAAAAAATCTATTAAAAAAAAAAAAAAGGAAATATGTGTAAGTATGGATAATTTAGAAGATGTAATAATAATAATAATAATAATAATAATAATAATAATAATAATAATAATAATAATAATATCATCATCATCATCATCAACAATTATGTTTCTATTCAACAGGATCACCCAATCCAGATTTGATTTGGTTTGATTTGGTTTGGTTTGGTTTGGTTTTATGGCATATCACCCATTGTTGAATATTTAATGCTAAATCCTGTTTTTACATATATATTTTTTTACATATTTTTTTTACATATTATTACATATTTACAATTTTTACATTTTTACATATGTACAATTTTTACATATTTTTACATATATATATTAAAAGTATGATTTGAAAGCATTTTGTAGATACACAGAGTTAAATGATCAAATAGACCTCCAACAATTCACTTTACCAGAAATCAACAAAGTTAAATGGTTTCAAGTATGCTTGGTATCCCTAACAATTCAATTAAACATCAGTCATTTGTTTACACACAGTTAAATAATCGAACAGTTCAATTTCTAATAACTCAAATATGCATTGGTTATTTGTTTGCACAGTTTAAATATAAACTTGTTCTATTGAACACATATATAGGACTGTATCAGGTGCTACTACTCTGGGTCAGAGTGAACCTGGGAGCGATGGCAACTAAAAGTTACTCAGCATTCCCCTCAGCTCCAGTATTACTGGAGCCTCACCATCAGATTGTTTAGTGTCATATCCAAGACACTCGTTGGGGAATTCTTACCCCTCTGCAGACAAGCAGTCCGCGTATTCTACGACCCCAGCCGACTAGGCCAGAAAACCAGATTTGATTGATTGATTGATTGATTGATTGATTTTAACATCATCCCAACCTGTCTCGGGTTATTTTATGCCTAGAAGTTAGGGAATTGTGTTCATTGTACGCTCATATTTACATTTTTTGAAGATCTGTAGGTTTCCAGAAGTGGAGCCTCACCGTCAGATGCAGTTTAGTGTCATACTTAGTACACCCCTTATTTGGAGGAGGGTCTTAGCTCTTCGTTGAGGATATAGCCAGCGTAATCCGGATCCCGTTTATCGGACTATCAATTCTTGACAAATATGGGCTGGTCTATATTTTCTGCAAAGTTATTACAAACTTATCATTTCATCTATTCTTTTTTAATAACGTCATAATGTGTTTTTTTTTTTTTAGTTGGTAACTAATCTTTACAATGGCCTCTGTACATTTTCTTTTTTACATATCCTGAATCATTTTTTTCATTTTTTTAAAATGTGGTGAAATAATCTGCAAAAGCAAATATAAAAAACATGTACTCTCACCCAGTATTGTGGCTGGGGATAGTTTCTCATTTCCTCCCCACCAAAAATTTTTAAAAAGATAAAAACAAACACGATTTTGAATCCTGATTTTCGAGGCTAGCAGGCCCACCTCACTTTGAAGATACCAGTTGTACAGTCTTCCTCCCCATAACTTCCCATGATTTTTGGCTATCAATAATCATACCCCATAATGTTTAATAGGAAACGGTCATCAAAATAAGTTCTGATATCAGTTTTGGTCAATAAAGGATTAACACATTTATAAGAGATTATTCATTAAATCCAGTCTAGATCAATTTCATAAATTGGATTATCTCCCTTAATCCGGTTTAATTTTGAGAATTATCACTTTTATCAATTTTTCTTCTCAACATTTGTAAAATATTTTAAATACAACATAATCTCGAATTACTCCTTCCGTTGAAGACACTTTTAATTTAAGACAACCTCAGTGTATCCCTTCTCTTTGAGACAACCTCAAAGTACACCAGCAAAGGACTATTCATGGGTATACGAGTATTCTAATGTGCGCAGCTTTTCTTTAAGACTTAGATAGATAGATAGATAGATAGATAGATAGATAGATAGATAGATAGATAGATAGACTCCGATTTATCATTATGCGATAATGACGCCTTGGATTTAGAACTGGTTCCGGGAAAAGGGCGAGTCTGATTAGAACAAACGATGGCAGCTGGTACTTCCTCTGTTATCGCAGACGTATCATTCGCTTAGCTTGTCTGTTTTCCGGTGAATAAGAGTTCCACTGCACGTGACCGGAAAGAAGCGACACAAAACGGAAATGATAAGCTGTTTTATGCAGTCATACAGAACAGACGTCTAATAAAGATGAGCTAGCGTTCACAATTACATGAGCACGACCAATCTTCTACCGGCACAGCCGCACAATAGAAAGGTAAAAGGATGAAGATTAACGAATTTATTGCGATTAATGAATAGTTGATGAAGAACACGTGTTCATTTCGCTGATATTTCGATGTTTATTTTTCATCGTTGTTATAATAACATGAACAGAAAAGCCAAACATTTGGGTGAATCAAAAGCTTTGCTACATAGTTGTTTGCAGCGCTTATATCACGTGAGCAAAGCAGGTCAAACTGTGGTAAGTACGCGTAGTGGTTGGTAGTATCGGGGTAGTTAGTGCGCTGATACGTTCTGCGTTGCCTCGCACAGTGTTTGATATGAAAGCCACACAGATAAACGTGCAAAGTAATCCACTTTGGGAACGAATGCCTTACGAGTTCGAATTCGGCCATAGTGTTGCAGATGCAATAAAAAAAAAAGCATAAGGCGCAGTTAATCACAGTACAGTAAGCAGATGGTTGAAAAAATTTCACGCTGATGGCAAAAACCTCGACGATCAGATAAGATCAGGTAGGTCTAAAACCGTGGATTCTGAGGCCGTACTCCAAGCCATAAAAGCAAATCCAGTCATAAAGTCGCAGATGCAATAAAAAGCATTTGTTATTCTGAATGTAAATGCGCTGTTATTCACAGTACAGTAATTAAATGGTTCATGAAATTTCGCTCAAGTTCGATGATCAAGAGAGATCAGATAGGTCTAAAACCGTAGATTCCGAGGCCGTACTGGAAGCGGTAAAAACAAATCCGGCCATAACGTCGCAGATACAATAAAAAAAACATTAGTTGTTTTAGAAGTGAAGTACTGTAATTAAATGATTCCAGAAATGTCGCTCGGGTTGCAAAAACCTCGGCGGTCAGGCACGATTAGGTAGGTCTAAAACCGTGGATTCCGAGGCCGTACTGCAAGCCATTAAAGAAAACCTGGCCATAACGTCACAGATGCAATAAAAATCATTCGTTGTTTTAAAAGTGAAATACTGTAATCAAATGGTTCAAGAAATTTCGTTCGGGTTGCAAAAACCTCGACAGTCAGGCACGATCAGATAGGTCTAAAACTGTGGATTCCGAGGCCGTGCCATGGAGGCTAATCCAGCGAATATCAGGTGAGCTCAGCTTCTCACATTCTAGTGTAGATGGTTACTATAATTCCCTCAGTAAAAATATCCGAAGGTGCGAATTGAGCCTCACGCTACCAAAATATTGCAAAACTTTTGACTCACTCTAGAATTAGTGTTAGCAATGGTTGCTTGAAGCTATAATTGTTTACAAATGAATATCGTTTGTTACTTGAAACCATATTAAATAACCCACCAAGGGTTGATACCTCGCAACCTTATTACTCTGGCAGTGAAGTGTATAGTTTAATATGAGTGGTTCGTTCGTTAGTTCATTAGTTTTTTCGTGCCATAGTCAATCTTTTTGTAAGCAAGTATACGGTTTCAACCCCAGCAATCGATCAAGGTTAGATAGACCTCAAACCTTAGATTTCGAGGCTGTGTTACAAGATATAGGGAAAAATCCGCGTAGTAGCACATGGAGAGTACCCGGCGAGCTGGTAATCTCACAGTCCAGTTTGCTTCATCATAAACATCTGAAGCTGCTGAATTATACCTCATGTTACTAAAATATTGCAAAAATTTTGACTCGCCCTTTTTGAGCAACATCTTAAGACTGCGCCAAGCTCTATTTACATATCCACATGTTTACTATTTAATAGTTCAATTCTTAAATGAGAAACCTCAAATTAAAAAAAAAGCAGTCGGTGAGGATTAGAATAAGTTGACTGAATCCTTTGCAGAGAAGTAAGAACCCCCTCAATATAACGTGCTCTCCGTCTAATGGCTCCAATTCTGAAGATTTGGTGGCGTGTAGAGTACCCCTTCATTTCAATAAATCTCCGGTCAACTCTGACCCGGAGAGCTAGTATCTGTTAGGGTCCCATTTGGGGTTGGGGTCAAATAGATCAGTTTAAATATTCCTATTCAATAGGACTGTGCGCAAAAAAAACCTCTAAGAAACAACTACCCAAATTATATAAAAAAATTAAAGTACAATGAATGTGATACCCTAACTGCAAGATATAAAACAACCTTAGCTGGCTTGACATACCGTTAAAATTCGTTTATGGTTGGTTTGTCTGTTTAATAGCATATCAATCTTTGTCGGTTATTTAATGCCAAAGCCATTCTCCTAGAAGAACAGTAGTGGTACTATTTAGCCCATAGCTGGGAGGATAAGGAGATTCATACCTTTCCCAGGGGTATTTGCCTAAAAGTGAACGTAATAGCGTGACTGGAGTACGAACTCGATTACTACGATTCCGCAGTTCATCGCTTTAACCATCACACCACGAGGACACCCCCTAAAATCAATTGATCAGTTCCTGTGGGAGGGAAGAACAGTTGCATCTATGATTCAGTCAATCTGTCAATCACGATTTAAAGAATGTGCAATCTTACTGATTTTTGAAAAGACAAGACAATCCACACTCCCTCAGCCGGAAAGTGGTGATATTTTTAAATGTTTAAATGATAAATTAGTTAGGATTTGGATTAGGATTAGGATCAAGGTTAAGGGTTGATTACCAAATGTGTATCTCCAAAGGAAAGCATTGTTTTCTACCTGAGATTTGCATTGGTTTTGATTTTGTTTCTTTGTTTAATGGCATATCAACCTTCGTGGGTTATTTGATGTCAAAGCAGTTTTACTTCTGATAATTCAATTCATCATAAATCATTTGTTTTCACGGTTTAGATGTTAAACAATTCTATTTGAGCCATAGATTAGACCCTGTCGAGTGCTACTTCTCCGAGGTAAAGTGGACCTGGGAGCGATGGCAGTGAAGGAGTACTCCGCATTCACCTATGGCCCTGCATTTCTGGAGTTACACTATCAGATGTCATATCCAGGACACTCGTTGTTGGGTATTACCCCCTCTACAAAGATGCAGTTGGTGTATTTCTTAGCCACAGCCGACTTGGCTTCTGAATAAAAAGTTGACAATGACTAAAACTTATTCTTATATGGATTGAAATATATATATATATATATATATATATATATATATATATATATATATATATATGGGGGGGATAAAAAGTTGACATTGACTAAAACATATTCTTATCTGGATTGAAATATATATATATGTGTGTGTGTGTGTGTGTGTGTGTGTGTGTGTGTGTGTGTGTGTGTGTGTGTGTGTGTGTGGTAAAATGTATTGATCTGTAAATAAATTTGAATTTGGCATTTTAAGATTTTCATTTGTATATCTGTGCTCCTCATCAGAAAACTAAAAGTGGCTAACTTTGTTTTTGTTTTTCTTTTTCTTATTGATTATATTTAGTTACAATTATTGCTTTTATTTTTCATTTGAATGGTCTTGTCGGCTGGGGCTGCAGGATACATCGACTGCATCTCTGCAAAGGGAGAAGATTCCCACAACGAGTGTTCTGTTTATGACACTAAACCATCTCAGCCCAGTCGGTTGGGGCTGCAGAATACACTGACTGTACCTCTACAGATGGGTCAGACTCCTTCCCCAACGAGTGTCCTAGATATGACACAAAACAATTTGATGGTGAGCGTTGGGAAATGTGGAATACCCCTTCATTGCCATAGCTGCCAGATCCACTCTGACTCGGAGTGGTAGCACCTGATAGGTGCCACCACGATGGGTCGAATGGAACTAAACTGTATGCTTATACTAAACTGAATTGTTTGAAATAGAACTGTTTAGCCGTTTTAACCGTGTGTAAAAAAAACTCTTCTTATACTTAATCTTTTTGAAACTTTTATCAAAATGACTTTATTCGGTGTTAAATAACACGAAAAGGGTTGATACTCCGTAAAACGGAACAACCAAGCAATCAATAATATATTGAAATATTTTTCCAATGAACAAGTTCCCTCATTTTGTGTAATACTATTCCCTTCTGTATTCAAACCATTTCTTATCTACCCCTATCTATCGCTCTCTTAGCAACCTTAATTCGTTCCGTATCTTTTAACTAAGACCACGTCCTTCCAATCTACGTACAACTTGTTTGACAGTCCAAAACAGGTTGTAGTGCCACTCCTCGGACAAATGTTTACATCCCATAATTGTTTGCAGTGATCACACAGTGTCGACAGACCCTTCCCATTTTTAACTTTCCACTTCACACTATGCACTCAAGAGCGGCTGACTTTCTTTTTAGCAAATGACTACCTAACCGTCTTTATTTTTTATTTTTATTTTAATTTTTTTTTTTTGCTTTTCATCTGTCTTTTTTCATTTAGGTTTTATATGTCTTTATTTCTCCCCCCCCCCCTCTCTCTCTCTCTCTCTCTCTCTCTCTCTATATATATATATATATATATATACACGAGCGCGCGTGCGCGCGCGCGTGTGTGTGTGTGTATTCATGCCATTTTCTTCCTTCATTCGTTTGATCAACTTTTTTTCTACTTATTGACTTCTTTCTGATTCTTTTCAAGAAAACCATTTTATTTTTATTTTTTTTATTTCTTACTTTATATATATATATATATATATATATATATATATATATATATATATGCGCGTGTGTGTGTGTGTGTGTGTGTGTGTGTGTGTGTGTGTGTGTGTGTGTGTGTGTGTGCGTGCGTGCGTGTTGAAAAGAAATGATACACTGCGATGCTCACCTACTTAATTCTTTAAATGCTGTATGCGACTATAGTCGAATTCTTAGTTCCGTAATTTTCTTCTTTTTTTAAAATTTTGTCTGTTTTTCCTTTTTTGTTTTTTCTTGTTTGTTTTTGTTTGTTTGTTATTTTGTTCAAGTTTGAATAATCTGAAAACTGATGAAACTTACCTAAAAATTCAGGCTGAAAGGCATACAATTAAAATGAATTAAAAAAAAATTTAGCACCTAAAATTATTGTTTACATTTTCTTATTCCTCCTCCTCCTCCTCCTCCTCCTCCTCCTCCTTCTTCTTTTTCTTCTTCTTGTGATCGTTGACCTTTTCTAACTCAGCATCCAGCTACAAGTTCTTTTATCTCCTTTCTTCTTGGTTTTTCTTCTTCTTCTTCTTCTTCTTCTTGTATTGGTTTTTCATATTCTATCCCTTTCCTCTACCTTCAATTCTCATTTTCTTCTTCTTCTTCTTCTTCTTCTTCTTCTTCTTGTGTTCCTTCTTTTCAATCCTTTACTCCACCTCCAATTGCCTTTCTTCTCCTTCCTCTTCTTCTTCTTTTTGTTTTCCGTCCCCTCTTCTATCCCTTCCTCCACATCCAATTTCTTCTTCTTCTTCTTCTTCTTCTTCTTCTTCTTCTTCTTCTTCTTCTTCTTCTTCTTCTATCCCTGCCTCCAGCTCCAACTGCTTTCCTTTCATTTTCTCATTCTCCCTCTTCTTCTGTAAAAATCTGCCTTCAACTTCTTAGACCTTCCTCCTACTCCATTTGCTCCTCTGTGTACATTTAGTTTTTGTTTTGTTGTTTTATTTTGTATTGTTTTGTTTATTTTGTTGCTGTGGATGTTTTTTTATTTATGTTTATTTGTTTGTTTGATTGGTTGTTTTATTGTTATTGCTTATTTGTTTGTTTGTTTTCACCGAAAATTCACACCTGGTCGAGTATATATGCATGCAATTAGCTTTTTTGAACAACTGCACCTACGAGTTTCTGTTTTCTTTCAAATTTTTAAAAAATTGTTTTTCACACACACACACACACACACTCACACACGCACACATACACACACACGCACACACATACACCCTGCATACACGCATATACAAATATATATACCCACGCAGATACTCACTGTCATATGCATACATATATATAGGCGGGTACTCTCCGTGACGTAATGGTTAAAGGACAGGCCTTTGACATTGTAATGACTGAGTTCGAACTCAAGTCAAGGTACACAGTTTACTTTCAGACTAATTCCCTTTGTTAAGCTATGAACACTCTTATCCTTCTCCCCACCCATAAGAACACAGTTTAAATGTCAAAACGTCTATTTCTAACAATTCAGTTTATCATAAGCACGCAGTTAAAATGTTAAATCAGTTCTATTTTCCACAATTCAATTTGGCATAAGTAGACTGTTTAGTTATATTTGACTCATAGATAGGACTCTATCAGGTGCTACCACTCCGGCCCAGATTGGACCTGGGAGTAATGGAAATGAAGGGGTACTCTGCATTCCCCACGGCTCCAGCATTACTGGAGACTCCCCATCAAATTGTTTAGTGTCATATCTAGGACACCTACAGACTGCAAAGATGAAATCGGTGTATTCTACAGCCCTAGTCGACAAGGGCCGCTTGGGTATTTAATAACCCAAAAAGTTTGATATGCTGATATTTGTCGTTGCCTCCAACCAGACAGGACTTGACACAAGGTCAATGACTCGAAGGTCGATTAGGAGGGGAAGGTCGAGCATGAACCGAGGCTCGAGCCCTGGTGACTATGATGCATCTAGTCCACCCAGAGGTGGCCCAGACGAAGCCGGAGGCTGTATTTGTTTCTGCCACCAACCAGACAGGACTTGACACAAGGTCAATGACCCGAAGGTCGATTATAGAGAAGATTTAGCGGAGGCGAAGGTCGAGCACGAACCGAGGCTCAAGCCCAGCGGGACTATGCTGATAATCAGCCCGCTTAGTGCAATGTGAGCTTGATGAGCCGAGCTGGTCATGGACCCAAATCTGAGTTCGGGCACCTATGCCTGATTATAGCTTAAACTGGACAGCAAGGTCAAGTGCTATACAATGGGGATAAAGGTGTCAATGATACTGGCGTTACGGCCTCAAGTCTGTCTTTGCTGGACAGTGCCCGCTGGTGAACCAGTGGGCCATTAAATAAAGAAACTAAACATATAACACATAGGTATCTTCTCATTTACGTACGTGGTACCCTTCAATACGTTTTTGTACAGACTCTATTTTTATGATTTCAGGGTCCAATGAACACCTACAGCAGGAATTGGAATACACCCTAACTGAAGCCTGATTGTCACAGCTGGTGAATTTTAAAAATGCAATCTGGACGTGACGACACTTTAGAAGAACGATATGCAATAAAATTGTGTTTTAAACTTGGAAAAAAAATCCCACAGAAACGTATGGAATACTTCAGACTGCTTTTGGAGCTTCTTGCATGAATCGAGCATCAGTTTTTAAGTGGCATAAGAGATTCAAGGAAGGCAGGGAGTCTGCGGAGGGATGATGAGAGGTGTGTGAGGAGTAAAGAAGTCAATACACCAGAGATGATTGGTCAAAGGGTTAGGGTTAGGGCTATAGTTACTATGTTGAGTATTTAAGGGAGTTCAGGAAGAGATTCCATCGGAAAAGTCCAGCACTCTTCAAATCGGGTCAATGCACCAGTCCACAACTCCATTCTTGTCACAGACTATTCGACCAAGATGGGCATCAAGACAGTTCCTCACCATCCCTATAGTCCAGACCTTGCTCCCTGTAACTTTTGCTTATTCCCTAAGCTCAGAGGCTGTCGTTATGAGACAATTGAGGAGATGAAAGAGGCTGTGACGAAGGTCATTGACACGCTCACACAAGGGGACTTCCAGAAATTGTTAGAACGGTACAATTGCATTGTAGCCGGAGGAGATTACTTCGAAGGGGACTAGCGTTTCATGTGTGTACTCTCAATAAAAGTGCCCACACGAAAAAAGTCTGGAAACTTATTTAATGATCCTCGTATACATAAGTATGCTCACACACTCATGCATATACACACTGGCAAAGCCCCACATTCACATACTTGAACACAGGCGCATATTCAAACACGCATAAATAAACATAATCATATAACATATACTCACACGCATATATATACACTTATGTCAGCAGAGTTGGGTTCTTTGTTTCTTTCTTTGTTTTTAATGGCATATCAACCTTTGTAAATCATTTAATGCCAAAGCTATTCTCATAGAAGAACAGTAGTGGTACTATTTAACCCATAGCTGGGAGGATAAGGGGGTTAATACCTTTCCCAAGAGTATTTGTCCGAAAGTGATCGTAATAGCGCGACTGGGGGTATGAACTCGCTTACTACGCTTCCTCAGTCCATCGCTTTAACCATTACACCACGAAGACTCGCCCCAGCAGTTGGAATCCCTGTAG